>CM060961.1:176772408-177372408 GCA_030765045.1 Tenodera sinensis | reverse complement strand
CACAATCCATTGGATAGTTTGTTTTAGGTTTATAAAAGATAAAGGTGCAGTTATTTCAGCATAGCGAGGAAAAGCTAACACAATTGCATTGTTTCCGCAAGGTGTGCATCTCATAGCTTTGTCTGAAAATTCACTAGTTCAACGCAGATCATTGGTTGAAATCAACCGTACTGTTAGGCTGTTTCCTTAAACTAAGATTCTTTAGTTCTAGGTCTATTGAGTTTGTTGCATGGAAATTTTAGGTGACCAATTTCTCTTGTTGCAGCTTGCTGTTGCATCTCTGTCAATCATTATATGATAGATAATTGTATTTTATTACAGCTTTTATATAAACGCGTCCTGATGCATTTTTTATATGTGGCGAATGACCTAGCTACGTCGTGCAAATTAATGGTAGATATAATGTCTTTGTTTTCTGCTTGAATTAAACAAGAGACTGTTGATAATGGTAGCGGGCACTGTACTTAACCATGCGCCATCCCGCGATGTTTACTACTCGGAAGTTGGAGAGATACAAACCTGATACCCTTATGGACTTACTGACATTAAGATAGGGAAAGCACCTCTTTACGGAACTCCACTGACAATTTTTAGGATATGTGTCGGAGGAGATGCTCTACCACTGTTGCTCCACAGATACTAAGAAACATAAGTATTTCCTGCTCATGTTAGAGGTACACGCGAAAAGAATAGCCATCCGAAACTTCTGAAGCTCTCTAAAATTTACTACAGACGATGTCATCATACGTACACTATTCAGTTATTAAAGTTTTTATGAGACAGACTACGCTCTAGACAAAGGCATTTTGGTGACATATGCAAGATTGTCTTTGTCCCCATTAATGAGAGTCATCTGTAAAGTGACTAACACTGATTATTGGAGTACTGCGTAAAACACAACGAACTAAAGAAACACTATATTCGACTTATAAAGCACATTAAACAGAGTGCACCCGTTGTCATCTCATTTACAAACGTATTGTTTAGATGTGGCAAATGACGTTGCTGCGATCTGCGCAAGTGACGCCATGAAAGTTGTTGGTGGGGGTAACGTGTCTATTTGGTACTTGTTAATAAACAAGACTACTGATAATTTGAGCGAGCACTGTACTTAATCACGTAGCATTCCGCGATGTTTACTGCACGGAAGCGGAGGGATAGTAATCTGACACCCCTATGTTTTATACATACAAAAGTGAACTCGACCGTAAACAATTCGATCTTCCAGCCATTCTTCACGTCTAAAAATACCTCTGTACACTCTTGAAATTAATGGCGTTTATTGAAAATACGAAAACAGCCATCAGTTGGTAGAGTGAGACTGAAAAAACTGATGTGTTGCACTCACATGACTTTCTCTACTCTTACCCTAACCATTCTTATAAACTCCTATTCCTTTATCTTTTTCGTGTTAGTTGAGATAAACATTTGCAGAAATTATCTTATCGTTTATTTCCTTATAGGCACAAAGAGAATATGGGAATGCAGTAGGCTTTGAGTAATAGTCCAATCTTTTAAAGCTTTCGAATTCCTTTCTGTTTGCACGATTAACATATAAAAAATGAATGACGATCTTCCATATGACGAAGGTTTGCCTACCAAAACTCACACAAATAACAAGGAATATGTCCGAAAATTTGTTGAGAGATAAATTGTGTATTTTATCAAGATCTACATTTTTGTATATAGTATGATTTGGTCTGTCTCTAACGGTTTACCAATTATGCAAAAGTCGCCCAGAATAAATACGACTATAGGGGCTATAGCCAGGAAATTCAAGATCTACATTTCATTTACTATAAAAATATCTCAAACATATGACATTTTAATCAAAATCATTACAGCCATCTTCAAGAAAATAAAAATTTTCGAAAAAGTTTCCATGTACAGGATAGTTTAGAGTGGGGCTATTTCCTTCAAAATCTTCGTGTTGCATCCTTGAAAGACATTAAACTTAAATACCAACTTTAGTTTTTAATCTACTTTTCGTTTTTGAGTTATGCTGTCCATAGACTGACAGACACACGGATGCACACACACACACACACGCACACGCACACACGCACGTACAGACCTTTTTCTAAGTTTTTTTTTTATTTTTTTATTATTTTTTTTTTTTTTATTCACTGGGTCTCAAAACATATACTTCCGGTGATATCTCGACATCGAACTTTTGGGTGGAATGCAATACTTCCTCTGCTTACTATACGTTGTAGAGAAAGTAAATATTGAATGGGACAGCCTGTATTTGAACCACCGATCCGCTTGCTTAAACCGCTGAGCTACCAAGGCAATATGCCGACATGACATTACATTCTCCAACTCTCTGGCATTTTCCCGGCACGTTGTGCATGGGATGTACTATCATAGAAGCAGGCAGTGATTGCCGATGAAGAAATTCATCCTCTCGAAGCAAGAAATGGAATAAAATGAGAAGAAAGACTAACTGGAAAATCTTCAATTACAAGCGCAAAAGAAGACCCTGCAGAAGATAGATAAAAGGGGACACGCACTGTCTTGAACTTCAGATAATGTCGTTCTCCACGCTCTATGGGTAATATTTGAGCCTCTGGTTCCAGAGGTCCCGAATTCAAACCCGGTGGAGGGTGATGGATTGTTGCGTGGCTTCCTTCAGAAGGGAAGAAGGTCTTTGGTCCCGTGCTGTAGACTTAAGGCACGTAAGATAACCTCAAGCCTTATACAGAGGTCTCTGGGCAAAATTAAGCAGTCTTTCCTGCCCAATATATAATGGGAGAAAAGGGTGCATAAATAAAACCTCAAATTCAATGTACGTGGTGATACTTTATGAGGAATTAAGTTACCATTGCTATTGATTTATGAACATAGTACCAAATACACATTAAGGAGGATAGCACTTGATAGATTGTGAGTTCCACTGCAAGTGACTTATCTAGGAAGAACCAGAGACACATGAGGGAGACTTTCATATCCTGTCCTCAATACTAGAAGAAAGAGATAATGTCCCACATGCTCCCTGGCTTGTTTCTGCTACATGGTCGGGAGAAACGTTCCGCTGAGTTCTCAACAACAGAGGAATTATTCCAACTCACTCAAGCAAACAGACAATTGTATCCTTCCTATATATCGATACTAAAGCCTTTGTTAATAGCCATATACTTACCTCATGGCCAGGAAGCCGTTCTGTACCAAACAAAAGAACGTGTTGACCGGAATGTTAATTGAATGTGCATTGAAAGTAACCCATGGAAAGTTTGCAACAATGGTTTTCAGTGAATTCGTCCTCTTAACTACATGGTGTAATCATAATGTCTGTTTAAGGAGTCTTGGAATAGTACATTGCGATATAAGGATGGTAAATGGTTTTTACTGGACCGAGGGAAAGTTTGAAAAGACGAGACCCAGTCTCGAGGATTAGTAAAACACTTAACACATACAATTTTTGGGAGATAATTAGTAAGAGTTGGAATATTTGAGCACGGCCTACTCTTTTTATCTCACAGAACGTGTATTAAGATTCAGTAACTCTGAATAATATCTTAGATCGTCATTACAACGAAAATTGTACTGATTCCAGTGCTTTTTACTTTCTCTACTGGTAAGTAGGGGAAGTATTGTATTCCACCCAAAAATTCGATGTCGAGATTTCACCGGAAGTATATGTTTTGAGACCCCCTGAATACAAAAAAAAGCAATTTTAGAAAAAGGTCCGTGTGTGTGTGTGTGTGTGTGTGTGTGTGTGTGTGTGTGTGTGTGTGTGTCTGTGTGTGTCAGTCTGTGTACAGCATAACTCAAAAACTAAAAGTCGGTTAAAAACCAAACTTGGTATTTAAGTTTATTGTCATTCAAGGATGCAACACGAAGATTTTTAAGAAAATAGCCCCACCCTAAACTACCCTTTACATTGAAAAATTTTCGAAAATTTTGATTAAAATCTCATATGTTTGAGATATTTGTATGACAAATGAAATGTTTATCTTGAATTTTCTGGCTATAGCCCATGTAGTCGCATTTACTCTGGACGAATTTTGCATAACTGCTAAAACCGTTAGATAGACCAAATCTTAATGTACAAAAAATGTAGATCTTGCTAAAATACACCATTTATGTCTCAATAAATTTTCTTACAGGGTGAACCATTTCAGAGATATTCCTTGTTATGTGTGTGAGTTTGGGAAAAAAGAACTTTAGCGAAATGCAACAACGTTGTTCATTTTTTATATGTTAATCGTGCAAAGAGAACGGAATCTTAAACGTCAAAAAG
Source organism: Tenodera sinensis (assembly GCA_030765045.1). Taxonomy (NCBI): domain Eukaryota; kingdom Metazoa; phylum Arthropoda; class Insecta; order Mantodea; family Mantidae; genus Tenodera; species Tenodera sinensis. The sequence continues at coordinate 177,368,165 of CM060961.1, read as the reverse complement.
ATTTGACTGCCGCACAAAGCCTTCTGTATTCTAATATCTCCCTTGCACCTACAAGGAAATAAGCAATAAGATAATTTGTGCGAATGTTTATCTTAACTAACATGGAAATATAGGAATAAGAGTTAGTTAGAATGGTTAGTACAAGAGTAGAGAAAGTCATGTGAGTGCAACACATCAGATTTTTTTCTTTTGTATTATAACGTATGCAATATAAGTAAGACGACAATTATTTGGGTGATAAAATCCACCAGTATAATTGATTATTTTTCATATCTGTATTAATCAAAATATTGATAAGATTAAGGGTGTGAAAATGTAGGGCCAAGACCTTAGAAGTACGTAATATAGGAGGGTAGATTAAATTAGTGGATGTGAATATGGGATAGGTAATTAATTTACCTACAATGTCAACATAACCGGAATGGCCATGAAATCGCAGTATCTCCCAAAAACATATTTACAGAAAATGCACATTTACAAAGGCACCAACTCTTTTCAAAAATTTGTTACTGAAATCTTTCAAGTTTAAAGATTTTTCAATACGTTGAATTACTTACAAATTAGTTTCTTTCGTTGACTTTGATTTGTATTTAGCCAGCGGTAATGGTTTCTTTTAAAAGAATTTTCTTTACGTTAGGCCATTTATTGTATGGATACCAAACAGTGCTTGCATTACCTATTGAACAATAATTTGTCATATATAGGGAGAGTGACTTTTCACCAATAGAATATAGTGGTAAATGCCCTTAGGTCTTATAAACCACCGTTTAACCTTTTTTTAAAACTGGGATAAAATACATAATCAATTCGAAGTGAGACATAAATTTGGAATGTGATGGAATTCATGGATCCTTTTCGAAATGAAACGGGCCCTAATGACCTAGTTGTCGATGGGCCCTTAAACCCAACTCACTCACTCACTCACTCGAAATGAAAATATAAAAAACAAATTTAAAGCACATTAACTACGGAATATTTTCTTTGCTGCAACAAAGGAGTGAGTGGATGAAAACCTGTCCCAATAAATTCTGGAAATCAGGAGCTCATTTCAACCATTAATTCACCTACAGAACAGAAAGAACTAGATATGTAACTTATACTCAGCTTTTAAGTTGAACAATGAGTACCTCCGAGTTAAAAGTCAACTCTGTTTAGTACTTCAAAATAACCTTTACAATAAAATGTACATATATTTGAATACAAAAATTTAAATCATTATAGACTAAAATGCAAAGTTCCTCCAGGCCAACAGAAATATAAAATATAAAATTGCGTGTTGGAGCTATAAATCCTATAACCTTAAATAATTGTGAATCCATAATCTCATGCAATTGTGCAAGAGTTACAGTAGTTAGCCGTAAAAGATGAATATAAGTCATAATGTACGTTTATAAAACAAATACAGAGTTTTATAAGATAACTAGATGATAAAGAAACGGAATGCTTTAAACATCGGAGTTTACTGGAAATAGCTGTCACAAATTACTGGTGATTTCAACGTTATTTGAAATGCGATTTCCATTAACAATTACAGGTATAGGGGAATGAGGAAAAAGGAAACCTTCACTTCGTAGCACTTTCTGCCATTGATCGTCCAGTTCGTGCTTCTATACTGACGAAATAAAAATTCTGTAAGAATCTACAACTAATAAACTTTGAATTTGAACATTTCAGTTTTTAGTTTTAGCTAGCACTTCCGTTCCATTACTCGTGTTCTTTTCTGATTCGTAGTTGCCAACCTCTTTGTCCTGTAGTATATTTCTTCATGTCAAGTTGGCATGGTTTAGGGACATTGCGTATCAAGAAGCCCGTATTCGGCAATATTACTGGCGACAGTTGTATTTTGAAATTAGTGGGGAGTAGGTATATTGGGACAATCCATGCATATGAATAATTTTTATTACTAAATAAGGTAACGCCCCTCGCATTTATATAGTATAGTTAGATTTTGTAATTTTCACCTAAAACCTGAGTCCCAGGGTTACCAATACAACCCTATGCTTGGTCGAGCAACAAAACAGAGCATCCAGTAGAACGATTGGTAAAACGCCACTTGAAGCGTTGGGACGGCTTCAAATGTTTTCCGATGGCCTGAGGGGGTGCTGAGGGGAAACGGAAGTTGAATTTTCTTATCGAATAGTTGAGCCTGTCCTAGGGGTGGGTTCTTCTTCTTCTTCTTCTTCTTCTTCTTCTTCTTCTTCTTCTTCTTCTTCTTCTTCTTCTTCTTCTTCTTATTATTATTATTATTATTATTATTATTATTATTATTATTATTATTATTATTATTATTATTATTATTATTATTATTATTATTATTATTATTATTATTATTATTATTATTATTATTAGATATTATTATTATAGTAATAATATATGATAGATATAATACTGGACTATTTCACAGAAAATCGGATAGCAAAAGATGTTTATTTTGGATATACAGTTTCTCCATTGACAACCTCTTCTTCTTGTTCTTCTTATTGTTGTTATCATAAACATGTGATATTAGGAAACATCCAAAATCTTGGTGGAAAAGGTGCATGTGTGTGTGTGTGTGTGTGTGTGTGTGTGTGTGTGTGTGTGTGTGTGTGTGTGTGTGTGTGTGTGTGTGTGTGTGACTGCGTGCGTGCGCGTGCGTGTAAACGTTGCCTAATATCGTGCAAAACATCGTTTATAATAATATGTTGTGTTTATTGTGCCCCTACTCCCAAAAAATATTTTTGCAGGCAAATTTATGTCGCATTCCTATCCTCAGTGATCTAGAACCCATTATTAACAATGTTATCTGTTTTACAGCGAAGTCCTAAAGAAGCCAATCGCCATGATAGTTTCTTTTGTTCAAACAGAAAAACATTAGCATTACAGCTATCAAACTGGTGCGTGCGTCGGAAAACATTTGGAAGCGGCTGTACATCGTCATTCAAAGGAATGCATTAGCCGCTCAGGAGAAAGGAGAGTGCATGCCAACGAGGCAATAAGAAGCAGAGTATAGGACTGACCAGTATGTATCGACTGGGGCTTTGTTGTTCACATTGTTAATGTTTTCATTAGCAGTTGTGTTGTTTGTGAGATGATGTCGTACAGGAATGCGTGAAGGAAACTGCAGCTGTAGAGTGGAACACTTGATATCAAATATCGCTAGAGAACACTCTCCCCCCACACTGACACAGTGATATGGCGTGGACAGTTATTGTGGGGAGTTCTAGAAGGGTTGTGAAGGGTGCTCAAGACGCGGAAATAGGTTACGGCTCTTTAATACTCCTCGGAACTTCCCTGACAGCTTTTAGTACCCTCCATGCCTCGGACTTCTTGCAAAGGGTTTTATTTCTTCCTGGGGTGCACATTACCAGAATGCACAATTGCGACCAGGCGAGATGGCTCCGTGGTAAGGTGGGAGAGTTCGATTTCCGTGAGCGACCTTCCTGATCCATTGTTTTTTCGGGGGTTTCCCTGGGTCACTAGGGGATTGCTGGGAAGGATAATTATACCCCCCGAATTTGGTGTCTCTCCTTTTCTCCTCATTTTTCACTTCATTTCTCATATCATCTGCTTGGTTATGTCAGGGTTCTAAGTGTCGGCGGGAGTTTCGCGCGCATGGCAGGTGGGCTCTCTGTAAATGCTCCCCTTCGAATCTGGATAGGACTCAGAGTTCCAGGCCTCCCAGGGTTCCCAGAGTCCGCAGAGGGCGGGAGGAGGGAAGAGTAGAGTGTCTACGAGGGAATTCAAACCTGTAACGGATTCTAACCTGTGCTGTTGTCTCTTCTCAGGTCGTATCCCTTCACCTTACCCCTCCCTCCCGGGGGTTGTCCCCTCAGAGGCATAGGTACAGAAAATGTTCTACAGATCGAGGTGCTAAGGCCCCCATTCGAACCTTGTGTACCTATTTATCTGGATGACTACAACTTGATTTATGTTCACTTCAGGTAATGAAGCTTAAAACGAGTGTGAGAACCGGAGTGTCGTGAAGAAAGAGAGGGAAACAGCTGATAAGTGTTGAGCGATTGTATCGTCAACGTTAGCTATCTGATAGATAGAGAAAGTTCAGAAAGGCAGAAAGTAGTGAATCTTTAAGTTGTGAGTTGTAATATCAAAGACAGTAGACCGTGATAATGACGGAAGGAGAACTGTTGTGCAAAAGTTTTGAAGGAAAATAAAGTAACACAAAAAATAACTGGACTAAACCCTTGTCGTCTTTGTCGCCTTGGTGTCAGAAGTGGGATTTGTCGAATTGTCATTTTGTTACATGTATTTGCACACACACGTACACACAAACATCACACCTGTTTCTAAGAATGATCTCTTTTGTATCAGGGAGCCTCTAAACGTGGATTTCCGATGAAATCTGGGTGTAGAATTTTTGGGTGAAGTGCAACAACTCTGCTTACAGAGTAGGGAAAATAACTTGATTCTGGAATGATATTTAAGTTTAAGCTTTGATCTTTTTCAAGGTGGTCAGGCATTCACATTAAAGCAGTGCGTTCTTTTAACTATCGTCGACTTTTGGCTTGAGGCCGCGTTTATCCTTTTAAATTCCCTGGTGTCGAGATTAGACGCGCAGAATTCGAATAGCACGCTTAAAGCGCTGGTAGTGGAATGAGCTCCATAGCGATGCAATTTGCTAAAAAGCCCAGAGCACTAACAACTGAACTTACTAGCCGTCAAGGAAACTCGTTGAATGCCTGCAGGCGAGTCATGCAGCTTCCTAGTAAGGGTCACGGCTCGGGTTAGGTTAGTCTGAAAATCAACTTGGGCAGTCTGAAACGCCCACACTGCGAGCTTTAGCAACCCCAGGGTGCGTCCACCCTTTCCTCGACAACGTCTGTCGCGCTTAACAGCAGACTGGCACTTAATTTGGCGACCCGTCACTTGGGGCTGTCTTCCAAACAACTTTCTAGACAGAGATACTCCTCCACGCCCTTCCTTTCTCAGAGCTGATTGCTTCTTCTAGTGCAGTTAACGAGCGCACATCAGCAACCGTGTTCAACAGCGTAAGAGACGGACATTCCTTTAGTTTCGTGAGGAAAACGTCAGCTGCATTCCCCTCTGTAGGTACATTCTACAACTGTGTACATGCTTGAAGCAGTTATTTCGCATTTAATGTTTAGCTTCTTCACCAATCTATAAGTAGAGGAAGTATCGTATTCACGAAAATTTGAAGTACTTATTTCATTGGAAAAACATTTTGAACTGCACTGAAAACGAGTGAGTGATTGGGGTTTAAAGGCCCGTCGACAGCTAGGTCATTACAGCCCACTGAAAACAATGTTCAAGTATTAAACTCAAATGACCTGATCTACTCACTCGTATATAAATATTCCTTCTTTTAAACGCTTATTGTTGTGTTTACTTCAGGTAAATTGTAGAGCTTGTTAAACTGTATTCTAGCTGAAACACCCGGCGTTGCTCGTGGTTTGACGATATATCCCTAAACTTTAGATTGCTCTTGTCCAATAGCTGTGAATTTTTAGGAAACAATTGAAATTATTATTTAACACACTATAAGGGTTGCACCGTGACCGAGCAGTTAGACCGTTTGCCACTCACCCATGTTCCATCCCAGGTACCCGCATGTGGTATTCATGAACAAAGCGGCGTCTGGGCGGGTTTTCTCTGGGTTCTACAGTTTCCTCCGCCACTCATTCCACACTTTGCTCCATCATCCCGTTTTCAGTCATCCATTTCGCCTACGGTTGACTCATATCTGGTGCTTCGCTGAACCCCCGCTTCTAGGTCTTCACTCTGTCTAGTCCATAGGTTCATGTGCACCCCGACAGGCATATGACCCTAGGCACTGGCTTGTAAGTCCTAGGGGTGTAAGTGCTACATATGAGGAGGGTAATTAGATAAAGAAGAAGGATACTGGAAGAAGGAATAAAAAATAACTAAGTAAATAAAGAAATAAAGACACCGGGAAGACACTATGCAAAAGTACTCTTGAGCAAGTACAAATACGTCAGGAAGAAAAGCGGATAGCGAAAACCGTGTGAATGTAATACGTTGCATTTCTATTTCGAGAATATAGACCACACTATGAATTATTTGTAGATGAGTGAGAAGAGAAATACATGTGAACGTATTACGTGAAAGTAAAGTGATCCAGTCTCATTGAATAATTTTGAGCATCATTTGATTCATTCATCCTCTGATATACTCGCAACTTTCCAGTTTGAAGAATACGCCTCAGAAATAGCTAGCCATATTTCGGATGTTGCGGAATAATGAAACTTGGGCTCCTAATAGAACAGGAACGCCAAAACCATGTGAATGAAATACGCCGCATTTGTATTTCAATCATATAAAAAGTTGTATGAATTGTATGTCAAAGAGCAGAGCGAGTAGAAAAGAACATGTGAATGTGTTACATAAAATAAGGTAAAAAACCTGTGAGAATTCTACTTCAGACATATAGAAAATCATATATATTATTATTATTGCTATATTATTATTGCTATATTATTATTATTATTATTATTATTATTATTATTATTATTATTATTATTATTATTATTATTATTATTATTGTTAATTTCTTAACAACAGAAGAAATAACACAAGGTAGAGCAAAGAGAACAAAGTTAATACAAAATTACGAAGGTTTCCGGTTGAGAAAAGAAGAAAACTTACACTTTGGACAGAAGAAAGGAGAAAAAATCACAGTGACAGGATGGAAAAATATTAGAAAGGTAGAAAAGAAAAAGAGAGGAAGTGGTTGTTTAAGGTGGTCCATAGATGCCTGAAACGAAATAAAACAATATTAATAATGACCTTGATCATAAGCATAGTGATGATAACAAACTTACAAAATAATAAAATTAGTAACATAATAATACGATGTAAATAATATAGCAATATAAGTAATATAACAACCATAATAATAATTACAATCAAAAGTAAAAACAATAAATAATACTAAAATACAGCAATAACATTAATAAAAAACGAACAAATTGCCAAAGAAACTTCATATCTCATCATGCTTGCACTTTACGGTCTGTAATTCGTAATGTCAAACAATAGTGCCATATACAGGAGTGAGTGTATTTCTTGGAAAATAAAGATCCTGTAAGTAGAATGAGACCTTTTCGGTTGTTTGTACCGTTATTGTCTATTATTACGGACTACACACGCTAGTTCAACTGCCTCGCATTTCACGTCTTCGCGGAGATGCAGAACACCCCACGGTTGTCTCTATGACTAGAAAGGCGCCGTTGCGTTCTGCAACTGTTTTAACGTACGAAGGGATATCTACTTACGCCAATGCCGGATGAAATGAGCCAACTGTGTGTGTGTGTCATAAAAGAAAAATGAGCAGAGAAAACCGTGTAAATGTAATACGTTCCACTTCTATTTCAGTCATAAGAAATTGCGTGAATTGAATGTTGAAGGGCAGTAGAGAGGGATGTGAATACGTTAGGTTTAAAAAAAAAAAAAAAAAAAAAAAATCCATGGAAAAATACATAAACATGCCGATTTTCGTGGTGATCGGTCAAGTGGTTTAGGAACGCAAACATACTAACATTTATTTTTAGTTGTACATAGATTTCCATGTAGCTACAACAGGATTAGAGAAATACAGTAGATTTTAAGCGATAGTCAAATCGTTTAACAGCGGCTCGCGCTACAATGGTTTTAAAATTCTGTGTTCTTTGGGTCTTCCCTGCTCCATTTAAAAAAAAAGGACAGCAACCATTTACCATGTGAAAAAAGTATTAGTATGTATTTGAAATCCCAAATCAGTAGTTAATTCGAGAAATAAAGTCTTAGGGCCCTTCAGAGCCATCGTGAGCTTTGTGGCAAGTATTTAGAATTTTTGACATGGAGATTTCACACCTTTTGGACCTTTTTATAAATTCGTTTTAATTATATGTTTTCTCTAATTAGTTTGGTAGGTTTATCTATATTTGTGCTTTTATTAGGACTTGACTTTCAGTTGAACTTTATCTTTGGCTTCTGGCATGATCCGTTTTATAAGGGCACTGACACCCAAGTAATTCAACGCCCATTAACTTTACATCATCAGCATTATCATCATCATCATCATCATCATCATCGTCGTCATCATCATCATCATCCTTTCATCGGGCCTTTAAACCCTACACAGTCGTTGATTCACTCACTCTTCTACTTACGTACTCATTCTCTTCCTCACTCTCTCGTTCTCTCACTCACTCCAGCCTTCCCTCACTCATTTACTCACTCCCTCACTCACTCACTCCCGCACTCCTTCACTCAGTCCACCACTATACAGCAACAGATATTTGTAACATCGTCATGTATCTGCTGTCAGTAGCAACCGAAGGACGATCAATGTTAACTCAAAGAAGCTAAGTCAGAAATAACTGTTATATCAAAATAACAGTTTGTCAAACCTCCATTCCGACATGAACAGGATGGGAAACACTTTATAATTCCTACAATGTCACCATTAAGTAAAGAAAGGAGAAAATACTATCACTGAGCGTAATTCGCACTTTAAACACATTTTCACTCATTGTGTTAATGAAAGAGAACTCGCGTGGGACAGCGTGCAACATCTTTAAGTGAATATTACACGTGATTATGGTGTGCGGGATTGGACAGCTATTATCCCTTAGGTCACCCAATATAACTGACACTCGCGTGCCACATCCGGCTCACTAAACGCAATTTGCTTCATAAACACACACAAAATAATAGAGTATGGAAATTAAGGAAACAGTAGAAATCCGGGTCAAACATTAACTGAGGAAAATTAATGAAAGCGTAAAATTCCAAATTAAGAACAAGCCTTTTCATGCTAAAATTAGGAAGACTTCCGACTGTTCTCATTTACTTCACAGATACAACGTAGGAGTTTTAACTCTTTATTTTATATTAGGACAATTCCGGGTAGCAAACTCAGATCAAAAGGAAGCCATGTCTGATGAAACGTTTATCTCTTTGTTTCTCGTTTTAGAGGGCGTAGATTTCTTACTGTCACTTATAGAACGGAAAGCCACTCCTGAATACTTATCTTAGTGAATACGTGGTTGTCCGAGTAATGTGGTAGATAAGTATCCTGGATTGTAAAGAAGTACAATGACAAATTCATAATCTGTACAGTTTTGGAAAATATGAAAATATTTTTCTTTTTCAAACACGTAATTAAAATATCATAAGACTCTTATATCTTTGTTTTCCGGTTCTAAACTTACCACAGTAGGCACTAAATGGCCATCTACAAGATAAATAATGGAATTTTGGTTCATTATATACGCTAAAAAGGGCTGCGCCTTGGCCGAGTGGTTAGACCGCTTGGCTCTCACCAAAGCGACCCGAGTTCAATCCCAGGCGTTGGCATATGGAATATCTGGTGGACACAGGAGGTGCAGGAGCGAGTTTTCTCCGGGTTCTCCTGTTTCCCCCGCGGTCAGTTTACCAATTGTTCCATTATCACCTTTCCTATCATATTTCGTCATTTCATATCATCCACTTCCTCATTCTCACACCAGGCTTCGGGCTGATCACCCATCCTAGTTCCTTTGAATGATCAATAATAATAATAATAATAATAATAATAATAATAATAATAATAATAATAATAATAATAATAATAATAATAATAATAATAATAATAATAATAATAATAATAATAATAATAATAATAATAATAATAATAATAATAATAATAATAATAATAATAATAATAATAATAATAGTAATAGTAATAATAATGATAATGATGATGATGATGAAATAAACCGGTTCAAATTTAAGGGTGAGAGACAAGAAAGCTAAGGGGGAGAAGCTACGTCGTAACCAATTAGAGCTTGTGCCTCATAGCTTTTTGAAACATGCTCTTTTGCAATTTGCAGTAGTTCTATTGTGTTACGCTAAGCTTTCGTTTTTCTTTGAAGTTCTGTTTTCCTGCTATATCCGACAAATAGCCATTCAATGTTTTATACTTAGATGCGAAATGTCAGGTGAAATACATGAAAAGGACGTGTATATTAATATTATTTTTAAATTTAATTTCATTATTTCATATTAAAATTTTATATGATGCCTCTATTGCGGAATTTTAGTTTCCATCCTCGCTGCGAGTTCGTCCTAGATTTATAACGTTATTTTTTTTTATACATTGAGATTACTTTCTTACGACCAAGTGTAAGAGCAATGTTGGAATGATATTCTCTTTGGACTTACCAACACATTAGCCCCTCACCCTTGTAGACAGGTATGAGCTGGCAAGTCGACCTATCAGACCACCTCGCATAACTAATAGACACGCCATCCTGGCTTCCCCGCTGTTAGAAGCATGTGAAAATATTTGAAGCCGATTGTACCTTTGTATGTGAATGCCTTTTAAGATGTGACGCATGCATTTGTTTTAGGGGAGCAATGCAAGTATTGCAATTTATATATGACATGGATGTGTAAAAGTCAATTTAAGAAGATATAAAATTTCATTTAGCAGATTACTCTTTGCTTCAATTCAATATACTGGTCGCGGCGCAAAACAAAGGACGAGCTGGGCTAAGCTGCTTCACACCACATACCAGGCCGGCTGGCAAATAAAGGCCCCAAGTTCAAGCCGTTTCGTGCGACTGTTTGTGACTAACAACAATCGGAACGGCAGTTCTAAAAGGGGTTTTCTTCGGAGTCTTCGAGAAAGACCTGGCTACGTCATTGCTGTCGTGTTTGTAAGAGTTCGCTAAAGGTCCGTGTGACGTTATCCCCGCTATATAAGGAGACTAAGAAACAGCACAGTTAGAGTTATAATTACAATTTTGAATCTATCTGTGTGTCAGTGGACTGTCAGCATTTAACAAGGTTCGAGTGATGGTATCGTCAGAGTTAGTGTATGAGTGAGAAAGTGATAGAAGACACTGAAAGAATTGAGTCAAGGTTACGAGAAGTAAATAGTTGTAAGTGGTGATATCACAAAAGACTGTGTTAACGACAAGAAGAAAACTATTTGTGCAAAGGTTAAGAAGACAGTAAAGTGTTAATTTTGTGAGAATGCATATATTTCAGTTTTTAAACCCTAATTCTTCTAGCAGAAATATGCACACATGTATAGTACTTTGCACGAATGTTAATTCCAATATGTGCATTTTTGCGACATTGTTGTATTTCTAATTTCGCTGTAGAGGGCGAATAGACAAGGCATGTGAATGCAGCATATCTAATTTCTTTTTCTTCGGTTTAATGGACTTTGAAAGGTGCATTTGTAGTTTTATACAATACTTTACATATAAATGCAAGTGATAGAGAAAATAGAAATACGACGTTCGGATTCCTTGGCAGGAAAACCTGGGTATTTTCTCGAGATAGAATTTTTAGGACAGATTGCAACACTACCTTGACTAGTAGTAGAGAAAGTTCTAAAACTACATTGGACAGGCTTCGCGCTGCAGCTTGGTAAGTGAGCAAGAAACATGGAGAAGAATGTGTGGGAAGACAAAGAGTAGGAAGATTAGATAAGGCAGGCAGGCAGTGAGTCCATCAGGGACTCTCTCTACGCCATGTCCCATTGCTAGAGATCTAGAGGACCCCAATTATCAGACCTTGCCATAAATCGCACATCCTCCCCTTGCTCTTCGATGAGAAAGAGGAGCTCGGGGTGTCGTAAAGCTCTCGACCGCTCTCCTCGAGATGAGATACGTACACCAGAGACAAATGTGCAGCGGAGAGAGTCCCGGAAAAATGAAGATTAAATACCAAGATTGTATTGCATCTCACAAAAGCATCACGAACCAAAACTTTCCAGATTCGCTAGACAGCATTACATCTTTAAGGTCTTTAATCGGGCAGGTCAGAATCAGCGAAGCATCTGTCGTTACCAGTATGTAAATCAACAAACCGCCTCGTTAATAAAGTAATCCCTTTTGTCCCCGGCTTACATATTGACCAGTTCACAAAGATCAGCTATGCAGCGACAAGCTCCGGTTGTTGTCTCGTTACAGATATTGTTAGTTTGTGAGTTTGTTCATAAACTTGAAGAAGATGACTATGCCGCTTGTCTGGATGCAGGATGAAAATTTAATGCAGCATGTTCCGTTCAGCGACGAGGCAACTGTGGACATGTGAACATACGCGATTGTCGGATTTGGGCAGATGAACAGGCAAATGTGTTACAGGAATGGAAAAGGGCTTGCCAAAGGTAAATGTGTGGATGGGAATCACAAAATCAAAAGTGTATGGACTCTACACGTTTGGGGAGCGAACACCTGCCTTGACTTACAGCAGCAGTTTTTGGAGCTATAGTTGATACCAGATGACATTCTATAGCCTAGCAACAAGACGGAGTACCTCGCTATTTTACCAGAACTGTTCGGGACTATCTGGGAGATGGATTGACTGTGCGTCCCGATGGACCCCTTCGCCTGGGGCTTTATCAAGTCCAAGGTGTAATAAGTGAAAATCAATAGTCTTGAACAAGTGAAAGACTTCATTTTTGCCGTTGCGGAACTTATAACGCCAGATATGCTATAAGGGTGTTTAGGGCTACAAAGGTACGATGGAATCTGTGCTTAGATTTGCAGGGTTATCACATTGAAATGTGTTGAATTTGTGTTCAAAATGCCTAAATGTATGCTCATGCTGTTTATAGCCTGAAAAAAAGTTTTTGAGTGGAAAATTGTAAAGTTATAATCACCCTCTACTTATTTATACGAGGGAACATTATGTTTTGAATGAATTTTCTATAAGGATTGTACAATTATATTTATCTGGAAAGATATCTGTCTTTGAATAACACCAGTTTGCAACGTATTGATATCATCTATGACATAAAATAAGGCCCAATGTTGTGCCCTTCCAATTTATTGTAATTATCAATGGCATTAGTTGTAATTTTCCAGAGATATCTGTCTTGTGTGCAGATTATACCACCTTATGGAACAATAGATCTCTATCATTTAAATAATTTATATTCTATTTAATTTTTCAAAACACTGATTTACAACCATTGACTTTCTCAGGATAAAACACAAGATACATGTTTTGGACAGAAGGATATAACTAATACATTCGAAAACATAAGTCTCTTGGGCTTTGAACTGGATTCTAGACTTCTCTGAAAACATCACATTAATAAAATATGCAGTAAGCTGTCTGAAATCCCGTATATTAAAACTTAAATGTTAAGTTCCTTTTTATGGGCTAAGAAATGTTTATTTTTCATTATTTTAGAGTCATATTGCGTATTGTATTTCTATCTGATGTAGTCGCCACATGTCACGGACCTATTGCTAACAATGTGAAAAAAGTGTTAAGTTCTTATCATTTTGTATGAACATTATGCTGCTATACTGTAATTTTGAAACCATAAGACGTGTAGAAAAAATTACTATACAGAAAAGGTGGATTTCATTAAAGCATTAGATTTGTGTCTAATAACTTTTTTGTGAAAACAACTTTAGAGATACTCGTAGCCGGGTGTGAATTGTTTAATTGTTCAATACTTAGTTTGCAGCGCTAAAACAGTATTATTTTGTTCCTCATGATGACATACAAAGAGCCAAATTTCAAAGTCACCTATAGTGAAATGTGTAATGAAAGTATTTTTGCAAATATTCATCCTGATTAACATAAAACAGACACAAATATAAACAAGCCTAAGAATACTTTGTTAAAAATATGTGACTAGACTAAAGCAGGAAAATAATAAACACCAAATTTAAAAAAAAAAGTGTTTGTAGTTTTGTTTGAAATGTGGAAAAGGCATAATTTATTCTTCCGGTAGAATTACAAGGTAGGCATCAAATGTAGCTCTTCATTTTGAAAAATAAACCTTCAAACCTCTATGTTGGTATTATGTATTAAATGTTTCTAAACTTCGTATTCTGAGGGAATTATTTTGAAAATGTTCCAGTTCTTAAATGAATATATCGAAAAGTTTAAAGCACCCTAAACTGATATTTAAACTCTACACCTGTATGGGGACTTCAGATAACCTTCAATTAAATGCATTAAAAATAAAGAAATATACCTATCTTCAGTGGTGCATTTGGGTACACATGGGTGAAATTTCTAAATCTTGCAGTTGTTGTCTAAATGTTTACAAAATTTTACCAAATGCTACTCTACCACAGTTATAAGTGTGTTTTAAATACAACGCAGATAATTGTAATTGTTGATAAAATTATGCATTTCGCTTTTATTATGCTAGTTAGATGTTGCACCCAATATAAAAATCGTAAGTTTGAAAAACTAGAAGTATTGTCATATTACTTAAATACTAACACACAAAACTGGCTTATAAAACCTTTTGATTCTCTTGAGTGTTTCAGAAAAAAGTTCTCTAGATGTAGTTTTTGTAACAATTTATCCCAGGTGGTGGTTGAATTAAGTTATGTCTAATCACTTATAAACGTATTAAAAGTTTTATACAATTTTTTTAACCTCATTTACTCCAATGCGCTTTTTAAATTTGATACAAGATTGGTTACAAACCACATTATTGGAACATTTATAATTCACAAAAGTGTATGAAAAGTTAAGGTGAGTAAAATGCACTACAAGTAAATACAGGCCATTAGTCTGGTGCTCATGGTTATTTAAATGGTCATATATAAAAACTTCTAAGGGAATTGACAGCAAAAGCTATAGTATATTGCCTAATCTCAGGGAGATTAGGTATTAGTCCCCTCACGCCAACACGTTTGTAATCGCTGTCCTGCAAAATCCGACAAGGTCAAATGCCCTGCATGGTTCCTGGAGTTTTCAAGGTGCAGGGGCTTTGTTTACGGTAAGAACCAAGTAATTTCGGCTTTGAGAGAATTTCCCCGTGTTTCATGGTCTATATAAGCAGACTGGCTTATGCAGTGAAATAGTAGTCAGTTGTGAGACAGCAATTAAGTTGTGTGAGAGAATAGCTGTGAGTGGAGTGCAAAGTTATGATACAACAGAACAGATGATTTTATACGCGCAAAAGCGACTTTTTTAATACTATTATTACTTCGCTAGTTTAAGAAGAAATAAAGTAGTTTTAAAACTAACCGGACTTCTCATTTGTCATAATATAACTGAAATTAAGTTTGAAGTATATTTGGGATGTAAATGTTTGTGAAGACACGGATAATGAAAATGGAATGATAGGCAACAAGATAAGATATTGGGGACGAATAACATTATTTCATGGTTTAACATTAACGATAAGCATAAGAGAAGTATAATTTAGGCAGATGGATAGTAATAAATGCTTATCGGCCTTAAGGTTGTTTTCTTTTCACAGACATAAAGATACTAACTTATCTTTATACTCAATAAAGTCACAAAGAGGGTTTTAGCGAAGGTCAATCACTAAATATACAGCTTAGAATTAAGTTACTTATTTTAAGGAGCTCTTTAACATCGGCAGCTTCAACTTCCGTGACCGCAACGTTTTTCTGAACAACGACGATGATGCAGTAATTTGGAATTAAAACCGCAGGAAGACATTGTATAGTCTGTGTCTGGCCCAAAGCAATATTTAGTTTTCTGTGGTGACCGAAATTCCACTGAGTACTTGTGTAACGGATCATTGGGCGTCGTTTACAGAAGTCGCCCAGCTCAGCCAGCGGCGTGCAGTCAATGGAATGACGTAAACACAGTATTAAACCTATTACTTCTATGTTAGATACCTATAGACTGGGCACATTCTGTCCAAAAATAGAATAATTGGAATGGAAAAAACAAATGACGTTATATAATTACCCACAATTTTCTGTATTTCGGAAAGGGTAGAGTGAGGCTGAAAAATTGAATGCCATGACCGGGATTTGAACCACGGATCTACCGGTTACCGTTGGGCCGGTAATCGGTAGATCTGGGTTCAAATCCCGGTCATGGTATTCAATTTTTCAGTCTCACTCTATGCTTTGCAATTATGTCCTACACACGGCTCTTGTGTGAAAAAAACATTAATTACATTTCTGTATTTCAACATTTTATATTAATGGATATTTTATCATCCAATTTGTCTTTAAACTGAGATGATTGTGGTATTTGAAGTGATCTGTGCTATTTTAAGCTATTTATTTCAAGGATTAAGGAAATCTAATATAAATACTTTGAAACTAAAATGTATAAACTGTAGAAACCACAAATAATAACAAGAAGGAGAAGGCATAAAGAAACAGATTGGTGCAAATTGGGCAAGTATAGTCAAAATGTACAATTTAGGCTTGTTAACTTTTTATTGAATCTTATCTTCTAGTGGAGAGGCGGGCAAAAGCGGATTCGTGAATCCCTGTGATTCATGAACCTTTCGCCGTGTAACTATGCAACACATCGGCACACTTAGTTGATTTCAGGAATCCAAAGGTCGTTTCGCGACCGAATTCAGTGGAAGAATTATGTCTATCAACACCGTCTGCCTCATTATTGTAACAAGATGTTAATGGTTTTCTTCGAGCCAACATTGAATGATTTTATTGTAAATATCATGATGCATACAACAAAAAAACTAACAAAAGTTTCTGGTCTACATTTTTATATATGTCGTTTACATTTTCTGTTGTTGTTGTTATTATTATTATTATTATTATTATTATTATTATTATTATTATTATTATTATTATTATTATTATTATTATTATTATTATTATTATTATTATTATTATTATTATTATTATTATTATTATTATTATTATTATTATTATTATTATTATTATTATTATTATTATTATTATTATTATTATTATTATTATTATTATTATTATTATTATTATTATTATTATTATTATTATTATTATTATTATTATTATTATTATTATTATTATTATTATTATTATTATTATTATTATTATTATTATTATTATTATTATTATTATTATTATTATTATTATTATTATTATTATTATTATTATTATATAACACTGAGATTTCGTAAAACATCTATAAATTCAAGGCCTCCTAGTAACATTCCTTTCCTCTTATACACAGAATAATTTATATCACATTTTACTAAGCTCCTCAAAATCAGGTTCCAAGGGGATAGATACATCGAGAAAGCCGAAGTTTACTTACTTTAAAATAATTTGCATAGTAAAATTAGAACTCGTTAGGTATGGCTGCTTAAAGCTTTCGATAAGATGTTTCCTTACTGATATGTATCTGCGTATGTCAATTAATTTCATTGCCCTTTTTTTTTTTAGTTATAGAAGAAAGCTTTTTAACAACTTCGATCGCGTTTAACGCAGTTAAACATTTTCGCTTAGTCTTTATGAATGTTCCAGAAACAAACACTAGCCTTAAATCAAATAAAAGGGGCAGCGCTGCGAATTTTGTGTGGTTAAAATTAAATAACATGGCAATTTCTGTTTTTGCTTGAACTTGAGCTTTCATAGCCCTCAAATTCGAGTTCCAAGGAATGGAAAATAGTGCACTGGAAATTGTATTTGGACAGAGTATTAAGATAGCCTATCGTCGTACTCGCAGTGTTGTGGCCTTATTTTTGCCCTGGGAACATTCTAGTCTTATAAGAATTGAAAGGTGAGAACTTTATGCATACAGGGTCTGCTTCAGCCCTACGTTAACTAGGGATTCTATATGATGAGTGTAACAAATATGTCCAATACAATTATAGTTAATAAAGAACCGTTTCGCCGAAAAAAAATTACATCAAATATTTGTAGTCATCTAGTTTCTTGATGAATCGATATAAATGGTTCATTAACTCAGTAACTGTCACGTACACATTGTGTAAACGTGTTTTATTGAATTTCTCTCTTAATTCGAATGAATATAGTCAGAATTTAATGTTAAAATCTCATGCAAAGTTTCATTTCTAAGAGAGATTTGGCAACGTCACTGTGACTAAATTCATTCAAAATGAAATAAAAAGGCATTACATTATTGTTTACATAATGAGTGACAGTGTGTGACAGTGAAATAAACTATTTATATTATTTCGTGAAGAAGCTAGATGGTTCCAAACATTCAAATTATTTGACACTTTTTTGGGCAAAAGGGTTCTTTATTGTCAATAATTGTATTGGACATAATTGTTACACTTATCAAGTAGAACACCTGGATAACGTATGGCCGAAACAGTACCTTACAGCCGACATAGAGAATCGTCTAATTCTAATTGGTGGCAAATTATATGTATAAAGTATTTGCCCCCAGCACACTAAAGCTGCAATATCTTGGAGGGAGAACCTTGGACAGAAAATAAGGAAACCTCTGCTCAGAGTCTAATAATGTTCTCACTTCTCTCGTATCATATTCTACAAAGCTGTTCATCCGAATGAAATAAGTTGCTTTCCGCATTTCTATAAGGCAACGTCGTCCACTGCATCTCCTTGGTCATGTTGGCGTTTCATGACGTGAGAACTACGGTGATTTTAGTTACGGGAGCTTGAACGAGGCGCATCCGGAAAGTAAGTTTTCCGATTTTATTTCCTTTAAACTCAACGTATGCGCATGCGTAACAGATCTATGACGTGTCAATCATGTGTCCGCCAGATACGTCCCGCGTGGCATTAGTAGTGCAACAGCAGTGGAATGAAATGAGGGCTCTTATTCGTTCTCCCGCCGCCTGCGAGGTTCTGTTAGTGATGAGGTTCCTTAATACGCAAAACATAGCGTCGAACGATATTCATCGTCAGCTCTGTCTTTGGACCGGACATCATGAGCAAACAGATGGTGCATCACTGGTGTAGGCATTTTTCCCAAGGTCGTCAATGTGTCCATGATGAACATCGCAGTGGGCGACCGTCCCTCATCAATGATGACCTTGTTGAGCATGTGCGGCAGTGCATCATGGGAAACCTTCGGTTCACGATTACGGAGCTCAGCAACCATTTTCCGCAGATATCGCGATCCTTGGTGCATGAAATTGTTACTAAGTACCTGCTGTTTAACAGATTGTGTGCCCGGTGGGTGCCGAGAAACCTGACACCCGAGCACACGACGAAACGCTTAGTAGCAGCACTGACATTTCTGCAGCGGTATCATGATGACGGCGATGAGTTCCTCGACAGGATCGTCACGGGCAATGAGACCTGGGTTTCGTACTTTACCCCGGAAACCAAGCAGCAGTCAATGCATTGGCGTCACAGTAGATCTCCGGTCAAGATGAAACTCAGACAGATCGTGTCTGTAAAGAAAGTGGTCAGCACGGTGTTTTGGGACAGGAAGGGCATTCTGCTCATTGACTTCCTGCCCAGAGGTGCAACAGTGAACGCTGACCGTTACTGTAAAACACTGCGGAAATTGCGACGTGTCATTCAGAACAAGAGCCGTAGAATGCTTACTGCAGGTGTTGCGCTGCTCCATGACAATGCCGTCCACACACGGCTCGGCGCACAGCAACTGTTCCGCATGGGTTCGGGTGGGAGCTGTTTGATCATCCACCATTCAGTCCTGATTTGACTTCCAGCGATTACCATCTTTTCTTGCACCTCAAGAAATTTCTGTCCAGCGCTTTGACAACGACGAAGCTTTGAAGACGACTGTCACACACTGGTTACATCCGCAGGCGGCAGACTGGTACGACACAGGGATACAAAAGTTGATTCCACGATATGACAAGTGCCTAAATACTGGTCGTAACTAGTTGAAAAATAGTTGAAACATTTCTGTGCCTGGTGCCAATAATTAAAAAAATTGGAAAACTTACTTTCTGGATGCGCCTCGTGTACATGAATACTTTTGAAACAGGGAATACCTAAAGCTGCCAAATAAACTTCAACAAATTTATCGCTTGGATTATATCCTAACTGCGCGTCCATGGACTGTATTTGGAATATGGTGTCCGACCTTCCTGACCCATGGGTTTTATCACAGATTTCCCTGGGAAATGCTGATGGATTTCCATATCCTCCGAATTTCGTGTCTCTACGTTTTGTAACATTAATCATTTCATTTCACCCTTCATCCCGCTAGGGTTTCTTTCGGGCAAACAAATGTACTCTGGAAATCTCGTTCCCCGGATTGGAAGGTAAGTCTAGTGGTTTCTGGGCCACCCATGTTACAAGCCCGCGGGGAGAGAGGGGAGCCAGTATCCGAGTCCGGTGCCCCTTTTGGGGTACGAACCCGAGAGGGTGGGAGAGGAACCGGGCTGAATCAGCCTCCACCGGGGAGCTTCTAAATGAGAAAATGTAATGCTCCGTCGTGGCAACGTTCGAATCCATTCGCCTCATGCATCTTCCCGTCAGAGGCATAGCCACAAAAGATCGCCTTTCGGTCAAGTTGCTAAGTACCCCTCCACAAGTCGTCATTGAGTCGTTGAGTTTTAGATTAGGTGTATCCTAAGTATTGTTGGTTATGCATGAAGTAAGTATAACAAAATTTGTCTTCTTTTTATCATGTTCGAACACAGACTCTGTTTAGATTGTTAGCTACATTCCCTTGAATAACCATTAATATATAATTTCGCTCTTACACATGCTTAAACAAGAACATCAACTAATAGATTCTACAACGAAGATAACTTGGTGCATGTTTTCTTGTTTTAACGGGCGAAAAGCTCTAAGTGCATCTAAATTACACATGCGGCTTGATGAAGAAGGCTCTGGGACAAAACCTACAACGACGTGCTAAATGAAGAATAAGTATAAGAAAAAGCACGAGCACAAAGAATAACAAGATTGATTCTTGTCAGGTTGCAGAGACGCTGAGAAGATGTACTCATAATTGCTGGTTCGCGTGATTCAAGGGTCTATATGCCGCCTCCTCCCATAGAGACGACTTTGACAGGAATGTTCTCTGAGAAGACAACATTCGTTTGCCTACTTCCCTCTGGTCGTTCCTTATATCATACGAGAATTGTGTACATTATTTTGTAATTATTGCAAGAAAATTAATATCACAGTGAGGCACATCTGTATACATAAACATGTGTCCTTAGGCGTTACTTCATGATTACTGACATATAAATCAATACATACCAGGCAATTCAAAACAGCAAGAGCTCTTAAACCCTCTTTCTTATGTCCCCTTTTGCAATGTAAGGTCAGGTGATAAAACCAATACAAACATTGTAGATGCACATGCTTTTATCATTCGTAGAGCAAGATTTAAATAGAAGGATCCTCCTACCCATTTAAAACAAGAATTTACATGCGTCTCAGCTGCTAACTCTGCTACTAATATATTTGATTAGTACAGCAATGAAGTATTAAATATGACATTTCTTATCAAATATATTACGATAAATGTTGATGTTAAATAAGGAACCTATTCCACAACCGCAGGCAATGAGAAATAATAGTGCACGTGACAGTTAAGTCACGTGGAAAAAGGGTTTAGTAAGTTTCGCGAGACGACAATGTATTACTTTAGTAATAAATACTGGATTCTCCTTAGCTGATAAGCTGGCGAGGGTTTAATCACAACTGATTCATTGGTTTAATCAGTTGTGATTATATGGAGATAGAGAAAGGTCTGTGTGACGTCATCCCCTCTATAGAGGATGGAAGGGAAGTCATTATATTCCTTTTAATACGTACTTTATAGAAGCATTACAAACAAAAATCTGAAATGGTATTTCGTTCTTTGATCAGCCGACTTCGAAAAAATAAATGGTTTTTCATCCAAATTGGATGCGCAATTCCACAAGAATGTGCAAAGATAACAGTTTGTTACTTGTAAGAGGCGTAGAGTAACTTATTTCTGTTATAGCTTCGGTAGTAATTATGGGATATCACACAGTGTAATGAAATTTATAAAATGTAAATTTAATTTCCATGAATCCTTGAAAATACGCAGTACTTATCTTTTAGGAAATACGATTAACTACACATAAATTCTAGAGTGTCAGCTATGCATGTGCATCGTAAAGAAGATTTCACGAGCGTCGAGTGATTATATCGTCATAGTGTATGAGAGACAGAGAAGATGAAAGACACTGAAAGGACTGAGACAAGGGTAGTAGAAGTAAAAGTTGTGTGTTGTGATAGCACGAACGACTATAGGCTGTGTTAACGGCGAGAAGAAAACTGTGTACTTGTAATAACATTTTATAAAACATAGCTGTCAGAAAAGGATTAGTGTAATGTTTAGCTGTATAAAGAAAATTATTTGATCACAGAAAGGTCTGCTTTATCAAGCGCAAGCGTCTTTGACTGTGCTAGGGTTGGAGGGTGATCTGTTACGCCCGATCTCCAAACTTATATTCCTGTTCATAAGAATTCAAATGTTATACATTTAAACAAAAAGTGAAAATTCCATAAACGTTATGTTATTCACTATCAAATGCTATCCTAGAAACGAAGCAGTTTGGTGTTAATCACATATACCACGCAGAAGGCATGTTCAGCTATATTTTGTTGCTTAGGACATTTAAAACAGAGAAAATAAATGAAGATTGAAGTAAAAAACAAACACTCTGCTTGAGAGAGTTCCCTCTCACGACGCACCAAACTTTCAAACGTATATTAAGGGAATATTGGAAAACTACTATTCTATGAATAAAACTATTTGAAGCAAATTATCTATTTTAATGAGTTCTACATGTTTTATCTAATTAACTTTTTGCCTATTTCATGTTTTCGGTCGTCTCCTATGCGTAGTGGTAACGTTGCTGCTTACCAAGCGGGAGACCTGGGTTCGACTTCTAGTATCGGCTGGGAGGCCTGGAACGAGGTGCATTCAGTCTCGTTAGCTCCCTGAGGGGCAATTGAGGAGCTACTTGATTGACAAGTAGCGATGCCTGGTTGCGAAGACCGCATAACCGGTCGGGAGGGACCGCAACGCTAACCACTTCCCACCTCCAATACTGCACCCCACTCATGACGCTTGTGATGGTCAACTATTATTATCTTATGTTTTTCCGATGAAGAATTAAATTAAAGAGGCCTTAAGGTTTTTCGTAGAACGTTCAGTCATGTCATGTCAATATCTCATACGCTTTAACAAAAAATCTGATATGTTGCACTCACATGACTTTATCTACTCTTGTACTAACCATTCTTACAAACTCTTAATCCTATATATTCTTCGTGTTAGTTAAGACAAACATTTGTACAAATTATCTTATTGCTTATTTCCTTGTAGGTGCAAGACAAATATTTGAATATGGTAGGTTTTATGCGATTGTCAAATCTTTTAAAGCTTTGAGACTCCGTTCTCTTTGCACAATTAACATATAAAAAATGAACAATGATGTTTCATTTCACGAAGTTTTCCGAAACTCACATAACAAAGAATATCTTCGAAATGGTTCATCCTACAAGAAAATTTATCCGGACATAAATTGTGTATTTTAGCCAGATCTAAATTTTTTGTATAGTATGATTTGGTCTATCTCTAACGGTGTACTAGGTATGCAAAAGTCGTCCAGAGTAAATACGACTACAGGGGCTATAGCCAGAAAATTCAAGATATGCATTTCATTTGTCATAAAAATATCTCAAACATATGGCATTTCAATCAAAATCGTTAGTCATTTGCAATTTTCGTAACATTTTCCATGTAAGGGGTAATTTACGGTGGAGCTATTTTCTTCAAGATCTTCGTGTCGCTTCCTTGGAGACATTAAACATTTTTGGTTTTTAACCTAATTTTCGTTTTTGAGTTATGCTGTCCACAGAGTGACACACAGAGCGACACACACACACACACACACACACACACACACACACACACGCGGACTTTGTTCTAAAAGTGTATTTTTTTTTTTTTTTTTACTTTTTTTTTTACTTTTTTGATTCAGGGGGTCTCAAAGCATATTTGCGATGAAATCTTGACATCAAATTTTCTGGTGGAATACAATACTTCCCCTACTTACCAGCAGAGAAAGTAAATACGTGGAGTCCCTTTCTGGAAACCAAAAATTAATGAAATATTTTCATTATGAAGGATAGTTTGGTTAAATTTCGCGAATTCTGCATACTTAGCCTTGCAAGATGCTAGATTTATCCGAATTTTTCTTTTAGAGTTCAGCTGTTCTTAGTCAGACACACGTCATGCAGAACTTTTTATAAAATGTATTTAGGTGAAATTCCGATATAAAATGTTTGAATAAAATATAACGTGAAACATTAATGCTTCAAATCTTCTGAAAAGTCAAGAAAAAGCGAGCTCTTTCATGAGTTGATTGGCAAACCGTTTTAAGAGTAAGTACTCATTTCTCTCTGAGTTATAAACTGTTGATCTTAACCAAAAATGTTTGCAACTCCGTTTTGAATCGTTTGTATGACAGCTGAATGCTAATCTGGAAACGGTATGGTACAGGTAGAGGCACATAAAAAGTAGGGGCTCCCGCAGGTGCGGCAGAACATCGCACATACACCATCTGACCCCTTTTGCTTTTATCGTGACCCCTAGAAGATAGCGATGAGGGGAGAGACCAGAAGGGCAACCAGATCCGGATTACGACAGGTACAACCAAGGAAGGGGTCCCTAACGTTTCCAGTTCGAACGTATCCAACGTCATCCACAAGCCCCCAACGCTCAGCGCCCCCTTGTTGGGACACACACGGAGGGGGTACTAGGTAGTCTCAAATGATAGAAGGGATGAAACCTTTCAATGGAGGGAATGATGAATACAACAAATAAGCTAAAGGAAAGTCATAGTGAAAGAGAAACCACCCAGCATTCACCTCTCAATCCGGGAAAACCACGAAAAACCCATGGATCATAGTGGGTGATTGAATCCGACTGCAAGTCACACTGGTTACCACGGTGCCATCTCTCTCGGTATATTAGTGAGCAAGTAAAGGGATTAGCATAGAGTCCCTATAGGACAACTAACAATTAATACTGTACGGCACTAAATTTCCCTGCGGTCCATCGTGCTTTCTTGCAGTGACTCGCTTGAGCTTTTGGACTTGAGCTTGTCACTGGGCAATAAAGCAGTGTCAGATGTTTAAATGCAGCTTTAGAAAAGGAATATTTTACATATGTACAGAGGTGTGAAAGTTATTAGACGCAAAACAAGGTTTTGGTTATTTACTGTGTGAGGTTTTGTTTAGAAGACATTGAAGCTGTAACTTTATAAACGTTTCCAAAGTTTTCCACCAGTCAGAATGAGATGTCTGTCCATTCAGAATTAGATGAACAATTATATTAAAAGCATAGAATCAATTTTTTGTTTAATAAAATGTAGAGGAATTGTTTGCAAAAAATGGATCTTGAATAACGATTTTCAATCACTCTGTGTGGAAATTCGAGACCCTATATTAGAAATTTTTTAAGACTCGTACGTTTTGTTCTGTGAAGATTTCTGAGACTGTGGGTTGGATAAATGATGCTTCACAGAGAAATATTAGTGATAATACTGCTGTTAGAGAAAACAAATACCTACTCCAAATGGAAAACAGCTTATAGGTATTCACACATAGTGTAAGTTTAATCTCAGATGTTTGCAAATTATATTAAAACTCAAAAGCAATTACCATTTTTACCCTTATGCACATGACTGTCATGTTTATTCACTCTAGGTGAATCAGTCAAACTTCAGGCTTTGTGTCGAAATAAATGCACCTTAATTGTGTGAATGAACGTAAATTACAAGTGGGATTCCAAAAATTCAATCTATATGCAATATTACTTTTACACTTCTTTGAAAGTATTAAAAATAAGCCAAATATTTACAACCATAGTAGTAAACTTAAAATGTAACACACCTATGAACCTCAGTTATGGATTGAACGACCGACCGATTCTTCCAATGGCCGGGTGAAATGCCTTCGTCTAGAGTAAACACAAGATGTGTTATCGAGAGATAACGAGATCGTTCTCGCACCTTGTTCATGTCCACCTCCAGAACGTTCTAGAACCCTCTTAGTGTGTTTCTAGTGCGAGATAAAGTGTTGAAGGTTCACTGTGTTCTTCAACTGAGTTTGCGAGGATAATTGTGACGTAGAATGAGTGCTACTACTGCGGGAGATTAGAGGCGTCTTTTGTTCGACTCCCCAGTGGATGATTCATTTGAAGACGAGGCTCCTCATTATAGCTCTGCTATGCAAAGAAAGTGAAGTGACAGTGAGTGGCAGGAAAACATTAATAAAGTCTTAATAATTTCCAATTTACATAAAATTAAACAGAACACTAAATAAGACATCAAAATTAAAAATTAGTTGTGGTCCAATATTTGGTATAAGATTGACTGCACAACACAGGACACCCTGCGCACTGTATCTGCGCTTTCTGTCCGGCACTGCCATACGCCATGAAATCTTGAAGAGAAACTAGAACGAAACGGAAAGAAAGGAAAGTGATGGAAGGGTAATCGTTGTAATTGAGAAGCCGCACACAAACACACGCATACACACAGCCATTTTAGGTTAAACCATAATAGTTCCTCCATAATAGTGATTGGTTGAGTAAGTTATAAACCTTAATACGAGTAATTTATAGAATTGACATACAGCAAAACATGTATAGGAAATTCGTCTGATGTTTCACATAAAATGTTTCGTCTTAACTCAGAATTTGCCTTGTCTTTAACCACGACTGAAAAAGCGAGAAAATCTCAAGCACAATAGTAATTTATGCAACAAGTGAATGATTATGGTACGAGCGACAGTTTATCACACAAACGAAGCTGAATGTCATATTAAAATAACTCGCCAGTAGAATACAATGTGTTGTGCAATCTTGGTGTCTATTATGACATAATAGGAAATAATTAGTAAAGTAGATGGCAGATACGAGGGATGTTTGTGACATTAACTTGTGTAACTTCCTATGCCTTGTATACTGGGCCGGTAAACATGACTGTTGCATCACATATATTATTAATAACAATTCCGAGGGGCAACACCCCTTTCCGGTCCAAGACCTACCGCCCGACTGTTGCGCTCCCCACCTCTGCCCATTACTGGCTTCATGAGTGGGGTGCAACTTTGGAGGTGGGACGTGGTTAACGTACCGGTCCCTCCCGGCCGGTTACGTGTTCTCTGCAACAAGAGGTCCCTGCTTAGCTCCTCAAGTGGCCCTTCAGGGACCTAACGAGGCTGAGTGCACCTCGGACTAAGTCTCCCAGAGGGAGAAAATTCCAATGCCACCGGGAACCGAACCCAGATCTCTCGCTTGATAAGCAGCAGCACTACCACCGAGCTATGGAGAGGTTACTCTACTAACTAACAAAATAGCAATTTACTAGATGTATTTTATTCCGTTGTTAACACTTGACAAATGAGATTTTAAGTTATGTAAACTTTACCTTATAGGATTTTTCTTTAAAATGCTATACAGTTTTAAGTTACAAATGTATAAATGATATAAAATCTTAAATGTACAAATTAAAATGCTAAATTTCCGATATCAAAACGCTGAATATCGCC
The DNA here is from genome assembly GCA_030765045.1 of Tenodera sinensis. Taxonomy (NCBI): domain Eukaryota; kingdom Metazoa; phylum Arthropoda; class Insecta; order Mantodea; family Mantidae; genus Tenodera; species Tenodera sinensis. The sequence goes on along the minus strand of CM060961.1, from coordinate 177,340,983 downwards.
AAGCCTAAGTATAAGCAAGTATTAATGAGCAAGTAGGCTAGCATAACTGCTAGGGGCGCCATCCTCGTCGCAGCAGATATGTCCGAGATGAAACCCCGCCCTGATCCTCGGTTCCCACAATGGCAAAGATCGTCCGCATCGCCCTGCACGAAACTTCGCTTCAGGGTCAAACCACCTACAGTGCTGCCGTCGCAGTATTAGTCTTGTTCTGGAGTAATTAAAAACTGTGGGACGCTATTGCGACCGTATTATCTTGCCCCGGACATCACATATATTATATACCTCCACAACAGAAATCCCATTATCAGCAGCATCGGCTCTGGACCTTTATGGCTAGTTTCGTGACTTGGAACTCCCTACTTTTTCTTCTTGTATATGAGGGTTCATGAGCGTTTTCTGCTCCTTTCCTTCTCTTTTATTTCTTATTCTAGTATTTTGTTTTGTTTTCTTATCATACATTTATATATTTCGACACTTCTTCTCACTTTAGGTTGCCAAGGCTTTCAACACGCATTCCAGAGCTTCTGCTTTGTAATGAAATAAAGATGGCTATCTAAAGGAAATGCATTAGCGAAAAGTAACTTTCTGTTTTTACTTTCTATACCACGCACCTAATAGATAACAGAAGGTACTTCACTCCACCAAAAGCTCGGCATATGTATTTCACCGCAAATATATGTTGTAAGTCCCCCCTTGAAAAAAAACATTTTTGGACTAATTTCTGTGTGCGTATGTTTTTCTATGGACAGCATAAGACTCTGAACTTAAATACCAAGATATTGAACTTAGACTTTGAGTCAGTGTGTGCCAAAAATGCAATACAAAGATTTTTCAAGAAAATTTCCAGTTTTTGTACCTTTTTCACCTTTGGACCTGGTTGTTCGAATCATAGCGGATGCTACATCGTTATAATGGGATATCATTGTCTGCGTAAGACCTTAGTGATACTAATTAAGAAATGTAAGACTATTTTTTATGTCAAACACACTAGCCATCCGTTACCTTGAGCAATTTGTAAAGAATCAAGCTTTAAATTTTGTATATATTGTTCTTATTAAGATGCATTCTAATTGATTTTGTGTTTTAATCGGAAATCTTCATCCCTTAAGTAGGTCCATTTGTTTACTCTTTAGGCTTACCTCAGTCTTTGATGTGAGAAATAACTATAAGAAAAAAGAACAACCAGAGAATCAGTTAAAGCTATTTGGGGATGAGGATTAAAAAGAGTTTCATGTAAAGAATGTGTTTACATAGGAGGATTTCCAGCAAAATATTTGCCTTGCATTCTTAAAAGCAGGATGTCGAAATATGAGATTATTTATTTATTTTAATTTTCCTTTATAACAAGTGAAACCTCTGACATTACTTCCTCAATCCAAATTAAATTATCACAAAACCTAGCAAACTATATGAAATCCTCTACGTTGTTTCTCAAGTTTCCGAAAATTTTGGAACACATCAGTTTCACCGCTTTGCTAGTGCACAGAGCATATTTACTCCAACACTCACCATTTATATAGTTTTGAACAGTCTTTAACTTTCGAGACGGGAATATTCTAATATTGGCACTTAGTATACAAACAACAGTGGAACCGTTCTTTAACACTGTTTCTTTTGGCAGTATAAGTTATTTCGGAAAAGGATTGAAGAATGTATTAGGTTTAAAAAGCAAACATCAAATGTATGACATATGTATGCAGGATATGTATATAATAGTTGAACTTTTAAGGACTGTTTTTCCTTTATGAAAACGCCTTGCAAACAACAGAATTAGGCCATCATCGTAAAGTGTCCGAGTGGTTCCAAGGGTTTAAAGTTGCATCATAGATTAACAGATTGCGTGGATACGAATCTCGAATACTATCATTCATTACCTTTTAATGTAATGTGTTTGTTGTTTGCGTAACTAAAATCTAGGCAAGGGGAGAATTCTTAAACAAAAGAGGAAGTTTAAAGTATTTTAGTCCTCAAATTCTATCATTGCTGCCTTAAGACATTTCCTCCTTGGTCTAGAATTAATTATTTACCCATTTCATCCCCTATTAAAGGTTAAAATGTACAAAGGAAATAAAAATAAATAAAAATACTTAATACCCAGTATAATATCCTCCGTGCTGGAAAACCTTGTTAGTTATTCTCGGCATGGGGTTTATCAGCCGGTGAAAATAATGTGGTCTTTCTGCGAGGAAATCCCATACATCTTCGACCCTGTCCCGTAGTTCGACAGACTTCCTGGAAGGCCAGAGATGGGAATTTTAAAGAATCTCTTCGATTTATGCTCACGCGTTCTCAAGCGGTCTCAGATCGGGTAATCCTGGAGGGTGAAGTTTCAATGAGATATCCTCTTGCCCATCACACCAATATTGAATTATCTGTGATTTATGGCCGCTATGGTTGCCCTGCAGGATTGTTCCATTTAGGATACCTTTCTCTGGTAGTTGGGGCTAAAAGTAACTGCAAAATGTATTGACTGTGTAACCTTTGACGTATTCGCTCAACTATCCAAGCTCTTCCAAGAAATCTAGCCCCAACACAAGATGCTCATTAAACCACTGCAAGCCAAGTAGGCATGTACCGTCTATCACATCTGTGACGACATTGTTGGTACAAGTGCACTGATCCTTACACGACGTCGACAATACAATTTGGTCCGCGGAGATTACTCTCCGTCACTCGATGTTTCTAGCGTCGACGGCATATCCGAGAACGTCCACTCGGTAAGGACCTCTTTAAGAACTAGACCAAACTATACAGCGATTTCTTATTGCCTGTAAAGAACCAGGAAATTGACCAGCCGCCTTGAATTCAGCTGCAGTTGAAAAAGGTCTTCTTTCTACTGTTAATCTTTCTTCTTCTGCCTGAATACGTTCTGTTGAGTAGAAATTATTTTACTACCGGTGCTATAAATAAATATAAACATGGGAATAAACATAACCATGCGAAATTTGAATCTGCACGTTGTTCTTATGATATTCCATTACCGCCATCTTCACCACTCAGCCACAGCTCCAGGTATAAGTAAGACCACTGTAGGAAGTCCAAGTGCCTAATTCAAACATGTGCTTTTACTCATTGTATGAAACAGCATCTGTAGGGGATTTGAAGTGAAACGTTATCATATTGTGATTTACAAGAGTGCAGACATCCTTTTTTTCAGTAACTGTACTAGACATACAATGTTTGAAATTTGGTCTGAATTTAGCGATACAAACTGAAAATGCCATTATAGTATTGAGGCTACCGGTGGACTGCCAGTATTGGCGCGGCTATCTGGACCTAGTTGCACTATTGGCCGCTCATCCACCGAATAACCATTGTCTGCTGCCTGTCTGATTCCGAAGATTCGTTTCGGCAGTTTCGAGTAGATTCCTTTTCTAAAACATTCACTTTGTGTTTAGGGCCTATATAAGGAATTGTCGGGTCGGAGATAACAGTAGAGTTCAATTGAAAGCAGAGTTTTTCGTACAGCTAGAATTTAGTCCCGTGTAAATTCTGACTCAGCGGTTCAGTGGTGATTCAAATCAACCGATGACTAAAATTGTGTTTGGTCCTGAATTCATTCAACAGCACCTCAACGTTTACGCTACGCTAAGCTCCTAAGTAATAAATTAACTGTTTAGCAGCAACTGCTGTTTTAATTTTTTTACAGATCACTAGATCTGAAGGTTTGCGTTATTGACACGTACATCAGCAGGATAGACTGCGTTGGATGGCATTGGGGTTTAGTGCCTTCCAGCTGCGAAGTAGATGGCACAGGGGCCGGGCTACAAGCTTCAGCAGCTGCGGTATTGACAGTTGCCATTTCAGCTTCCGAACTGGTAGCTTCATCGGCAGCCGGTGAATGCTTCTTCTGGCGTCTTCTTCTCATGTTGGAAAGCAGCTTCTACTACGTCGAAGGTTCAAGGCGAAGTGACTCATGTTCGTTGCCTCGCCTCCGTTTATAGAGGGGCTGACGTCATACGGACCTTTCAAGAAGCTCTCCATACACACGCACCGCGATGGCAGCTAGAAATTTCGAGAAGGCGCTAGAAAAGTCTCTTTTGTCTCAACCGCTTCTATTGTTACAGTCACTGACTAACAGTTGCGCGAGGCAGCCTGAACTTGAATGCCTTTTTTATTCCTTGTTGGTCCGGTATGTGGTGTGAAGCAGTCCGGCCCCGTCCGTTCATTGTTGTGCGGTGAGTCCAGCGTCACAATACAATTTATACAATTGTCTACGATAGAAATGAAACGTATTATATTCACACAGTTTTTACTGTTGGATTTTCTTTTACGAAACGCAATCACATGTATCTCTCTACTCCCTGTTCTACAGACAATGCAATTTCCTATATACATATTTGAAATAGAAATACAATGTATTTATCTATTCACCTTTTCGTTACGAAACACAATCACATTTCTTTCTTTGCGCCCTCTTCTACAAACAATTCATAGATTTTCTACATGACAGAAATAAAAATACAAAGTATTACATTCACACGACTTTCTCTACTCACTTTTCTTCTTGTAGTACTTGTGGTTGTTCAGTGCTTTTGCGCAGTGTCTTCCTGGATTTTCACCTATTTTTTAATATTTTTATGAGTGTTATAATCAACTCCTTGTTTAAATGTATTAATAGTTTTAAATGGCTATAAAGAAACACAAGACTATTGGAGAGCCTACAGGTTGTATAGTCAAACCAGGGACAACGCTGGGTATTTCACTAATAATAAGTTATAATTATATATCACCCTGTCGTTCGATCAATATCTACATACTTATGCAGTGTCGTTTAAATGCCTTTACAGTCATAAGCAATATAGAAATACAATAAACGGTAGATGCTTCAGAATATTTTCATCGACAGGTAAACTTCACTTACATACGGTGATCATTGTAAATGTATGACGCATTTCAGGTATAGTGTGTCCAATTTATTTTTCATCTGTACTCAATAACCGCAATAATTGTCACTCTGATGGAGCTGCAATTAAAATACATACAATTATCTTCGTTATTTGTCAATACTGTACAATATCGAATTCGACTATCGTTCGTCTATCAGCAGCAATCTGGTTTTACTTCATTAGACTATGTTCAACGTTATTAATGAACTTTCCCGAAACAACAATTCATGTATGGATTTAAAAGCTCAAATAACTCTGCCTCTCTATTAGGTGGAAAATGTACTGTTACACACTTAGGGAGTAAAAGAGGTGAATGAAAGGTTATCTTGGCAGTTTTTTTACACCTGTTTAAGAAGAAGATAAAAAAGACGACCGATGTGACACATTCACATGACTTTCTTTTGCTATTCTTCAAACTATTATTACAAAAACGTATTGTTCTATTTACACCATGATAAGCAAGATAAATATTTGCAGAAATGCTTTTTTTTACGCATTTCTTTTAGGTACAATGAGAACGGAGGAATGCATTTGGCTGAGCAATAGTCAAAATGTGATTTAAAACCTGGTCAGTATCAACTTCTCTAGGGCCCTTAAATCCTACTCACTCACTCACTGACTCACTCACCCACTCACCCACTCACTTACCCACTCACTCACTCATTCACCCACATACCCAGTCACCCACACAGCCACTCACCCACATACCCACTCACCCACATACCCGCTCACCTACTCACTCACTCACCCACTCACTCACACACACACTCACTCACTCACTCACCTACACACCCATTCACCTACACACCTACTCATCCACACACCCACTCACCCACATACCCACTCACACACTCACTCACTCACTCACTCACTCACCCACTCACACACACACTCACTCACTCACACACTCACCCACATACCAGTCACCCAAACACCCACTCACCCACATACCCACTCAGTTACTCACTCCATATATCTTATATATGTATTATAATCAAAATTGTTGGAGCCATTTTTGAGAATATCTAAATGTTTGAAAATTTTTCTTTGTGAAGGGTAATTTAGGTGAATGGATTTTCCTGAAATTTTCATCTAGGTGAACTGAGAAATCAAGTTTGGCATTTAACCGACCTTTCGTTTTTACTTTCTCTACTGGTAAGTAGGGGAAGTATTGTATTCCACCCAAAAATTCTATGTCAAGATTTCACCGGAAATATATGTTTTGAGACCCCATGAATTCAAAAAAAGCATTTTTAGAAAAAGGTCCGTGTGTGTGTCTGTGTCAGCCTATCAGTCTGTCAGTCTGTGGACAGCATAGCTCAAAAACGAAAATTCGGTTAAAAACCAAAGTTGGTATTTAAGTTTAAAGTCTTTCAAGGATGCGACACGAAGATTTTGAAGAAAACAGCCCCACCCTAAACTACCCTTTACATGGAAAATTTTTCGAAAATTTTGATTTTCTTGAAAATGGCTCTAACGATTTTGATTAAAATGTCAAATGTTTAAGATATTTTTATGACAAATGAAATGTATATCTTGAATTTTCTGGCTATAGCCCCTGTAGTCGTATTTACTATGGACGACTTTTGCATAACTGGTAAACCGTTAGAGATAGACCAAATCATGCTATACAAAAAATGTAGATCTTGCTAAAATATACAATTTATGTCTGAATAAATTTTCTTGTAGAGCGAACCATTTCGGAATTATTCCTTGTTATGTGTGTGAGTTTCGGAAAATTTAGAACTTTCGTGAAATGGATCATCGTTGTTCATTTTTTTATATGTTAAGTGCGCAAAGACAACAGAATCTCAAACATTTGACTATCGCAAAAAGCCGTATTCTAACATTCCCCTTGCACCTACAAGGAAATAAGCAATAAGATAATTTGTACAAATGTTTATCTCAACTAACACGAAGAAGATATAGGAATAAGAGTTTGTAAGAATGGTTAGTACAAGAGTAGAGAAAGTCATGTGAGTGCAACACATCAGATTTTTGAGTTATGCTTTACACAATCTCTCTCTCTCTCTCTCTCTCTCTCTCTCTCTCTCTCTCTCACACACACACACACACACACACACACACACACACACACACACACACACACACACACACACACACACACACAGAGTGAATGTTTTTAAAAATGCTTTCTTTGGGGTTCAGGAGGCCTTACAGCATGCATGTATTTCAAACGAAATATCGATTTTGAATTTTTGGTTGGAATACAGAACTTCTTCTTACTGTACTCATATTTACTAGAAGAGAAAGTAATTACAACAGAAACATTTGAATACAATGGATTGTGCAGGCGCCAAGAAATCTCTATGGAGTACATACTTGAGGTATTTGCTAGTAACATAATATGTACTCAGAACCCTCGAAGAATGTTGCTAATTCTTTAACACGTGCTTTCGTGTTGTGGTATGGCACTGCAATACGTTGGATAAAAGGGTTTAAATGCTAATTCCGTTCATTTCAGAAAAGGACGCTTACATACCAATCCAGGACAGGTGGGCTTAAAGGCCGTAGGGCGAGAAGCTGCAAGAAAGACAGACGGACACAATGGAGCAGCCAGAGAGATAATGCAAATGGCTGAGGCACGATGTGGTGCAATCCTGGAACCTGTTTGTCATGGCGCCGAAACGTAAAGTAACCAGGTGCCATGTGTCATGCTACAAACTTGCTACTCATTAGAATTCTCAAATCCATTCATACCCTAGAATTGTCGATGAAATTAAATAAAAAGTTAGTTTTGTTTTACAAACATTCTTCCCTAAGCGCTAGTTTCATCACAGTCTAAGATTTTCTTCGTATATAATTGCAATTTCATTACCTTTAAGAGCCTGACACTGAAAGCGTAGCTTCGTTTGTGATTTGTAAACGGTGCAGAAATCTATATTAGCTTCCGCCATGGGGTTATTAGCAGTAGATCGGTTTTATTTTCTTTTACTGCAGTTAGGTTGAAAAAGAAAGAATTTCTTAATCTACTGCATTACCGGAAGAAGAAAAGGTGCAACAAGAAACAGAAGAAAAGAAAGATGCGGAGGACAGTATGCAGTTACTTTTACTCCTCGTAGAATCAACAGGACAAGCAATTTAGGACTTTAATGGGAGGAATGAAGACACCAAGAAGTAACAGAGGAGCAACTAAGAGATGACTAATGATGAATAATCTTATCTGTATCCTGGTATAGATTCCAGATGTCAGGGCAATAATAATACAGATTTTATTTTTATTTTTAGATTATTTGTATTTTTTATATTTTCAATATAAAAATTCCCAGTAGAATGATCTATCATAATAATTTATTTAATCCTCTGATTTATGATTTTATAACCTGTTCAACTCACTGTTTTTCAGTCACGAGATCATTCATGAATGATCCAATTTGAATTGTTGTAACAATTACATTAAATTATGTTCCAATAGGGACCTGTTACTATCAGCGTTGAGCGCAGAAGAGGCTTGTCTAAGAAATGCGAAATCTTGTTTATTTGTTGCATGTGTCGGAATCCGAGCCGCAGTCTAGCTCCAATAGCTCCAAAAGTTTGTAGTTCATTCTTCAGAGATGTCCTCTTGAACGGAGCCTAGTAGTTAGTTCTCTTGGCTATTTAACATGTTTATACAAAATTCGCAGTCGATTGCCTTCATTCCAAAGTGGTTCAAATGTTTTTAATTTGTAGAAAAATTATGGTTTCGAAATAGTTAGCTTTTTAGAGTAGTATTTGCGTTCAAATACTGAACAAGCTATTCATTTATTATAATAGGTATTTTAAAACTTTTATTAAGTTACAAATGTATACGTTTACAAATACATACTTAAAAATGTCTCAAATAGACCACTTTTCAGGTTAGGGCTCTACAAGTTTTGTTAAAGATGAAACCTTTCAACTCTTTGTGAAAATGAGGGAGGGAGAACCTTAAGGGTACATAGAGATAGCTTTTCTAAATTTTTCCGTTTTTATCTGAATATTTTTGTAACAATATCACACGCTGCCCTACCACAATTATAAATACGTTTTAAATGTCATACGTATAATATATATGATACGTTTTGAAGATTTACTTTTATTACACTAAATAATCAAGTTTTGCCTACGATGCAGGAATCGCAATTTTGTTAAATCATAGTTTTTAAGTACTAATATACAAAACTCACACATATTTATTTTGCAATGTTTGTAATAAGCTATCCTCAGTGATCGAATTATGTACCTATGTCATGTTTAGAGCAATCTAAAACTACGGCAAAAGCCGTGAGTCAGCTTTGTAAGATCATTCTCTGAGTTGATGCTGAAAGTTTGAACAAGATTGATTATAAACTACATCATTAGGAACATTTTAATGGAAAAAGTGTAAGAAAAATCATGGTCAACTAAAGGGCAGGTTTATAATAGACACGTATTGAAGCTTGAAAGAGCCATGAGACCAAAACCATAGTAAGTGTAGTTAAAATGCCAGTGCGTTTTTTAAAAATTTAATTTTTGAGATCAAATTTCAGGTATGGTTATCCTTAACTATGTTCTCTTTCATTCTGCTTCATTCGCTCTCTCATTCTCACTCCTTCCACCTTTAACCATCCTCTCAATTCCAGCCTCTTTATATCTCCCTAATCTCTCTCTCTTTTCCCTAACATCCCCAATCTAAATGTTTCCCCCTCCCTCGCCGTCCTTGTGCTATTCTCTCCCTTCCCATCTTTCGCTCATACTCTTTCGTCCTTCCCTCTCTCTTTATCTTTCCCTGTATGCGTATATGATATTGTGTGTGTGTTTGTGTGTGTGTTTGTGTGTGTGTATGTGTGTGTGTACTGTGACGTCATGGAAGGTCGTCACTTCGAGATATCGACTGGCCTTAGCTTAGAGAGGTGTATAGCCGTCAGGTTGGTAAGCGTAACCCCTCTCGCCTCCGCTACTCCCCTCACACAGTATAAAATCCGGCTGCCCGACCAGTCGTTAGTTCACTTCAGCGCGATGCGCTGCCTGCAGTCTTTCATCTTCACTTCAACGCGAAGTGCGTTGCCTGCAGTCGTCGATGTTTACTTCAGCGCTGCCTCCAGTCTTCGTCAAGTAGTCGAGCTCCGTTAGGCGCTGCCACCAGTTGTCTTCGTCAGTCAAAGTATGGTCAGCTTCGACCAAGCGTAATGTATGAGCCTTATACGCTATGGTTTAATCTTCATCAAGCCGAGCAGTTCACCAACAGTGACGTCAGCACGCATCGAAGTCAACAGGGTCATGCTTCTTGGTTTTGCTTGTCAAAGGGGGCAAGCAAGTGAGCAACCTTTCTCCGTAGAGAAGCAACGTCGGCATTCACCACCATTTCTTCGAGATGTATGCTAATTCAGGCATACACTGGGCATACGCGGAATTAAGCAGGAACGACGCGTTTATTCTTCATGGTTGATATGCAGGAATGTGCCACAGTCCATGTGCATGTTCATTTCAACATAATTGGATAAGGACCTGTTCCAAAAACACACCAGACATTTGGGTGAGACAAACAGTTCTGTATTTCATTTAGATGTATGTGTTTAGTGTTTTAGGGCTTTTATGCTAAAGCAGGGTAGATGATCTTTGTATCACGGTTATTGTAGCCTAAACGGCAATAGTTATAATTCCGACTAACATAAGCAACTGAGTGTGGTTAAAAGGGATGACTTTTGTGCGCCAGGTTATATTGGTGAGTCAGGCCCATTCTACCAGTGTTGCTCAGGAAGTTAAATAGTCAGGAAGGAATTATTACTTAGTGCAAAGAATAGTTTACATTCATGTCTATTTTATGTAACTGTTTATTTTACTACATTTTCGTAATACATATATTATCATTCACCATACTTTCAATGTTCTTATGTATATTTTGTTACTTAACACCGTCAGTGTTAAGTCCTGTATTTATTTTATGTTTTCAAAATATATTCAAGGAAAAGGCATTTGGTATTATATGTAACCACAATATACCCCACCGATCCATTCCCAACACGATTCCGCAAATAGATGTCCACTCACTCTCGCTAAGCCAAGTCAAGTGGGGTAGCAGAAAAAGCATGGGGCTAGGCTTAGCAAATGTCAAGTTATGTAATGGTAGCAGATAGTTAAAGAAGGAGAGAGTGGCGTGCGACAGTAGCTACTGTCGCACGCCACTCTCTCCTTCTTTAACTATCTGCTACCATTACATAACTTGACATTTGCTAAGCCTAGCCCCATGCTTTTTCTGCTACCCCACTTGACTTGGCTTAGCGAGAGTGAGTGGACATCTATTTGCGGAATCGTGTTGGGAATGGATCGGTGGGGTATATTGTGGTTACATATAATACCAAATGCCTTTTCCTTGAATATATTTTGAAAACATAAAATAAATACAGGACTTAACACTGACGGTGTTAAGTAACAAAATATACATAAGAACATTGAAAGTATGGTGAATGATAATATATGTATTACGAAAATGTAGTAAAATAAACAGTTACATAAAATAGACATGAATGTAAACTATTCTTTGCACTAAGTAATAATTCCTTCCTGACTATTTAACTTCCTGAGCAACACTGGTAGAATGGGCCTGACTCACCAATATAACCTGGCGCACAAAAGTCATCCCTTTTAACCACACTCAGTTGCTTATGTTAGTCGGAATTATAACTATTGCCGTTTAGGCTACAATAACCGTGATACAAAGATCATCTACCCTGCTTTAGCATAAAAGCCCTAAAACACTAAACACATACATCTAAATGAAATACAGAACTGTTTGTCTCACCCAAATGTCTGGTGTGTTTTTGGAACAGGTCCTTATCCAATTATGTTGAAATGAACATGCACATGGACTGTGGCACATTCCTGCATATCAACCATGAAGAATAAACGCGTCGTTCCTGCTTAATTCCGCGTATGCCCAGTGTATGCCTGAATTAGCATACATCTCGAAGAAATGGTGGTGAATGCCGACGTTGCTTCTCTACGGAGAAAGGTTGCTCACTTGCTTGCCCCCTTTGACAAGCAAAACCAAGAAGCATGACCCTGTTGACTTCGATGCGTGCTGACGTCACTGTTGGTGAACTGCTCGGCTTGATGAAGATTAAACCATAGCGTATAAGGCTCATACATTACGCTTGGTCGAAGCTGACCATACTTTGACTGACGAAGACAACTGGTGGCAGCGCCTAACGGAGCTCGACTACTTGACGAAGACTGGAGGCAGCGCTGAAGTAAACATCGACGACTGCAGGCAACGCACTTCGCGTTGAAGTGAAGATGAAAGACTGCAGGCAGCGCATCGCGCTGAAGTGAACTAACGACTGGTCGGGCAGCCGGATTTTATACTGTGTGAGGGGAGTAGCGGAGGCGAGAGGGGTTACGCTTACCAACCTGACGGCTATACACCTCTCTAAGCTAAGGCCAGTCGATATCTCGAAGTGACGACCTTCCATGACGTCACAGACTCCCGGGGGCAATTTAAAATAAAAGGCTTCAGACTTTTATTTTCCCTTAATACTCATAGTTAAACTATATCTTTTGGCTTGTAGACCTTTCCAACACACCGCCAGACATTTAAGTTTACAATAAACACACTAAAATACACCTTACTTCCTAACACATACATACAATATAGCTTGAAATTATGGTTTGAGTTGGCTTACATGTGCCCTTACTTCCTTTTTTGTGTGCACATTCTTTACTATAACAGATACATCAGACACGAATTTGTGCACCTTATAAGGTCCTACATACCTTGGAGCAAGTTTCGCTGAGTATTTATCCGCAGCTTTACTCTTTGGATAATTTCTCACGTAAACAATATCTCCTATATTAAATTTATGAGGTTGTCTCCCTTTATCATAGTTACGACGTGTCCTCAGCTGAGAACGTATTAAATTTCGTCTCACTCGGTTCCATACATCTCTAATGTGTGTTTTGTCTACCTGCTCTGGAATTATATCGCAGACATTCCACATGTTCGCTAGCGGAGAATTTGGTGGAAAGGAAAACATCAAATTAAATGGACATTGCCCATGAGATTCATGCTTAGCACTATTTAACGCGAATGCTAGCCAATATAATGTTTCGTCCCACTTGGTATGATCCTGAAAATGATATGCTATTAAGGCGTTTTTCAAATTTCTATTCACCCGTTCACTTAATGAGGGTCTAGGATCATACGGAATAGTTGTAATGTGCTTGACTCCCGAACTAAAACAAAATGTTTTAAATAAATTGGACTGAAAATACGACGCATTGTCACTAACAACTATCTCGGGCACCCCAAAACAAGAAATAATAATCTTCAGACCTTGAACCGCACTAGCTGCGTTGGCGTCCCGTGTGGGCAACAACCACACATACTTCGTAAAGGCGTCAACTACCACCAGCACAAACCTATTTCCCTGTTTACTCTTGGGTAGCGCCCCAATGTAGTCCACAAATAATTTTTGCATTGGTCTCTCTGCAATCGTGGAAGTCAAAAATCCCAAGTGGGTGCTCTGTGCAGGTTTCGACATTTTGCACAGATGACACGCCTTAACCTGTAAACGAATCTCGTCGTCCATTCCCTTCCAAATAAACTGGTCCCTTATTTTATTCCTGGTTTTAAATATGCCTAAATGTCCTCCACATGGACTATTGTGAAAATATTGAAACAATAGTTTCTTCAATTGCTCGGGTACCACAATTTTATTTTTCCCTGTTCTATCTTTACAACAAAGAACGCCTCTTGATAAGAGATATGGTTGACATTCTTTACCTTGCCGCAACGTTGATATTATGGAAGCTAGATTCTCATCTTTCATCTGATGGTCTTTGAGATCTTCATAAGCGAAAGGAAAATTGCCTAACACTGTCAATACTGGAGCATGAAGAGTATTCGAGTCAACTTGCTCGTTCTTTTCCTCTCCGTACATTCGAGAAAGAGCATCTGCTACACAATTAAATCTGCCCCTTATATGGTGAACCTTAAACTTGAATGCAGAAATTCGCAGAGCCCATCTAACAATTCGACCACTTTTCCTGGGTCTGGCCAAAACCCAAGAAAGAGCCTGGTTGTCAGTCTCTAGTAGGAATTCAACATGTTCTAGGTAAAACCTAAATTTTTCTACCCCGTACAACACAGCTAAAGCTTCCAATTCGTACATAGAATATTTTCTTTCCTGTTCATTAAGGATACGAGACGCGTAGGAAACAACACGTCTTCCTTCAGGATGTTCCTGAAGTAAAACGGCAGCAACCGCAGAACCACAAGCGTCGGTTTGCAAAATGAATGGCAAAGAGAAATCAGGTACCGCCAACACTGGAGGAGAAATTAAAGCTTCTTTAAGCCTAAGGAATGCCTGATTCTGTTCCTCATTCCATTTAAACTTTACCCCTTTCTTTCGTAAAACGTTTAAATGACATGCTTGCTCGGCATAGTCGGGAATAAACTTCGCGAAATAGTTGACCATTCCGAGAAATCGCGATATCTGCTTAGCAGTTTTGGGCACTGGATACTCCCTGATCTTATTAGTCCTTTGAGGATAAATGGTTACATTGTTACCAGAAATAATATGACCTAAGAAAGTTAATTTTTGAGTAGCAAACTTAACTTTATTTGGATTAACTGTCAAACCCGCCTTACGAAGTCGAGAAAATACTTCATGGAGATGTCTTACATGGTCATCAAAAGTTGTGGAATAAATGCACAAGTCATCTAAATAATGATATAAATAATTAAATTTTATGTCACCAAAAACTCTGTCTAATAATTGTGACAGGACTTGGGCGCCCACTGCTAAACCAAACGGTAAACGATTGAATTCATACAAATTATAATCCGTGGTGAAGGCCGTTAACCTTTTCGATTGTTCTTCCAACGGAATTTGATAATACGCCTGATTTAAATCGATGCTCGTAAAATATTTTGCCTTAGCAAACCAGTGGTAATTTAGATGGACATGTGGTAGAGGAACTTGATCAATTTTAATTTTGCTATTTAACACTCTGTAATCTACTACCATTCTAGCATCATCATCAGGCTTGGGGACAAGGAAAACCGGACTTGAATAATTCGAATTCGACATCCTAATGATTCCTTGCTCTAACATAGTATTTACCTTTTCCCTCAATATATGTAGTCTCTGAGGTGGTAAGCGATATGGAGGTAGTCGAACCGGTTGCTTGTCATGCAACTCTATCTTATATGTTACTAAGTTCGTGCAACCTAGTTGGTTCGTGAGTACATCTGGAAACTCAAGTAATAAATTCTGTATCACTTGTCTTTGTTCGTGGTCTAAATGGTCTAAACTGAATTCAGAAACTGGTTGTTGTTCCATAGTATTATTTACACTAGCACATGACGTCATCCCGGGAATATTGCTCAAAGCCTTAAATGGTATTTTTACTGAAGGACAAAATTTGAAATATAAGTTTCTACTTGAACTATCCAATATCAAACCAGTATGAGCAATGAAGTTATTTCCCAAGATAATCGGTACAGGTAATTTCTGAACCACACAAAATTGCATTTTCCAGCGAAATTTTGCTATACTCAGAGATAATAATACTTCCCCCAAAACTTGAATTGGTTCTAAATTTGCTGAAATGATTTTAACAGTACTTGTGTTTAAATTACGACGCAACTTCCTAAACCATCTGTGATCAACTAAGGAAACTACGCTACCTGTGTCGATCAATCCTAAAACCGGAATTTTATCTACTTCAACACTAACATACGGCATCGGAAAACCTACTATGGCTTGAATATTTTTCTCCACAGGGATACTATCCGCATAGACTGGCATAACCGAATGTCCGCTATTTTTCTTTTTGGTTGAGAACCTTGAATTGGAATATGTACATCCTTTGTTTTCCGGGCAAGTGTACTTGACATGACCTGTCTGTTTACAAGTCCAACACACCGTAATTCTTCCTGAATCCGATTTGACTTTTTCTTCTTTCCTTTCAGAACTGCTATGTTCCGTGGGCAAATGTCGGAATCTAATGACTAAGTCATCCAGTTGTTGATATGACTGTAAATATTGACCTAAAGCTAATGCACGTATTTCCGCATGTCGGGAATTGGAAATTATGTTCTGCACAATTTCTGGTTCTGTGTAATTTACACATAATGCCTTCACGATCAACTTTATGTTCTCCACAAATTCAGAAAAGTGTTCCGTTTCTCTCTGTCTGCGAAAGTAATGTAAATTAAGTAACTGATTATAATTCAATGGAGACAAAAGAACTCTAATTATTTCTTTCTGAAATTGCAATATACTATACCCATTCGTAATTGATCTCAACAAAATATCTAGAACTGG
Source organism: Tenodera sinensis (assembly GCA_030765045.1). Classification (NCBI taxonomy): domain Eukaryota; kingdom Metazoa; phylum Arthropoda; class Insecta; order Mantodea; family Mantidae; genus Tenodera; species Tenodera sinensis. The sequence continues at coordinate 177,324,806 of CM060961.1, read as the reverse complement.
GTTTTCTACATGCACATGAAAAAATTGCAAAATAATTTGATCACTCAACGAGTATACTTTCGCTTGATACTGGCATCTAATTAAAGTAACAAGAAATTCCAAAATCTGTTCTGGAGTATTCGCTTGAATTGCCTTAATATCACCTAGAATTCTCTGGCATGGATGCGGTAATTTTAGTTTAGTTAACGTGACTCCCGTTGCATTATCTTCCTTTCCCATTTGACTACCTAAGTTTTCCTGAATAAATGGCGTTACACCATTTGCTTCCATGGGCTCACTAGTTTGTTTAGTGTATTTTAATTCTGAGAGCTTATCTCCTAACTTCAACCAAAATTCCGAAATATTCCTAGTTTGAGATTTCAACCTTTCTGTAGCTAACCTTTGCAAACGGTTTGTTCTATATTGCCAATACTTGACACGACCTTTAATCCTACGCAATTGTGACTGTGTACATCCTACCTTTACATATTCCTCTACTAGATCACCAAGTGATTGAGACGCACGCTCACAATACTGAAATTCTATGGTTTCATTACACGGTAAACTTGCACCAATGGTACGTGGATCCTGTGTTAACTGAACTCGCAGTAACTGTTGTAAATCAGTGACAGAATTCTTAGTATCACACTCAACCTTAATATTACACAACTCATTTTCAAGTTCACTTCTATTCAAAACTTCGGGTTGAAAAGGTAGTTCCATGTTTATAAAATACACAACCTATAGTGAGGCAAACAATTCATAAATCAAAACATTAAATACATTCAAGGATGCATTAGTATACCTTTCAATTTGTGTCGAAGTTATTTTCAACTGTGAAGTTATCAACCAGTAATCACAAAAATTACAGGTAACCAAGAGAATTAAATGTAACCATGAAATTACAAAGAACCGCGATGTCTGTTACCACTACTATTTAACCACGACATGTAACCACGACATGTAACCATTGCATGTAACTACCGCATGTACCCATTGCATTGAACCACGCATGTAACCACTGCATTGAACTACTGCATGTAACCATTGCATTGAACCACGGCATGTAACTGCTGCATGTAAACATTGCATGTAACCATTGCATTGAACCACGCATGTAACCATTGCATGTAACCATTGCATGTAACTAACCATTGCATGTAACTAACCACGCTCTGCTACCACTGCTGTCGCACGCCACTCTCTCCTTCTTTAACTATCTGCTACCATTACATAACTTGACATTTGCTAAGCCTAGCCCCATGCTTTTTCTGCTACCCCACTTGACTTGGCTTAGCGAGAGTGAGTGGACATCTATTTGCGGAATCGTGTTGGGAATGGATCGGTGGGGTATATTGTGGTTACATATAATACCAAATGCCTTTTCCTTGAATATATTTTGAAAACATAAAATAAATACAGGACTTAACACTGACGGTGTTAAGTAACAAAATATACATAAGAACATTGAAAGTATGGTGAATGATAATATATGTATTACGAAAATGTAGTAAAATAAACAGTTACATAAAATAGACATGAATGTAAACTATTCTTTGCACTAAGTAATAATTCCTTCCTGACTATTTAACTTCCTGAGCAACACTGGTAGAATGGGCCTGACTCACCAATATAACCTGGCGCACAAAAGTCATCCCTTTTAACCACACTCAGTTGCTTATGTTAGTCGGAATTATAACTATTGCCGTTTAGGCTACAATAACCGTGATACAAAGATCATCTACCCTGCTTTAGCATAAAAGCCCTAAAACACTAAACACATACATCTAAATGAAATACAGAACTGTTTGTCTCACCCAAATGTCTGGTGTGTTTTTGGAACAGGTCCTTATCCAATTATGTTGAAATGAACATGCACATGGACTGTGGCACATTCCTGCATATCAACCATGAAGAATAAACGCGTCGTTCCTGCTTAATTCCGCGTATGCCCAGTGTATGCCTGAATTAGCATACATCTCGAAGAAATGGTGGTGAATGCCGACGTTGCTTCTCTACGGAGAAAGGTTGCTCACTTGCTTGCCCCCTTTGACAAGCAAAACCAAGAAGCATGACCCTGTTGACTTCGATGCGTGCTGACGTCACTGTTGGTGAACTGCTCGGCTTGATGAAGATTAAACCATAGCGTATAAGGCTCATACATTACGCTTGGTCGAAGCTGACCATACTTTGACTGACGAAGACAACTGGTGGCAGCGCCTAACGGAGCTCGACTACTTGACGAAGACTGGAGGCAGCGCTGAAGTAAACATCGACGACTGCAGGCAACGCACTTCGCGTTGAAGTGAAGATGAAAGACTGCAGGCAGCGCATCGCGCTGAAGTGAACTAACGACTGGTCGGGCAGCCGGATTTTATACTGTGTGAGGGGAGTAGCGGAGGCGAGAGGGGTTACGCTTACCAACCTGACGGCTATACACCTCTCTAAGCTAAGGCCAGTCGATATCTCGAAGTGACGACCTTCCATGACGTCACAGTACGTATGTTGATTCTGATGTTTTAGCTCGAATAACAATTTGGTTTTTATGAGATTCTAGTAGAAGACAATATAAACGATTATGTCCATTTTTATAATTTCCTTTTCCCTTGTGAAGGGTAATAAAAATCGGGAACTGCGAATTAGATATTACTGCTTTGTATATGCACAAGGTTACCACCACCACCACCACCACCACCACCACCACCACCACCACCACCACCACCACCACCACCACCACCACCACCACCACCACCACCACCACCACCACCACCACCACCACCACCACCACCACCACCACCACCACCACCACCACCACCACCACCACCACCACCACCACCACCACCACCACCACCACCACCACCACCACCACCACCACCACCACCACCACCACCACCACCACCACCACCACCACCACCACCACCACCACCACCACCACCACCACCACCACCACCACCACCACCACCACCACCACCACCACCACCACCACCACCACCACCACCACCACCACCACCACCACCACCACCACCACCACCACCACCACCACCACCACCACCACCACCACCACCACCACCACCACCACCACCACCACCACCACCACCACCACCACCACCACCACCACCACCACCACCACCACCACCACCACCACCACCACCACCACCACCACCACCACCACCACCACCACCACCACCACCACCACCACCACCACCACCACCACCACCACCACCACCACCACAACGCCGCCGCCGCCATCACCCCCAGTAATAATAATAATAATAATAATAATAATAATAATAATAATAATAATAATAATAATAATAATAATAATAATAATAGTAATAATAATAATAATAATAATAATAATAATAATAATAATAATAATAATAATAATAATAATAATAATAATAATAATAATAATAATAATAATAATAATAATAATAATAGTAAAACTTAAATATTCGTGCTGTCAAAATGTTGTTAGTAACAAAACTTACGCGAAGTATTATGTTTATAATTTTATTACGCAGCATTTTTATAAAGAGATAATTATTTTACATCTTTATTTTATCTGCCCTTTATAACCTGCCGCCTTATTTAAGTTAATTGAGCTACCGCACTACCTACTCACTCTGTGAAGTCAGCCTGTATTGTTTACCAGTTTTCATAGTAATGCATTATTCAGTTATTCATGCATGAAAAGGTGACATGCATACATACAATGCCATTTTTAGGCTTAGAGTATCTTTTATACACCTTGCATAATTATTTATGCAAAAACGTTGGACTCAGTTTTACGATCTGTGTAGATGGATATTTTAATGAACAGTGTCTGAGCCAATTTAAGTTCGAGTGAATGCTGAATTCTGAATACTGGCTAATTGAAATGAAGGCAAAAAACATTCACAGGATTAACGACTACCGAGCACAGAATTTACCCACCTTCTTTATAGAATTGCTGAAGATTCTTAAACAGTGTAAACAATTAGGATATTTAGAGGGAATTTGGTGCAAGGTGAACTGAGCAACATTGCTGGCGTGTGTAATCTAGAAAATAACAATATAAACTAAATCTAAGCATAGAAAATCACTGAAAAAGGGTGAGAAAATAGTATAAAAACGCCAGTAAATTCCCATACAACTTAAGGAATTACTGTAAAATTTGAAAAGACCAAAACGTGCCAGGAAATTCCTTTAGTATTAGGTAAATAATATTATAACTCGTCAGATAGCTGGAAAAAGGTGAATAGCTGTAAAATCTTCAATAAATACCTTCAAAACGAAGCAAGTTATTACAAATTACCGAAAATTTCTATAAATTTGAAAAAAGCCGTGTAAGGTGACGCATACTTACAAAAGTAGGTATTCAAAATTATTATTTAAGAAGCGTTTATCAGGAGTAGGAGTTGTTTAGTTGATGAGAGGCTTTCCAGTTAGACGAGAGGGTCTGGTTAGGTTAGGTTAACATGATTTAAAATCAGGTTAGGTTAGACAATGATAGGTTAGTATATTAGTTTAGGTGAGCATGATCTGGAGTTTGGTTAGTTTTAGGTTATGGCAGGATGATATAGACGATGAGTGGTTTGTCTAGGTAAGGTTAACCTGGTTTGGAATCTTAATTAAGTTGGGCTCAGTCGCTAATCTTTTGCAACGTATAATGCACATGCCTGCTATTCACCTTCAAAATGATCGCTAACCTACCTCGTGCACCCTCAATCTCCCGATTTCCCTAGCACTCATGCAGTATTCCTTAAATTAATGACAACAATTTTGCACATTTTATCCTGTGCCTGTTAGATACATTCTAAATTTCTTTACAGTCCGGCAAAGCTGTCGGGACCGAGACGTGATCCACGGGCTGCAAGTTAACCCACACTACTTAGTCCACCAAAGAAATAAATACTACTTGTACACTTTATCCTGAGTCCTGGGATGTAGTACTACGAGGAATCGGAGTCAAGAAGGCCCATGTTCTGCCAAAGTAACAACTGAGGTTCCGTGTCCATACTCCAGTGCTACCACTTGTGCTTTTCACTGCATCACCTTTGTTCTGTTCTTTCAAGTTCTCATAGTGGTTTACTTTTGTGTTTTACTCTTGTGTTTAACAAACTCAAACATTAATTTTAAGTATTAGAAGTCTGAAGTTGATGCAACTTCGACTTTTCAAACTCCTGCAAATAATAAAAGGAGCCATGTGCTTAACCTTTACTTTAGCCGCTGGTTAATTTGGAGAAAAATAATTGCAGAACAGGGATTGTGTGAAATACATGAAAACTCCTGTTGCCGTTATAGGCAACAACATGACAAAGTTGCAAGTAGTGCCGCAGTAGCTAAAACTAACAATCAGAACCTTCTTATCAATCCCTGGACAAGAATAGCATAATGTAATGGCGATATGATAGCCGATTGCTTAGAAATGTATATATACTAACCCAAAATCTATAATTCGAATGTAACTTAAAAGTGTGATACATTTAGAGTGAAAGAAAAATAGATTCATAGCAATTTTGTCTTAGTTCACATTTGGGAAGTCATATCCCGTAGGTCAACTGAGTTCACTGTGGTTTGTCTCAGTCACCAAAATAAATAGCATTGAATGTTTAATACCATAGACCAAAGTTTCACCTTAAATCTAAAACGACAGTAAAAATGAAAATAGATGATAATAGCAAGTGCGTTGACATCTACCCAACATAGCAGGAGAGGTACAGTTGCCTGACACTAAGGCCTTTGTGAACACGTGTCGAAACAAGATGGAACAGGGATATGACACGCAGTTAAAGTGGCGTAAAGTAAAAACGGAGAGCGAGGGAGAAAGAAAGAGAGAGAGAGAGAGAGAGAATCAATACTTTTAAGAATTAGTAACAAACGGACGCTTCGTCACCGCAAGCCTACCTTCTTCCATTCTTCTCTCTTTTCCACTATCCTGATAGTCTTCAAATATGCACTATATGTCCGGCTATGCCTATAGTGCCTATTTCTTTTTCTTCCATCTTGCCATTTTTTGCAGTGCATCTCATAGTATAAACATTATCTTCCCATCCAACAAGTCAAGGAATTTATTTATTTATTGCTCCATTAACTCGGAACTCTGGAACTTGTTCCCTATATTCTCACACACATATTCACATACTTTCAGAACTCTAGGGTAGATAAGAATTATCTTGGCTGTAGAAAAATTAATATCTCCCTGCCGGGAATCGAACCCGGGACCCCTTATCTAGCAGGCAGGTGCTCTATCGACTGAGCTACGGGGCCAGCCATGGAATTTATTCTTCACACATTTATAATCTTCCACATTTTCACATTTCAAATGCTTCCAGTCCTCTTTCCTGTTTCTCGCAACGTAAATACTTGTGCAATACAAAATGTTATATGACTTTGGGGTGTTTTGGTAAACCAAAACCATGGAAAATGTTTCCTTTTCTTGTAAAGGTTATTTTGTTATTGCTCATCTGTGACTTCTTAAGGCCTTCGTTCCTGCCATTTTTTACTCTTTCTTCCCGACCACTTATACAGAATGCTCATATTTTCTTTTCAACTTCCTCACAGCTACAGTTTACGATCAATCCCATGCAGATGCATCTATATACTCCACGAATGTCTTATCACCAGTGCAGGTAGTTTCATACGTATTGCTTCAACTGTTCGTCGACGTCATCAATGAAGTACAGATAAAGTTGGATAGAGTTCCGGGGGTAATAAGTTCGATTCCTAGATACTTAAAACTTTCTTAAAATTAAAACTAAGATTTTTATTATTTTTGTGTAGGTATGTGGTAACAGTTTTCTTTTACGTTTGTTTTGAGCTATTATGGCTCACATTTTCCTCTAAGTCCATCATTCAAGCAATGACAAGACTTAATCTCTATACGTCACTTGACTTTTTACCTTCTTTATTCTGATCTACAATTATTCATAGTGCTATGGAATTACAGGTGCTGTTTATTAAAATTGCACAGTCTACTGGGGTATACAGAACCATAACTCATCAAGGTCTCACAACCCACTGAAACAGCTTAAAAGCTTGCTAAATAGGACAAGAATGAAACCAGCTAGGATCCGTGTATAGTTTAAAAAGAAAGTTACACTTACAAATGGCAAGGAAAGCTTGCCTTTATTTTAACAACTTCAATATTATAAAATTGAGCTTAGCACCTTCCCTTATAAACCACTCACCTCCACTTCAAGTCTTTACACAGAAATACACTTTCAAAATATTTTTCTTCCACTATCAAATTCTTTTTTTTTATCTACCGAAAACCCTGTCATGCTGAAAATTACTGTTAGGAAGATCTTATACACGCCAAAGGCCCCCGCCCAAAGTATTAAAATTTGTATAACCGAAAGAACCCTGATGATGAGTTTAGAAAAAGCTATATGCCTCCCCGACCGGTCAAGCCATTTGAGTAAGCTGCGTCGAACGTCCTGCTTCCTTGAGATCGCAAGCCAGAAGGCACGCTGTCTCCGTCGCAGACCTGGTTCCGTCGAGGATGAATTTTGGGCGATACGCATGCGCAGGTGGTTCGGCCAGTTGCCGTGCGAGAGCAGCTAACTCGCAGGGTGACTATGCGAGATCCATCTATGCTCACCACCTCGAGGTAACGGCGCCCTATGTTCATTTTCATGGAGGAACTAAGATGCTTCAATTGAGAGCCATATAACGGCTCAAAATGTACTTTTCTTATGCCTGCTTCTGCGCTATTTGTCCTTAACATATCACTATCGTTCTCCAAAGCAGTTGATTTGAGATACGCATTTCCACAACTACAATGATGCAGAGCTCTCATCATGCGCTGGAAAATAAAGGATAATACATGCACAGGTCCTCTTTTAAAAAAACGTAATAAAAGTACAGTTGTTACCGAGAGATCTTATGCACATTACCTCCTAGTATTATGAATCTTATTTACATCCTTCAGTCTGCCATAAAATTAAATGCAAAAAATGCAAGTGTTATATACTTAAACTCAAATAAACCCAAGTTTTGTGTTAGTGACCTACCGCTTCCGCCTTCATATTCCTGTTCCTTATTGGGTTGTCTAAATTTCAATATAACCTCATTAAATAAACGCAATGTTGTCGGCATTCCTATACACACGGACAATATATAAACCTGCACATTTATTTGCATCTCGTACTCTTTTTTGTGATTTAACTTCGAGAATTAATTCCTTAGAATCTGCTTCTACTACTACAGCTATCATTAGCATATGTTAAGCATTTTATTACTCTTTCTCCTGACACTACCTGTCTCTTATTCTGTAAAAGGTTATTCATCAAATTCTTCATCAAATTCTTCAACAATATTTTGAACAAGTTGACCTAAGGGGCTTAGCTGCAAAACGTATCAAAACTTGGAAATATTGTACTTCATTTATTCTTGTTCTTTGAAATCTGACAATATATATTTAGTTTCGCTTTATTTAATACTGTATTTTTATTTTTTAAATGATGCTGCACATATTATAATAGCAGTGAATTGACACTTTAAGACCAAACATTTTCAACTTAAGTACCTTTTTCTCAGCTTCCATAATAAGAAGAATGAATCTTTTACCCACTTTCCCTAAATGTATTTAAGGGAGTTAAAAATACGGGTTTCTTAATAATCCTACTTTTGTAAACAGTAAAAAATAACAATTAAGGAATTTAATATGTCTCATGGAAAGCAAATTTTAAAAGGTGATGCATAAATATTCGGGAAACCTTTTAAAAATGCTCATGCTAAAAGTTTATAAGTGCTTCCAAAATGTGTGGTAAAAATGTCAACTTACACTTTGTCTGGGGTCGAGTGGTCGGTGTTATGGCTTCTAAACCCAGAGATACCAGGCTCGATCTCTGTTGTAGTTGGGAGGCCACATAATCTGCAAGTGTAAGTGTGGGAGCGAATGGTTAATGATAAAAAATTATAAAAATAAAATTTAGTAAACCCTACAGTTCAGCGAATAATAGCATCATGAGTTGTTTCTCAAGTCAAAGCCCCTGGTGTGCCCAAAGATGTTAAAAGGGACTTCCACAAATGAGAATAAAAGAAGTTGACTTATTGTACTTTCGCTTTGCCAAACTTTTCACACAACTGAAGCACCAAAGTGAATCTTTGGATTCTCAAATCACAAGCTCAGTTACATTTTTAAGCTTAAAGGAATTACTGCACATTACGATACGACATTTTGTGAACCCACTACACATTAACATTAGCAAGTCGTTCTTTTGTTTTGTTCAGAGTTGCAGTCGCCGCTTGTTACTACTAACATGGAAAATAGTATGCGTGCAGTGCCTGAGGTAACACTGGACAGGAAGATACAATGTCCAGTACAGGTCACATGCTTTCTTGTCTGTGAAGATGGAATTATTTTCTTTCTTTTTAATATGACTTCGTGCATTAACAAGCTGAATCGAAACGAGGTTGAAGGAACCCGAATTCCAGACTAGGAGTGAAGTGTATTCTTTTCTTAGTGGTTGGGTGGTCTGGGTGGTTCCAATGTTCCATTGTTACAATGGATGTGCAGTTAGTGAGCCTCTAACCTAACATAATGGGTATGTTGGGGTAACCGGATATCAGAAACTTTACATATGCACGCCTATTTTCAATTAATGTTGTATCTAGGTCGAATTTGGTGCAAATCATGGCACTTATAGGAGCGAGTAAATTGGACTCCGCTGTCGGCTGTCATAAATTGCCTATATATCTTCTTCTTTCAGTTGTGTACTCAATAACGCTTAAACCACAATTTGCTATATAGGCTAAAACTTTCCTCTGGCCCAAAATTTGGAAATATGAAATCGTAACACTCCATTGGTCGCTAGAGGCCTGGGAGACCCCTAGGTTCATTGAAACGTTATAGTTTCGAAGGAACGCACTTACGTAATCTCCTGACTAGGACATCTAACATATACTTTACTCGATTGTTTGCTACAACGGAAACCTTATCTGTTTATTTCTTGAGCTGTAAGAACGACTAGACCCAGGGCGCTTACTGTCGTTATATATTCCAGACATTTGCTTTTCCTTGTTAGTTGTGCGATATTGCTTTTGTAGTGCAAGTAACAGGTGATCCAAAAGACTGTGAACCGGCTGCACTTTTGTTTTCCCTGTACGCGTCCTCAGCGCTTGTCGCCGACTGCCGCTGTCATACTGTGTGGTTTAATACCATATAGTATTAAATTCCCTTATGAACAGAAGCAGATAAATACCTCTGCAACTTGAAGCAGTAAGTACGTGCTAGAAGTCATGCGTTGATGAGACTGTTTGAAGCCCCAATGTGCTTTTTGTAGGTGCAGCCGTTAACAGTAATAATGTGTCACGCCTTTTGATGTCTCGAATTTATTTGTGCAACCCCTTGCCGTCGGTCAAGCATTGAGATTTCTCTCCCAAGGGTGTGCGTTGGTTTACTTTAGAAAGGAAGTTCCTGTTTTAGACGATTTTGGAAAATACGTTTCCTGGGTTTCCTGATGTTAATGTTGTAAGGTTAATTAGTGTGTTTTTTAATTACAGAAACAATTGATGACGCAATGGCTGGCATGTAAAACGTGCTCTGATATACAGACTTACCATCGCTACACATGTACTAGATTTGCAACAGCGCCTAGGCCACCTCTGTGGTGTGCTGGTAGCGTGTCTTCCTCACTTTCAAGAGGTCCCGAGTTCGAATTTCGGTTAGGGTGAGTTATCCGGATAAGGCTTTTTGGAGCTTTACCCTTATCCTGAGAAGGGGTAGCATTTCAGTAAGTTCATTGATTCGTCGTTCGATATGACATTACGTTGGAGGACAAAAATGTAATAAAACAAAAAAGAACTACAGCGCCCAGCATAAGCATTGACAGGCGTTCATGTCATTATGTTTGCTACTTGCTCTAACCAGCCGGACAAGCCTCCAGTCACTGGAACTCGTGAGCCATGGTAGGCTTTTTGTGCTTCTAACGAGACCCGCGGGAGTAAGGGAAGACCCAAAAGGTAACTTAAATCTCTATGTGCCCTAAGATCATTTTAACACCATTTCACACAGTCCATTTATTCACCGTCCGATATCACATACCCAGTAAAAGTGCCTTAAACTCAAGAAATAATTAAAAAAAAATTCAATCTTTATTACTTTTCATGAGGAAATTTTGTCTTCAAAGTGTTGCGTCTGTTTTGACTGTCACGGTGCGGATTTCGGCACGTCAGCCGATGGCTTATTGTGCGTACCTTTTATGGGGCCAGAATGCATCACAGGTAGAACTACGGTGGGTCCCTAACAGGTGCAGACGGCTCTTCAGCCTGATGGTGCTCCAGGTCACCACCGGGAGTGTGCCACCAGCCAGGTCCGGCTGATCAATCACTCCCCCTGGCGGGCGGCCAACCGTCCACAGAGCTTCCCTCAGCCGAATACAGCATTTCTAGAGCTCAAGCTCCACCGCAACGCATCCTACCGGTACCCCGCTGACTCTTACAACCTGGGAAGATCGGACACAGAGAGAATGAAATAATGAACGGGAATGATTCGAGGGATGTAAGGTAAATCTCCTTCCCAGCATTCGCCTTTGTGGAACCCAAGGTCGGTTGCGGGAATCAAACCCGCGACCTCCCGAATCCACGCCTCAGACGTTACAGGATGAGATATTCCACTCGGTCATGATACAACACAATCTTTATTTGTATTATGACTGTACAAAATATGTCCACACAAGCAATACAAGGACAACAGAATTCTATACAACTAAGGGAGTCAGACAGGGATGTGTTCTGACTCCTCTGCTGTTCGTTATTTTATTGGATGATACTATTAAAAACATGTTCAAAGAAAATTAAACCGCTAATAGTAGGAAACTGGCTTATGAAACCCATAAAGATATCTGAATTAGTTTATGCAGGTGATTTGATAATACTGTAAATTCAGGAAAAAACTTACAACATAACTTAAATGTATGGAAAATAAACATAAAAATTAGTTCCAACAAAATGAGGTATACGGTAATAAACAGAGAATCTAACACACATAAAATAACATTATAAAAGGAGGTAATCGAACAAGTAAAATACATATTTGGGATCTCCATTTTGGAGGGGGGGGGGTAGTAATTAACGCCCAATTTTAATACATACGACACAGCAGGCGGTGACACTTATGATACGTGGAATGAAGATGGAGCACCGGTGGAATGAGATGGTGGGGGAAACCGGAGAACCCGGAGAAAACCCGCCCCAGCGCCGCTTTGTCCATCGCAAACCCCACATGCGGTTGCCTGGGATAGAACCCGAACCGTTTTGGTGAGAATCGAATGGTCTAACCACTCGGCTATCTCCATTTAGCATCAATGGAAGAATAGATGATGACGTGAACAATAGAACTGCAACAACTGGAATATTGTATTATGCTTTAAATAAGAACTTCATTAGCAAGAAAGATATGTTGAAGAGGACTAAATTAACAATATACTAAACAACTTATGTACCAACATTAATTTATGGGTGCAAGTTTTGGCCATTAACATCTAAGTCAATTAGCAAACTACAAACATGGCCAAAGAGAGGATCCCAAAACAGACTTGGCAAGCTAGAGTGGAGGGGGAAGACCTAGACGTTCCTAGGAAGATTGGGTTGAAGGCATTTTGAAGCGAAAAGGACTGGATATGAATGGAGCAAAGAAGCTTGGAGAGACCATGGGAAATGGTGGACTCTTTTAAAAACCTTGACACCGGAAGGTACAGGAGGATCGACTAGGTAAGTAAGTAATTTGAGTACTTTCCACAGAGAATTAGAAGTCTTCAAAGTGTTAAGGTTTAGGTACATGGACCGTCGTGTTTAGTGAGAAACTTTGTGTTATTGGGAAATTCACACAATTTCCAAATGATCTAACTACGAGTTGCAAGACTACACGAAGCAGAGTAAAATGATAAACCATTTGCATATTGAAAGGGAAGACAAGTGTGAAACTAAGCAGCTGGTGTATGTATGTATACCTTGGCATGGAACTGGAAGGTTTCCTGCTGGGTGGCGCACGTGGTGACATGTCAACAGTTCGTTCGTCTCCATACAAACACAGGGAATGACACCCCGCTGGTCGCGTTGCTTATTTCTGTACTGAAACCGATCCCTTTCAGATAACCTAATTTTAATGGACCCGGTTTGCTGTAGCGACTACAGAAATATATTCTCAAAGTAGCAGGACTTCTGCAGAGTGTTTTATGAGCGGCAATGTATCACTCTTGTTTAAAACTCAGAATAGAAATAGAGATACCTTTACTATTCAGCAAAATCTGCATATTCCACTCTTCTCACACTACGCTCCAGTGCGCAAGTACTCCAGCATCTATGACGAAGAAATTGAGGCCATCTACGAAATTTAGTTTACAGATTCCAAGCACCCGAACAACCAGTAAAATGTAAAGATTCACAGGCTGCCATCCAAGTTATACATGAACAAAATAAGCCCCAGTCAACAAGAATCCAAGACATCACAACTCTATTACAACAATTAAGAAATCTGAAGAAAGTTACTGTTTTCCAATGGACCCCAGCACATGTTGGAGTGGAAGGCAATAGAATAGCGAATAACCTGGCAAAAAAGGCACTACCATTGTCATTAACTCAGCCAAGAAGCTCATCATAAATGGAACATGTCAATCATTGTATGCAAAAGGAAAAAAGTGGTAAAGAGTCAATGACTTAGGTTAAAAAGTAAAAACAAACCAACGAAGGAAGCTGTGGCAACTCTTCTACTTCAAACTGGACACGATTGCTTAGCAGAACATCTATATAAAATAGAAATATAGCAGACGGAAGAGTGCGTCATCTGCAACCTGGAATAAGAATGAACTCTTGAACACAGTCTTCTGCAATGCATGGGGATTGATTCCAATCTAGCAGACTATATTGGGCCGCCAGGAGCAAAAACAATTAAACACAAAGGAGGCAATAAATGCTAATCCTTACCTCATGGATTAAAGACCAATATATCGAACAACAATATTCCACTCCAAGCTGATCATCTCACTCTGTTCTCCCCGATATGGCAGGAACCCCAAAGACCAGCGGCGATTGCTGTTTAGGGATACAGGAGCATTTGAATTCTAACTTGCAGTATTGTTGCCTCTATTTCTCAATGTTATTATTTAAAATCTAAGGCGTTCAAATACACCGCGTTACGCCTACAAACTGGATGAGACATGGCAACAAGGTCGATGGCACATTCTGACTTGTGCTCGCTTTGAGAAGATTCTGCACATGGGCAACTGGTATGATGTATATAATTACCTCATAGCGACAAATACCTACATACGGATCGGACACACTTTTTTTCTTGCTATCAATACAAGTTTACCCCAATGTCACTAGATGACACTATACACTGCTCTATAAATAGCCAACGTGCACAAACAAGCTATGCGTAATTATTATTATTATTATTATTATTATTATTATTATTATTATTATTATTATTATTATTATTATTATTATTATTATTATTATTATTATTATTATTATTATTATTATTATTATTATTATTATTATTATTATTATTATTATTATTATTATTATTATTATTATTATTATTATTATTATTATTATTATTATTATTATTATTATTATTATTATTATTATTATTATTATTATTATTATTATTATTATTATTATTATTATTATTATTATTATTATTATTATTATTATTATTATTATTATTATTATTATTATTATTATTATTATTATTATTATTATTGTTATTATTATTATTATTATTATTATTATCATTATCATTATTATTATTATTATTATTATTATTATTATTATTATTATTATTATTATTATTATTATTAATGTATTAATTCTATTGTCCAGGAATTCATCTCTATAATTACAACGGACAATACCTCTACACAGTCGATACCTCAACGCTTGGTTGTGGGTTACACCCAAGTATGTCAATTACATTCGTTTTTTATTAACAAAAATTTTCTTTACAATAGCTGTACAATATCTCCACATATTAAACACTTTGAAATAAATTTTGGATAATTTTCAACAATTTGCAATTATCAATGTTTACTATTTTTCTTATACGTAAGAAGAATTAGCTACAATTTTTCACCAGAATATTTGATGTCAAGATTTCACTAAAAATTCATGTTTCGAGGCTCTTTGAACCGCTCAAAAGCATTTTAACTTTCTCTACCAGCACTTAGAAGGTAGGGAAAATACTGCTATCCGTCCAAAAACTCGATATTGAGACTTCACCAAAAATACATGTTGTGAGACCCCGGGAATAAAAAAAGGCACGTTTAAAAATATACTTGTCTCTCTCTCTCTCTCTCTCTCTCTCTCTCTCTCTGTGTGTATGTGTGTGTGCGCGTTCCTTATACATTCTACACCGTTTGATGTATTAACCAAACAAGGCAGACATAACCTTTGACACAAGGTAGAGATTGCGGTCTAGCTTAGAATTCAGAATTCACAATTCCACACAATCAACTATTTTATTTTATATCTACAGAAGCTCACCTGACCTTTTATTACCCTTTAAGTGTTGTGTCATACCTTTAAGGAATTGTGGGCAAGTGCAACCGTCAAAGCACGGGAAGCAACAAATACTGATACAAATCTTATACGTTACCTGATGAAATACATTTTAATATTTTATTGACCCTGGATCTTACTAGCGAAAGTAAAGTAATACATGACACTACCATAACATCTTGTTAAACAACAACTGCTGAATGAATGGTAGGGAAATTAGGTTAGGTTATATTTTGGGTTCCTGCAAACAATGATTAGATATAAAAATAAATTTACGCTTACTTAAAATTGCGCAATGTTACCGTGCTTCTTAACTCAAAATGCTGCCATATGTATTTCTCTCCTGTGGTTGTTCAGTGCTTTTGCAGAGTATTTTCTCAGCTTTTTTATTTGTTTAGTTTATTTCTTTTTTCTTTATATTTTTCATTCTTTGTTTAAATGTATCAGTAATAATTTTAAATGTCACAAAAGAAACACAAGGCTATCGGGCAACTCCAACCTAAGTCTAACAATTGTAAAGATAAATCGTAAAATCCCGGGCAACGCCGGTAGTAGGTAAAAAACATCCTCACCCCTAAAGTACTATTTTACTGAAATATTTTTAAAAATTTTCGGCGGGGGAGGGGGGGGGTTTCAGAATTACATCTCCACTTCATCTCTCTCAACTCGAAACTGAAATACCAAGAATTCCAGAGCCAAATACTAGAAATTGTGAGCGTTTATGCAATGTCCAAAAATTAACAAAACACTTCTGTCCTATGACGGCGGTTATACATACAAGGTTTTGTAATTCAGAGCTTCTTAAATCTTTACAACTACATTTATTTCATATTTATTTATAATTATTCATGTTATGGCAATATAGCCATATAATTGCACACTCGCACATTGGCTTTTCTTTTTTTTAATTGGGAACATGGTTAAAAAAAAAAAAACAGTTTTTTCTGTTACCGAAAAACTCTTCATGTTCTCCTGTGAAATTCCATTTCTTTCACTAAGAGCCAATAACAGTAATTCATCTGGAATGCTAGGTTCCAAACTGAGAGGTCCCTGGTTAGATTCCCGACTGGAGGGTGGAAAGTTTTAGTTTAGCTACCCCAGAACTTGGAAGTATGAATGAGAGTGGATATGTGTGAGTTTAAAGACAACCCAGAGATTAACACCAACAGTAAACGAATGAACATCACTGCCATAAGCAATTGTTCCAAAGGCGAAATATACATATGACTTATGTGTTAAATGGGCATATAAATGAAAAAAAAAATCATCTTTCATTCTTGTTATCACAAAATGTAACAGATAATTTAGTAGTTAGGTTTTAATGAAACACTATAGAAACATCTAACAAATGAGTGTGTTGGTGAAACCAATAATAGTTAACGGAGGCTTTAAACATAATATTTAACTAAGCTGGTGAAATGGTGATTAGTTTATAAATAACTAAGCAAGACAATGAAAACGCTTATGCAAACTGCAGGGCTTCTTTCTGAGCTAGTGCTGATATACAAGCTACAATACTTCCATGGTGGGAGGGATTTATTCCCGCTTTAAGGAAATTATCTAATTTCCTTCACATAGAAACCCGAAAGATTTGACATATCACGGAATATTTCAAAGCAGTAAATGCTCGCGAGGTCTGACATGATATGGCATGGCGTCAAAAACTGCTCACAGCACATTTTGTCAGATATTTCACCAAAGCGTCTAGTTTACATACCATAAAAACGCACGCACACTGATATTTCATAACACTGTCACCCGCTTGGTGAAGTTACATTGCAGCATTTGCAGGGTAGCTTTCAGTGCGGCACTCTATAGAAAGTATAAAAGTAAATTTATCTTTCAATGTTTGGAAAGTCACACATACACACACACACGCAAACATACATACACACAAATACACACAGATACATACACATACTCATACACATGCACACACTCTCGCACATACACACAGACATACACACATATACGCATACACACACTCACACACATAAGCACAAACATACACATATGCACAGATATACACATACACATACGTACAAATGCGCACAGACACAAACATACACATACACACATGCACATACACATGTACACATACACACATGTACACACATACACACAGCCATCCTGAAAGCCTATAAGAATTGCTGACAATACAGAACATACCACAATTATTGTACATATAGGCTGCAGTCTATACTTTTTCTTTACCTGATTACCCTCCCCTTATGTAGGACTTACAAGCCAGTGCCTAGGATCAGACGCCTATCGGGGAGCAGAGGAACCTATGGATCGGACAAAGTGAAGATCTGGAAGCAGGTGGTCAGTCAAGCACCAGGTATGATAGTGAGAAAGAGGATGATATGAAATGAAGACGAAATCGATGATTAAAAAGGTGTTATTGGAGCAATTGTGGAATGAGTGGCGGGGGAAACAGGAGAAAACAGGAGAAAACTCGTCCTGACGCCGCTTCGTGCAGTCTATGCGGATAGTAAAATTACATATTGTCTCCTGAACGATAATTTTAAGTACTACAGCACAATAGAAAATAGCCTTTCAACAATGTGCAACCTAGAGAAGAACCATATTAGCTGGATGAAAGGCAATATAGACATTGTTGGAAATCAATTAGCTGACAAATTAGCAAATGAAGCAGCTAAAGTATAGAGAAAAACCAATATATAGTACAATTGCTAAATCTCTCATTAAATCAAAATTAAAAGAAATTGGTAATCAGGAATGACAGTACAGGCGGAACTGTAACTAAATATTTCATCCCCAATATTCAGGAAGAACTCAAAATAAAACTGCCAATAACCCCACAAATCACCGCCGTAGTAACAGGGCATGGGAAAACTAATTAATACTTACATAGATTCCACATAATTGATAATCCAACATGCACCTGCAGCTTGGCCCAGAAAACTGTAAATCATCTGATACACGAGTGCCGAAATCTGCGGAAAGAAAGAAACAAATTACTGGTGCTACTTGGCCAGTCATAAACCAACAGCTAATCAGCAGACATTTAAAAGCCTAGGGTTATTTTGTTCAGTCTATTACGACCTGAAGAAACAGATCATACAACTCAATATTATGTACAATTATTAGTAGAGAACGAAGGATCAAAATCATGTACGTAAATATAATCTAGAAAATATAACTATTGTATGCAGCACATTTGTAAACTTATACCATACACTTGATAAATTTAAATTATGTAAATCATCAATGCAATATAATCGAGAATACGGATTTAAAATATTAAGTATACGTACTTGTAAAGTTTTGTAATGTAAAATGTGCAAATCTGCAAATATTCTTTGTAAACTGATGTGAATATACATGTAATATTACTAATGTAATGGGACATGTAGTAATAAAGAAGTTAAAAAAGAACACATACACACATGCACAGACACACATACACATATACACCTATTTCCACAATGGAAAAGAATATGGAACTCCAGCAAATTCGTTTTTGAGCGGTAGCAAAGATACACATATATAAAAAACAATTGTGCCAAAGTTACAAAATGAGTCCAATTACTTTTTCTCATCATATTTTTTCATCAAAAGTTTTACACAAATACACATTTCTCATTTCGTCGTTAACACAGTCTACATACTTTTCTTATACCACAACTCACAACTGTTTTCTTCTCGTAACCATGACTCAGTCCTTTCACTGTCTTTCTTCACTTTCTCTATCTCTCATACACTAACTCTGACGATACAATCACTCAACACTCCTTAAAACTTCTCCACCATGCCACGACGTATCCTTCACAGTTGTCGCGCACTCACTGACACACTGATTGACTCATGTGCTCTGCAAACTTTTATACCGCCGATGACGTAGCCAGATCTTTCTCGAACGTCCACAAACAAGCCGGCTCCGGACACTTCTCGAATGCTCTAGATGACCCTTTGTGTTGCCGCTCGATTGCTGTTAGTCACGTGTTTGCTAGCGTAACTGCTGTGGAGAAGCTTGACCTTGAGCGTCTTTGTTACGCGCCGCTCCATTGAGGTGGGACAATCCGGTTTGAAGTGCGGAGAACGATGCTGTCGCTGGCATGTAGAGTGGTAAGCTCTCCGCGGTAATAAGCCTAGAGAAGTGAAATAACTTCTGATAAACTGGGTAACTTCCTCTCGAATCTCGTCGCGAGGAGATAACATTGGTTCAGTTGCCACTGCAATTTTTCGCATGGTTACCTTCTTTTATCGGTCCGTCACGTGCTGATAGTTTCCCTAGCGTACCTTTGAGACCCTCTGCAACTGCTTGTCTGTCTTGTAGAGGTCCTGGCGGACGGTAAACAAGCGTTCGAAAGAGTTTTAAAGTTTTTGGAAAAAGCATACACGAAACGAATTAAACTTTAGATATCTAATTTTTATACCTTTTGATATCCTTGTAACTGTCGTAGTTCTGACTTTGCCCCTCTGATTTGCATATTAATGTATATTTATTTTCATTTTTATTAATAATTTTATTATATATTGAGGTTTATACCTGGCTTTTGCCATGAATTGTCTTTTAAGGGCGCTAATGATCACGTAACTCTTTAAACCTACATTTATCTATTGAGTCTGACAGAGCTAGTCAGGGAGAGAATGACTTAGCGAGTGTGCTTGTGGTGACTGTAGTGAACTGCACTGAGTGCTGTTTGTGCAAATAATTAGAGACGTCTTGTGTTTAACTAAACGGCCCGCAAGAAGAGACTGCATCCTCATGAGGCATTCCTTCCGTGCGAGCGCGCCAAGAAAGTAAACGGACTGTGGACAGTTAAGTTAGATCACATTAGTGAAACAGCAGTAGAGGTCAGTGAAGTCTCAAAGAGAGAGAGAGAGAGAGAGAGAGAGAGAGAGAGAGAGAGAGAGAGAGGGAGAAGAGAGAGACTGAACAACATAAATCAAAAGAGAGAAGTTGTTTAGATACCAAACTTGATATTTCAGCTCAGTATCTTTCAAGGTTGTGACATAATATTTTGATAAAATTCGCACTGACCTTTAATATTTCCATAAAAATTATCATTAGTTTTGATTTTCTGAAAATGTGCCCGTAAACAGTTTGATTAAAATACCACATGCGGCAGGCATTTGCATGATTGAAATTTCACGCTAACAATTTAAATGTCGTTAAACTACGCAACTTGAGTCCAATATAATTTTTTGTGGCATTAGTGACTTTCAAGATATTCTTCGTTATTGTTCGGAATTTTCTAAATATTACGGTTTTTTTAAGTAGAAGTTCAATAGCTACTGCATTTTTTCTTATATTTTATAACAATAATGTAATTGTGTAATGAAAATTTATCTGGATAAAGCAGAACTAGATAAAAGAATTTGTTTTTGTAAGAATAATATGTAGCAGAGAAAATCATGTGAATACAACACATTAGATGTTCATTACTAGTATGATATATCAAGCCTTAAGGCAAATAAGGCCCTAAGTGTGTTACAAATCAGACTTTTTTTCTCGCCTCGCTTTAAAAAACGGCAGCTATCTTATGTAATGATCATCTTCTCGGCAGATGTGGCATGATCTTTCTTTAAGAGGATAAATGATCGCTGCTATGTTTTGTTTTACTGATACAAGACCAGGTGAAGTGTTTCATAACCATTCTCCCTAGTTAACACGTGTATGTCCAGCAGGTAATTACACAATTGATATTGAAACCACAATTACATGTACAGGTGCACTCTTATAAAGATTTTTCCGTCTTTAGAACACAATATGTGATGTACAAGAATTCATTCAGGTTGCCCAAACTACAGTCAAATTATGTCAGTGTTTTCTCGGGCGGTTTCAGATAGACAATCGTTCGATCTTCTTCATCTTCTTCTTCTTCTTCTTCTTCTTCTTCTTCTTCTTCTTCTTCTTCTTCTTCTTCTTCTTCTTCTTCTTCTTCTTCTTCTTCTACTACAACTAGGCCTTAGTACCTGTTACGAGGCTAACTAGAACTGTTCTATCCACCTTCTTCGGGGTTGCCCTACGTCTCTTCGTCCGTGGGATTTGTACAATAATGCTTACCTAAGAAATCTAAGGTCTCATTCTTAACACAAATCTTTCCACTGTATTGCTGTGTATGTACTGTTCTGCTAGTCGTTCTCTTATGCCTACATTTCTTAGACGATCTGTTCTTTTTACACCCAATACTTATATTAGAAATCTCATCTGCACAGCCTCCAGTCTTGACTTTTCACAATTACTTACTACCCATGTTTAATATTCATATTTCAATGTCGGTTTTGATATTATCAGGTAGATTCTTAGTTTTATTTCCTCCCTCAAGCTCTTCCCAAAATGTCTTCTTATGCAACCATTGAGCTTACTCTACAGGATGTTTAAAACAAGTGGCCAATATTGCAACAAGAGTTGGGATTGGTCAAAACTAGAATAAATTCTCCTGTAAACATATGTCCGGAAACAAATACTTGCCAAGATATGAGCCATTTTATAAAAATGTAAACGTACGCACATTTTCGATAGGTTTGGCGTATACCAACGTCTTTATATGTCCCCATAGACAGAAACCTAACGGATTGAGGTCCAGCAAACGGGGAGGCCGTGCTACTAGACCTCTTCGACCAATCCATCGTCCATTAAATGTTTAGTTTAAGGGTTGTCACGCGGTGCCTACAAAATGGGGTGGTGCCCCGTCATGCATAAACCACTTGCGTCGTCTGTCCACAAGCACAACTCTTCCATAGGCACCAGTAACTCATCGCACAGAAATATTTATTCCGATTTTGACCAATCCTAACTCCTGTTGCCATATCGGACACTTTTTTTAAACATCCAGTGCTTTTCAACGTTTTCTTCAGTTTGCACATTCCTTTCAATGTGATTCTTTTGGAACTTAATTTTCTTAATCTTCATCTGGCAATGTTATATGAATTAATGTGTAGTATTTCTGTTTTTTTCTTCAGTTTCTTGTCTAGTATATGTGTTACTGAATATACTTTATGAGGAAATTTCTTCTTATGCCTTCTTACACGCTGTACTGTTATAGTAATACCTTCTATTATTCTATTACTTCTTACATCCACAAACATACTAGTTTAAATTTTTCGGCATAAAAAGTGGTCATAATAGACAGGAAATTGTGCTAGGCGGTGTATTCCTAGTTCCGTCTTATTTTTAACACGAATAAACACAATTTTAAGGTATCCGTTACCTAAGAAATATGTCTTAATAGCATCATTTGGATTAACAGTATACAATAAATGAGACAGTTGAAACTGAATGTTTATCCATTACTGTGACTACGGTCTCTCTAAATAAATATCCGTCTGAGAAAAAAGAATAATCAAAAGCGGTCCTGGATTTTGCGCATTCATTCTATTTTTTAATTTGCAATTACTCCCCAGAAACACGACAGTTTAAAAAAAAGCGATGTACAAACGTATTCATTTAATACAAATTTATAAATGCTCTTTTCATACTAAATTGCTACACAAATAACATACTATGAGGTAATTTCTCGTCAATTTATACACTATGGTAAGCGTAATATAGACATGTATCATATCGTACACATTTCCTCTTTTCCAATCTAGAATTTTGTGTTCATCAGGGGAAGATTATGTTAACTATGATATATGCAAGGGCCATGCCGTGCATTATGTATTGTTTTTGATAAGTATGTATTTGTGGTTACACCAAAGGTTTTCGAAGCTTTGTTGTTGTTTTTGGTAATTCCTCTAAAGGGTATGCATAGCCAAATTTTTTAAAAGTCTTGAAGCCATTTAAGGCTTCAGCAACTGATAGTATAAATAACTATGAACACGCATCCATATTTACTTTCGATGGGTTTTTCTGTTGTTCCACTTTTCCCACATCTTTACACTTTTAAAACGTTCTACAGGATGAAATTTTTGTCCAATTTTATCTAAACTTTGACGACTGAAGAAAGAAATAAGTGGCAGTGATTTTTCTGTAATTTTGTTATTTACTTGTAGGTGAATTACACAAATTATATAATATATGTTATGATTATGGAAATTATAACAATTGTGAACAATATTTTTTCAAAGTTATTAATTTTTATTTAATAAACCATACAATTACAAAATTTTGTTACCAACTTTATTTTTTGAACAGTTATCTATAACAGAATAATATTTTAAATTATCAAAATTTTGAAAACTTCACACTGTGGAACACTGGTGCTAAAAATAGATAAAAATAAAATAAATTTAAAACTTAAAGGTATTTCAATGAAAATTTATATTTACATTATTCCTTACATTATGCATAACGTACTTAATTTGTACAATACAATATGCGCATTACCAACGTTTTATGTTTTTTTTTTCATTATATAATTTATGTAATATATGCCGCGATATTTTACTCTCTTCTTAGTAACGCTTCACTGTATTTTTAGCCTGGAAACGAGTGCAAAATTAACTTTAGACATTGTGATTTTCATTGTTGCAGTTAAACAGAGCCATTTTCGTTCTGTTGGAACAAAAGGCATGCGTTATGTCGTTTTTAGTGATCGAAGGGACGGAGGCAAGCAGCGACGTGGACAGGCGCTGAAAACCATCCATCAACGTCTGCTGGCGTCCGACAACATGGGAAACACTGCCACATGTTCACATATCAGCACCACTGAGGTGACACATTATTTCCTCCCCATTCGTGATAACACGCTTTGTTCTACAAATAGCATAATGGTAGGTCATTAAATTGCTTACCAATTATATGACGTGAAATAAGGTTTGGGAAGTTGCAGGGAGAAAGAGCTATCCGTAGCGAACATGTGAACATCACGACAGAGGACCTCGACAGCACTTTGTTCCTTTCGTAGCTTCACTGTTTCTAACAAAGGCGTTATGTTTATATAACATTTCACAAACATTAATGTGAAAATTTAAGGACACAGTTCGTTCAGCTTACATTTCGTTTATATTTATTTTCGTTGCTTAAGATAGAAGTTACATCATGACTGTTCTGTTGTGAGTTCAAGTCAATGTGTAATATAAAAGATTGCTTAGTTCCATAATAACCTTTCTGTACCAGCTGCTTGAGTAACTTGCTGATAATTGAACCTAGTTCAGCAGTTTTCTTGTGCCATCTATTTTATTACTATTCATTTCATTGGTATATTTATTTTTGGAATCGTGTAGATCGCTCTCTGTAATCTCTAGCTAATAAACATATAGTCGCAGTAGCACAGTTTCTTCGTATGTCCTTTATTTAATTAAGATTTATTTTTGCCTGTGAGTGTAACTTTGATTTCTGGTTTACCAAAAGATCCTATATGTATACCTTGTATGTGTGTGTGTGTGTGTGTGTGTGTGTGTGTGTGTGTGTGTGTGTGTGTGTGTGTGTGTGTGTGTGTGTGTGTGTGTGTGTGTCGGAGAGGGGACACCTCGACAAATAAAGCGATCCTGATTTAAGAATTACTTTTAACAAGAGAGGATTATTATATTGCAGGAGGAGTTTTATATACTTAACAAATCAACCAATATTATGCACTTTACAATACTTTTGCTGCACTTTTCCGGACGTGGGTTGCAAATGTGTTGAATCTATTTAAGAAGTTAGCTAAAGTAACTAGCAATTTATTAGGCATACAT
Source organism: Tenodera sinensis (assembly GCA_030765045.1). Taxonomy (NCBI): domain Eukaryota; kingdom Metazoa; phylum Arthropoda; class Insecta; order Mantodea; family Mantidae; genus Tenodera; species Tenodera sinensis. Next base: position 177,299,744 of record CM060961.1, on the reverse strand, counting down.
AATAATTTTCAAACCTCTTTATTAAACATGTTGTACATTACATTTATGACCATTATTAAACATTGTATTTTAATTTTAAAATTGATCCACATAATTATTTTTACTTTTGACGGAGTTGAAACTCCATTAGAGACATTAATAATTGCTGAAAAGGTTGATGTTGCAAAATAGGTACATTCGTTATGTCTTAGACCCCATAATCAGCAGGTCCCACGATTAGACGAGTTACGATACTTCCAAGAAGGAAGGGGGCCTCAGTATTTCCGCCAAGCGCCAGGAAGTAATCCTTGTATTGTGGAAAATTCACGTCCTGCCACAACACACCTACAGCTATTGTATGCTCCTGCAACCCTGACACAATATTCTCCAGTATTTGCCTATGGATCTGGCACACCACGAAATGGTTGGTGTCTCACTAGTCAGGAATCGAACAAGGAACCTTCAGAATGCGAGCCTTACACACATTGTTTCAGCTTCCTTAGCAGGCATTTACTTCAAAACTTATTAGTAAACAATCAAATAATTCCTTAATCTCAAACAGTAAAGTGTTTAAGTATAACCTTGGATTCAGAGTCAAATTCGAAGAAGCATATTGAAAAGAAAAAAGAGTTAAACGTTAAATATAAGACACTTTATTGGGTAACTGAAAGAAATTCAGAACTTTGTGTTCATAACAAGTTACTGGTATATAAATAAGTGCCGAAATCAGTATGGATAGTGCGTAGAGATTTGGGGTTCCTCATTGAAGGACTTACCCAAGAAAAGTGAATATTAGCATTAAATATCACTAGATGTGTATATAAACGCAGTTGTAATTTTAATAAAATTAATTACCTGTATGTGCTCCATTCACAGTTTATGACACCTAGCTGTGTTGAATTCGCTATTTGAGAATTTTTTTTCTTTTTTGTTGTTTTTCTGATTATTTACGCCTTTTATTCTGTCAAATATACAATTTACATACATAAACAGGTATGACCGAGGCGGGACGTGAACTTGTGACCCTCTGTGTGGGTGAGCGCCAAAGACTTACGCTCTAGCGACCACGGCTACGAGGGCCGGTAGCATTAAATTCCCATATTACCCGAAACGATGAAGGTTCAAGCATAAGAAACAAAACAAAGCACGCAGTTTGTATACAGCCATATTTGCTAGCTGTGGTCCAGCTATCATCTCATCTCTCTCTCCCCAAATTGTGGCTGTTCTTCTGAAGACAACACCTGCAGATGCAATAACTGAAAGTGTAATGGAAACTAAACAGGATGGGACCGAAGTATCATAATCGTGTTAGTAATTATCGGTGTATCGTGACCACGTCGCGCACACGCCCACACTGTCAGGGTCGGTCGGTCGGTCGGCCGGAGAGCTACGTGATTTAAGGGGAGCACCTGCAGCTTCAGGTCAGTGTGATCTCAAGACGAACTTACTTTCTCGCGCAAATGAGTACAAGGTCATTCAAACAATACTTCGTTTTATGCTTAGTTCTGCATTTGCTAAAGCTCTAGGAAATAAATACTATTTGCAAGAAACACGCCACTCATTGATATCTGGAAAGCTAATGAATACTAAGGAAAAGGTAAACTCAAGAATTTATTTCTAACAGTTGAATTCTTATTACTGCACCAATGGAATCACATTCAACTGCATTAAGGATTTCTCAATTCCAAAATGCGATGGCGTTGATAGCTCCATTATACTTCAATATATATGTAGCTTAGTTTTCGTATTTCAAGTTTATTCGAGCCCAAATGGCCTAGTTGTCGACGGGCCCTTAAACCCCACTCACTCAGCCACTCGTTCAATCATTCACCCACCCACTCACTCACTCGCTCACTCACTCACTCACTCACTTACTCATTCACTCACTCACTCACCCACCCACCCACCCACCCACCGACTCACTCACTCACCCACCCACTAGTCAACCACCCACTCACTCAACCGCTTACCAATCCACTCACCCATTCACTCACTCACCCACTCACTCACTCACTCACCCACTCACTCACTCACTCACTCACCCACCCACCCACCCACCCACCCACCGATTCACTCACTCACCCACCCACTCAGTCAACCACCCACTCACTCAACCGCTTACCAATTCACTCACCCATTCACTCACTCACCCACTCACTCACTCACTCACCCACTCACTCACTCACCCACCCACCCACCCACCGATTCACTCACTCACCCATCCACTCAGTCAGCCACCCACTCACTCAACCGCTTACCAATCCACTCACCCATTCACCCACTCACTCACCCACTCAACCACCCACTCACTCACCTATTCACTCAGCTACTCACCCACTCATTTAGTTATGCACCCACTCACTGTCATTCAGTCACTCTCACTCTTTCATTCACTCCTTACTCACTCACCGACCCACTTACTCAATCACTCACTCAATCACTCACTAACTCACTCACTCTTTCACTCACTCACTCACCCACTTACTCACTCTCACTCAGCCACTCACTAATCATAAGGATTTTCTATGTTGATAATTAAAATTAAGTATGTTTAACGAATTTTTGCCGCTTGTGAAACATTGTTTGCATATTAACGTACTGAACGTAACAAACTGCCCGCGAAATAATCGTAGATATTTGCGCTATATTAAATAATTCCATGGCTAGTATTTTGATACAGTGAGTCTAGATCGATTGCTTAGCGGCCTTGGATGTAGTGACGTTTGTCACACCAACCGACACGTTTTTAAGCTCACGGTAAACAGCGCGTGTTTTATCGTGTTTGAACCGTGCATGGAAGGAACTGTATGACTGATGCTTACATTCACATGACTTTCTCTACCCTCTATCGTTTTAAATGAGATTAAGCCTTTCGAAATAGCTACATTATACGTTTCGTTACAGACACAAAGTCAACAACAATATTTAATTATTTAAGAACAGGAGGTTATACTGATCTTAAAATCCCACTACTGTTACTATGTAACCTAAAATGCTGAATATCGACAAGGCTTTGAAAGAATGACAAAGCATCTATTAAAAAATTTGAACTTTTAAAAACGGATGTCTGGGAAATTACTTATGGCACAAATATATTATTTGAAATAAATTCTTTATTCCCAAGAGATCTACATTTTGTGTTTGTACATTTTTGCCTATCATTTGACGTTTATCAGACAAACAAAATTTCTTACGAATAAGGTATATTTCACAGGGTATTTCAAAATTCAAGATATGCGTTTCCTTTGGCATGAAAATACCTCAAAGTCCTTATGTGCTGTTTAGAAAATCAAAATTTTCGAAATATGTTCTATGATTGGGGTGGTGGGATTTTATTGAATAACGTCTCATACTTTGGAGATGTTGATCTTAAATACCAATACACTTTAAATTAATTTTTGTTTTTGTGTTATGCTGTTCACAGACGCACAGAATCTTTTTCTAAAAATGCAGGAGTCTCAAAACATAGATTTTTGGTGAAATCTTGGTATCGAATTTTTAGATGCAATACTATAATTCTTCTACTCTGTAAATACGTACAGTAAGAAGCTTAGTTTACTGTACGATGCATTAGTGGAATGTTCTTATGCAAGAAAGTGTCTGACACTTTATTTTATTAAGTTTAGCGAAGCAGTGAATCTGGGGCCTCTAGCTATGTAACGTCTTTGAAATTATATTCTCTTTTTATATCCGCGAGAAAAAACAAATAGTGACTTACCACATGAGAAAACCAACAATAAATAATATCTTTTTTCAACACAAATCATGTGTATTCACAACATCATGTTTTGTATCGTAAGAATTGGCCTCTTGCAATATACTAATTGTTGGCTTTAATTTTCCAATACTTTTTTTTTTTCAAATGGGAAGCCCTTATTCGTATGTATGCATTTTTATAAAATTATTATATAAGTTTTAAAATTAATTTAATTATATTATTCAAGAATTTTCATTCCCTTTTACAAGATAAGCTCTGTAATTTCTTAAGGACGTATGTAAACACACAGAATTAATTTTACTAATTGGAAAGTTTCAATTTATCTCCATTTCGAGGCTTGTGATGTAACCTCAAATAACCAGAAAGCTTCTCTCTTTGAGGGGATATTTCACTGTTTCAATAGCCACTTTAACTGTTTCGACGTTCATGTTTACCTATCTCACTTTGTAACTACAGAATTCATTTACGCTATTTATGTCTCATTTTAAGTATTTGCTATATATGTTCAAACTCGCATACAGAAAGTTCCATTTAAATTAGCTCTCATTTGCGAAACGGAATGTTTGGCATGATATTCTGTTTGATGCTGGTCGGTCTAATATACAGCGAAAACTGATCTGTTGATGGATTTCAAAAGAGGTCAATGTAACTTTTCTATAGAGAAGCTTTCTGTGTATGTGCGCCAGTCCTCGCTCGCGGAATAATCTTTTAATGCTTCAGGCGGAACCCTGGACCATCAAAAGCCCATCAGTCCGCCGTCTCATCAGATCATAGAAAGCCAAAGAATAATTCGAAAAAAAAGCATGTTTATATATAAATCCCTCTACATGCTCATGTAGCATGTGCCCATGTTACCTCAGTCCTCCCCGCCCCCTTCAGCTCGTACATAGAAACCCGTGCTGTCCGCACTTCCAACTCTACAGGGTGCTTCAAAAGGTGGTAGAGCAGCTAAAAAATGTATGATACACCCCCTTACTAGAAAAGTCGCTAATACTGATTCAGCTTTTCATAAAAGCAACTTTCAGAAGGAATTATGAGCTTAAGATGATGCACGTGTGAAATTTAAGCAAAACTATTACACATTTTAATTTCTTCACAAGGGAGTAAAATTCCAAACATTCTTTTCCAGTTGGTGCATTTAATCTACCAACCAGTTGAAGCTATAAATAGATCTGTGCTTATTAATAGGCACGCACAACTTTAAACTCAGTTTTTAGCAAACATTTATTTTTTTTTTCTTTTCTCTCTCTGATTAACCTCCTCGCCTGTCGAGGAGCACAGGAACCTATGAACCGGACAGAGTGAAGATATGAAAATGGATGTATAAGCAAATGCGAGTGGAAGGGAACTTATTACATTCCTTCTAATATGTGCATTACAGAAGAAAAAGTCTAATGGCATTTTGTCCTTTGATCAATCGATTGCGAAAAAATAGTTGGTTTTTGTTCCAAATTGGTTGTGTAAGTCCACAAGAATTTACGAAGATAACAATTTGTTACTTGTAAGATGCGTAGAGTAACTTATTTCTGACGTAGTTTCGGTAGTAATTATGGGACATCACCCAGGTTTTCGAAATAATTAATCACTTACAAGAATAGAAGGAATACTGCAAGCATCTTTTCAGACGTGAAGTAACTTGGCAACGTTGCATTGAGGTTAGTCAGGAAATTGAACAGGTTTCTGGATGTAAACAGGTCGTTCGCTTGCTTGGTAGTCTAATGTTTAGGAGATAACGATTCTGATTGGCTTACACTCGCACAGTAAACTTGGAAGGACACGGCATGCTATTTGTTTATGTTCACGAGACACCACGCTGCGGTGTTTATGTACTCACCTAGTGAAAGTGATACCCACACAATCTGCAGTGTTGCCAGCTTCTTTTCAATAAAACTAAAATATCTTCGTAGGAAAGGGTCAGAAACAGAAACGTAAGATACCAAATGTGTTCCAAATATTGAGATGTATCACTGGTTTAAATTAATGTAATAACTTCCCTACCACTCTGTATATATAAGGTTATTTCAGGAAACTATGTCCAAAGCTTGCTCTTATAACTTAAACAGTTGCATCATAAGGAGCATTTTAAATGGTGAAAAATGTCTAAAATATTATAATCGATAAAACGCTCTAGAAAGCTCTTATTAAGTTGCCTCAAATGCCGCTTAGGCATCTCTCATAAAACACTCTTTTTTTTACATAAAATTCATAATCTAAGGAGCCTTTGAGCGATAGTCAAATCTTGTAAAGCTTTGAAATTCCGTTCTCTTTTCACGGTTAGCATATAAAAAATGAATAACGATGTTCCATTCGACAGAAGTATAAGTTCTCCAAAAGTCACACAAATAACAAGGCAAAACGGTTCACTCCATAAAAAATGTTATTTAGACATAAATTATGAATTTTAGCAAGATCTGCATTTTTTGTATATCTACTAAGATTTTGGTCTATCTCTTACCGCTTACCAGTTATGCAGAGTAAAGGGCTATAGCCAGAAAATTCAACATATACATTTCATTTGTCATAAAAATGTCTCAAACATATGGCATTTTAATCAAATCTTTAGAGCTAGTCTTGCGGTACGTTTTTATTTAAGAGAACCGCTCGCTCCCTCAATCACCACGCACGCCGCCCATTGGCCAATCGTTGTCAATCTACGTCTTTTTGAGAACAGGTAAGTTAACAGTAGATTGTTTGTTTGCAAAGGTGCGGTGTGGAGAAACGAATAATTCACCGAGCGGGATGGCTGAGGCGGTAACGTCTGTGGCCCGCATTCGGGAGGTCGCGGTTTCGACCTCGGACGGGAAGGATAGTTACACCCCCGAACTTCCCATCCGTTCATTGTTTTCACTTTCCTTGCAATACAGTCATTCTAGATCGGAAGAGTTGGCAATGGAGAGTTAACGCGGCCATGTGGGGGGTTTGCGCACTGGAACTGCTGTTCTCGGCGGGTGGGTGTAGTTGCTTGATCTGCGGGAGGGACCGCTGTCGAAACTTGTGCAGTTAGTGACTGCTTCAGCGAACGCTGGCGTCGAGATGAGCCTACGAAAGGCTGTTCCAAATCCGCGAGTTTGAGTGCGACGAAGGATTGACAGCCAATACTTCACTGGTCATAGCAACCTTACTCATTCCCCGTCGCAGGTCACCGCCAGTACCCACTGCACCGTAACGGCAGCTTACCCCAGAGCAGAGCTGTGCGGCGTGTTGCAGGTTTACTCACATAAAAGGGTGATTACGCCGAGCGCACGTATTCTGTTTTAACTACGAGAGAAACACTAACTGGCAATGCACACATCTAGGCAGTAAGCAGTCTGCGTCCTTTGTAATTTAATAGCCTATAATCATTTAATACATGCGCATATATAAATATGTTAATCTACATTGTATATTTATATGTACGGGATCTCCCATTTAAAGTAAGACCGTACATACGATATTTGTGTTCTACGCTTCGGCAATTGCCTCAACAGAACGTATGTCGCGCTCGGCCGCGCTGCTTTAAGCGCGTTTACAATCTTATATGAAATCTTATTTGAACTTTTACCTTACAAAGATGCTGGAATAATAATAATAATAATAATAATAATAATAATAATAATAATAATAATAATAATAATAATAATAATAATAATGATAATGATAATCATAATGATAATGATAATGATAATGATAATAATAATAATAATAATAATAATAATAATAATAATAATAATAATAATAATAATAATAATAATAATAATAATAATAATAATAATAATAATAATAATAATAATAATAATAATAATAATAATAATAATAATAATAATAATAATAATAATAATAATAATAATAATAATAATAATAATAATAATAATAATAATAATAATAATAATAATAATAATAATAATAATAATAATAGTAATAATATAATACCCGGACACTCACGCACACACATTCACGCGCATACACACACCAACACACATATACCTACACACATATATGTACATATATATGCTCTAGGGATATAAGTGCAGTAATTTTGACATACCTTAGTATGTATCTACTTCGGTGGCCAGTAGTTTTTTTCTGTTCATCTAACAGTTTTGATCACAAAATCTGACTTTTTTGCATGGTCGTAACTGCACCGCGAAATGAACAACGCCAGCCATATATACCACCCGTTTTGCTTCACACCTCAAGACGTGGCCGACTGACCTAGGTAGTGAGGACATTGGCCTTTCAGAAAGCATTGGAACTCGGTTCCAATACAGCATTCGTTATCACAATACCGCTCCGTTCTGCGTCATGCCTTCTGTAAAGGTACTAATTAACCTGAAAACATTCTGCTCTTAATAACTAAATTTATAAATCCGCAAAGGAAGCAAATGTTAATGCAATATGGTTTATTACTTTGTCCTCAATTACCAATAAAAATATCTTCTTTGTGAAACCTTCTTCATTTGGAACGAACATTGTACAACTAGTAAACACTGATAGAAAAACTCTTACTGCATAAAATGTGTAGATATTTTTAAAACTCACACTTTTTTGTAGCTTCCATTGTTATTGGTTGATTATTATGGTTGTTATAGGTTGGAATTTTCAATGTTTTTAGAACTACTGCCACTATTCAGTTGTTGGTGTTCCTAGGTACTGTGTTATTCACTTGTTCCTTGCTGTGTCATGAAAGAGTACTTATGGGACAACATATAGCAAGCCTATTTTTAAACCATTGAATGTGGATTCAATTTCTCTACCCACCTGTGCCTTCAGAGAAATCTCAAATGAAGCCATTTCTTCAAAACGTTGTCTTGATTAACATGAAGTAGATAGAAAAAATAAGATTTCTTAGGAATGGTTTGTAGAAGGCATAGAAAAAGAAATAGAGAAAGTCACATGAGTGTGATAGAATTATTTTAAGAGGAGGTATAAGACCGCAGTTTGCGTCATACTGCTTTTGAGTAATAAGTCGCTACGAAACTTGTTTAAACCAATCACAACTGCTTAATCCACAATTTTATCACAAATATAAGACGTCTAACCAAAACGATAAATTTTTGAGCGACAGAACTTATCTGGGAAGGTTAGACCGTTGGACTATTTCATAAATAAAATATGGATTTAAAAACTACATGTTAAATATTTCACCAGAAAATATCAAATTCTATAAAAAATAAGCTAAAATATATTCGTTTCGACTAGCACAGTTCGATTTACTCAGCACTACCAATTGAAAACGAAACCCAAGAATTATATGTATTTCGATCTTCTCTTGTTCTTATGACAGATAACCAGTTAATAAACAAATCTCGCTTTATTTTTATATTAATAATAGCCTTTCTTCTCGAAAAATACATTAATTATTAAAATAACAATTGTTAAAGGCACAGTTGCCAAGTTAAAATGGAATGCTATTTTGATTTTTAATCAATTATAATATGTAATACATTGTTTTTTCAGCAATTTATGGGACACAGTTGGTCACACTGCCTAAACTTAGTGATAATTTTTACAAAAAAAAAAAAAAAAAAAAAAAAAAAAAAGAGAGAGAGAATGACCAGGTGATAATGTTAAGCGGCCCACGTCAACGGGAACTCAACAAACGACGGTCGGGATCGGGCCGCTCCGCTCCACTGGCGCGGCGCGCAACAAGAGGCCCTCAAGCTCAAGCTTGCCCACATTATTCAAGAGAGCGAACACGTGATTAACAAGGGGATAGCGATAATTACCGTTTCCATAGCATTCGAGGTGTGCCCGGTAGCCGGCTTGTTTGTGGACGTTCGAGAAAGATCTGGCTACGTCATCGCCGGTATAGAAACTTGGGGAGCGCGTGAAGGAGGCGGTTTTAGAGTCGGTCAGTATATCAGAGAGTGCAAGACAACTGTGATAGATATGATTGTGTCGTCGGAGTTTGTGTTTGAAAGACAGGGAAGGAGAAGAGGCAGTAAAAGGAGTAAGGCTAGGAGGGAGAAAAAAACAGCTGTGAGTTATAATGTCACGAAAGAGTGTTGATTGTGTTAACGTCAGTAGAACAGAACTGTGTATTTGTGCAAAATTTTTGAAGGAGAATAAAGTGATAGAAAGGCAACTGGACTAGTTTTTGTTGTCATCAGAATAACTAAACGCCTTTATGTATTAGATAGTCACATTTTCTGTTTCCTATCACCTTTTAATTTGTTTTCCGCATAGATATTTAATTACCTTCAACAGAACAGCAAGACATGTACTGGTACACAGGGAAAGAGAAACAGTATATCGAAAGATTTGGAATATTTTATTTAGAAAGTTCATTAATATTTGACTGCGTTACTTCATGTAAGCTGCTTTCTTTTAATCATGAGATAAGGGATTAAATCTAAATAAAGTTTCGAACTCACCTACATCAGTAATGTCTAATCTTGTCTCTTTGGATACACTTAGGTAATTAGCTGCTTTTCCTCACCCACTCTTTCAGTCGGAGGGTGAATCAGGTCACAACCAGACGGACACAAAGAGGCGATCCGTGGTAGTTTCTAAGTAATACCTTGAATTTTCTGAGAATGTCCTCAAAAGACCTCATGATTTTTCTATAAATGGTAAACAAACGAGATAGACAAAAGCTTACTAAATAAAAAATCTGATGTGTTGCGCTCACATGACTTTCTCTACTCTTGTACTAACCATTCTTACAATCTCATATTCCTATATCTTCTTCGTATTAGTTGAGCTAAATACTTCCAGAAATTATCTTACTGCTTATTTCCTTCTAGGCGCAAGGAGAACATAGGAATACAGCAGCCTTTGAGTGATAGTCAAACGTTTTAAAACTTTCAAATTCCGTTCTCTTTGCACGATTAACATATAAAAAGTGAATAACGATGTTCCATTCGACAGAAGTATAAGTTCTCCAAAAGTCACACAAATAACAAGGCATAACGGTTCACTCTATAAAAAATGTTATTTAGACATAAATTATGAATTTTAGCAATATCTGCATTTTTTGTATATCTACTAAGATTTTGGTCTATCTCTTGCGGTTTATCAGTTATGCAAAAGTCGTCCAGAGTAAATACGACTACAGGGGCTATAGCCAGAAAATTCAAGATAGACATTTCATTTGTCATAAAAATATCTCAAACATATTGCATTTTAATCAAAATCGTTAGACCTAGTTTCAAGAAAATAAAAATTTTCGAAAAATTCTCTATGTTAAGGGTAGTTTAGGGTGAAGCAATTTGCTTCAAAATCTTCGTTTGGCATTCTTGAAAGACTTAAACTCAAATACCAAATTTGGTTTTTAACTGACCTTTCGTTTTTGAGTTACGCTGTCCACAGACTGACAGACACAGATACACACACACACACACACACACACACACACACACACACACACACACACACACACACACACACACTTCTTTTCTTTTCTTTTTCTAAAAATACTTTCTTTTTGTATTTAGGGTGCGTGAAAACATATATTTCCGGTGAAATCTCGACATCGAATTTTTGGGTGGAATACAATACTTCCTCTACTTCCTCTACACGTAGTAGAGAAAGTAATAAAAACTCTAGGTGGATTACAAATTTTTGTCCTGACAATTATAACAGTTAAGATTAACAGGAGGATATTTTACATCCGAGTCAATTTGACCTTTCAGGACCCCACAAGTAGTGAATTTCGAAACATCCTGTGAGGCAGAAGGTGCTGCTTATATACACATAGGAGTGAAAGGATTGGGGGAGGGGGCTCTTTTGAAGCTTTTATGAATGTGTGTGATGTAGAATACAGTGTATCAAGCAATGCAGTAGGCGCTGGCCAGCTCCCCTGCGCGGCAGTGACATGCTGCTGTTTTCTTTTCATTTATGAAAAGCACTGACCGACTGGCTGGCTGGCTCGCTCTTTTATTCCGATTCGGTTTGGTGAGCGCAGTTTAGGTACAAGAAGAAGGGAGAATTGAAATGGATGTGCTTTTATATAGCTATTAAAACATTCGTCCTGCTGGAGGTCCAGAAGACCACCACGTATAGACAAGTGACAGTAGAAGGGGCTTTTATATCTTAGTCGGCGGCATGTTTGAGTAGCCTTGCATGAGGGGATATTGTTCCAACAGAGAGGGGTTAAACATGAGCGAGGGATATTAATGAACAAGGACTTTTAGTCTTTCATTCCATTTAAGGTATGCAATAAAACAAATTTTGTAATTACATGCTGAAGCAGTGAAACAAATTTGAGATTATTTATTCAAGCAATATAAATGATAGGCAAAGGAATTTATTTTATTTTCTCTAGCAGATGGAGTTGTATTACAACCAAACATTTGATACCGCCATTTCATCAGAAACATAAATTTTGAGGCCTTTGAGTCCGAAAAGAAGCATTGTTAGAAAAAAGTTCCGTTTGGTGTCTGTCTTATCTGTGTACAACAAAACTACAAAACGAAAAGTTCGATAAATACTTGTTATTTAAATGTTGTATTTTGCAATGATGCAACCAGAAGATTTTCAGAGTAATTTCCCCATACAAAAATGCGCTTTGCATGGGTAACGTGTCATTTAAACTGTATATTTTGACTTTTCTGGTAAATAGCCCCTGAAATCTTCTATACTCAGAATAACTTTTGATAATTGATAAATATAAGGCATGATAAAAATCTTACTGCCTATAAATGTAACTCGATTTATGTGAAATGTAATTTTTGTGGCGTTAACTATTTCCAAGATAGCTTTTTTATTAGCCCTTATAAGTTTAAAGTTAGGAGGAGGAAAACCACTATTCCTTTCCATTTTTCTGTTCTGATCCCCTAATTTCTTGGTAGAAGAAGCATTGGTAATTTAGAGAGGATAGGGCCTTTCAGAAGAAGAAAATCTCTTTGTTGGTAAGTACTTTATTAACTTCAATGAAAATTAGCCACATTATGACTGACCAACATTTAATGGCGGGTGGAAAGTGCAGCTGGTTAACACAAAATCCAACCAAAGGCTTACCAGACCTTGTAGTGTTGTACAAAGTTAAACACACTGTGAAATCACGCTGTAAAAAACAGTGATATAAATATCATTTGCACGCACAAAAACAACAGAAAAGAGATACAACCTCATACTCGAATTCTTCTATGATAGAATTTCCATTTATTTGTCAGAAAACTTAATGTTTATTTACCTATTTTTGTGTAAAATTTCCATTTAGTTGTATTGAATGGCAATTATTTTGCTTGTTTTTCTATATTGTCCTAAATTCTTACATATTTTACACTGCGTATTTTAATGATCTTACTTATTGACTTATGCTTAAGCACAATGCAATTAGAAACAAGCAAACTTAACAAAAAAAAAAAAAAAAAAAAAACAGGAAAGTCACGAAGAACTGTAGACTGTCTCGAGTATAAAACAACTGTTTTTGTTCTTCAGTTTTAGAACAGAAATAAAGACACAGAAACTGTAACTGGTGTCAGGAGAGGGATTCGTCACATTGTAAATTTGTTGCAGCACATTCTATTCCACTAACTATATGGCTTTCTCCGAGATAAAGGTGTTGTTAAAATGCTGTCCCAAAAGCAGCAGTAGCTTCCCTTCATAATGCCGAAAACAACTGGGCTTATTATCTTTTACAAACGTAAGCTACAATGTTTAATGGATTAGTTTCGTGTATATAACCTCTGAAAATATCAGTAACTTACTCATGCAGATGGTCCAGAAATTCGACTACACAATTAAGGTGTAGCCGAAATACAGGAAATCAGGTTTAACAAATTAAATAGAGACTACCAACCGTTATGAGTACCTATATAATGGAGTCAAGAATACCCTGCAATTTGTAGCAGTTACCAACATTTTTACATCAATAGCATTTTGCCTCTCCCAATGTCTGCACTTCTGCACATTCTTTCCGATATTACTTTCCTTGGTCTCTGCTTCGAATATAAATTGGCTCCTGTGAATCAGTGAAAATGCAGAAAAAGGGAGATTTCTCTTCCCCTTATTCGCATTTCAAGACCACCTCATGTTCTTTCGCATTATCGGATAGCAGTCTGAAGGAGAAAAGGGAGAAACCTTAAAAGGGAGGTGTGTCTCAGGGTCAGAGTGAAATTAGCCATTAAATCTGTAAAATGGAAGAGGGGTAGGCCAGGACAAGATAGCGGGGAGACCATAAGAAGGGCGGAAGAAGAGACACGGGAAGAAACTGTGGCAAGCGACCCGCCCAAAAAGCTGTAAGATACTCTATAAATAACGAACGTTTCTACTCCAAGGCAAAGCAAAGCTGAGGGCAGAAAGCCACCTAATGTATTTTGTAAGCCGTTAACTGCTCTCTGAAAATTAATGTTATTGCTTATTCCTTCCGCTAATGCTATTCACAACAATTAATAGGGTAGCAACATAGGAAACAAAATTCAAATGAGACAAAAATATTTATTATACTGTAAAAGTGTATATGAAATGTCATCATTGACTCAGTTACATTAAAGTTTCCATTAAGACGATGTTAAATAACTCACTTTAATAGCTTAGAACGATATAAATTGAAGCATATGTCATATGCATATAAATGTAATACTTTTCGCGGATGAATCAAGTATTTTTAGTTTCTCTACTACACATAGTAAGTAGGGTAAGTATTGTATTCGACCCAAAAATTCGATGTCGATATTTTACCGAAAATATATGTGTATGAATTGCTCCTGACGTTTCGCTCAAGTCTGCGTTGAACATCTTCAGAGGACCCAACAATGAGTTACGTCAGGAGCAATTCCTGCATGTCGACAATGATCTACAAGCCCGAAAGATATTTTATTTCAAATGGACACCAGCCGTGAAAGCTTAAGCACATACATAGATCCGTGTTTGTCTGTGTAAGTCTTAAACATCATAATTAAAAAACGAAAATTCGCCTAAAACCAAAGATGCAATGAAGATTTTGAAGAAAATACCTCCACCTTAAACTACCCTTTACATGAAAAATTTGTCGAAAATTAACATCTCAAAAATCACTCTAACGATTTTGATTAAAACGCCATATGTTTAAGATATTCTTATGACAACTGAAATGTATATTTTGAATTTTGTAGCTATAGCCCATGTAGTTCTCTCTATTCTTGATGACTTTTTCATCACTAATAAACCCTAAGAAATACACCAAATCTTACTATACAAAAATGCAGATCTTGTGTGTTAAGACACACAATTTATGTTCAGTGACCCTTTTTTGTGAAGTGAACCATTTCAGAGACATTCCTTGTTATTTGGTAGAAGTTGTAATACAAACGTTGACAAATACAGGTCCTGCAAAACCAACAGAATTTCAAAATTATCATATAGCGACCATTCTTAAAACATTTGAATATCGACATGAAAATTGTGCATTAGTAGTAAAATTTAGACGACAATAAAGTGTTAGAAAAATAAAAGGAATTTACATTTGACCATTTTGTTACAATAGTTTTACATGCGCTGCCCTGCATCTGTATAATACGCTACCCGAATTAAGCCGACTTCAAGCTAGGAACTCCCACTATAAAGTTGGTAATACTTCAGTTTCGTGTAACATTGGTCATGTCGAATTTTCTTGGGTACTGCCATTAAATTGTTTCCCCTATAAATAAGGAATGGTGTGGATGCCAACTTCATCTAAATAAAAATACTTCGTTAACAAAGTTTTCATTCCTAGTGAAGGAATATCTTATGGAAACAAATAGCTAACAAGCCTGGTGAAACCCACCATTACTGAAACAGGTTGACCTTAAACTAGTCAAACAGTAGAAAGTCGGAATGTCAGAGTGGTATTAGAATATTTCCAAACTTTTCTGTCCTTATTACCTGAAAGTTGGAGGCAAGTTGAAACAATGACAGTTGGAAAGCCATCATTACATGTTGTAATGAAGGTGATATTCACATTCCATTGCTACGGTCACTATCTGCAGATCAGACATTCCTCTACCTGTCGAAACGAAATGCTTTATTACTGGTCTTTTTATTGCTTGGATAAATGTTTGTATCAGATATGGGAATGAGGCGCGCAAGTGTATGGCTCTCACATCCTGCAGGCAGTGTTGATAAATGGCGTCCAGCCATTCATCATGTTCCTGACACGACACTGATTCCTCTCGCCGTCACAAGCCATGGACGTCGTGGCCCTCCAGCCTTGCACGATTCTTCTAATGGAGTGGAAAATTCGTGGCGGGTGTTGTTTTGTTTCTGGGGGATTGACTGACTGACTGCACACACTCCGATGCGCGGGGTGACCCAACACATCAACAACAAATGATCAACGGAAAAAAAATGACGTGGCCGGAAAATATGTTGGAGCGACGCCTGGAGAAAGAAATTACTGTCGTTCATTTCACCACCCTAACAGCGTTAGGTCATCTTGGCTTTATCAGATGCCCTTCCACGGCCACATGAACAACTGTCACAAAAACGGCAGGAATCCATAAAGGGGGCGCCGACACTTTCAGAAAATATAGTAATTGCCCAATACTTTTATAAATTACCAGCGGGCTGTGCGAAGTTCACGATTAGCTATTTAAATTTGTATGACAACTTAAGTAATTTCACTTACCCTCTTCCCACTTTATGAAATTATTACACAATGCCCTAAACAGATTTTAATCTTTTCCACTTATAATAGCAACGGCCCCGACTCTTACAAACCACGGATGAAACATTTTCTGATATTTACACAAAAGGATATGACAACCTTGGGGTGTGTGTGTGCGCTCGCGCGTGTGCGTATGTGTGATTGTGACTGTTAACACCATAACTCAAAAAGTCGCATGAAACGGGAGGGTAATCGGGTAAAGAAAAAAAAAAAAAAAAAAAAAACAAACAAACAAACAAACAAACAAAGAAAAAGTAACTCAAAAACAAAGAGTCAGATAAATACCACAATTGACACATAAACACAATGTCTTCAACAGAATTCTGCCACCCTAAGCTGCGCTTTACTTGGAAGCTTTTTCAAAATTTTCGATTTTCTCCAAAATATTCTAATAAATTTGGTTAAAATATCACCGATTGAAGATATTTACATCACAAATAAAATGTACGCGATTTTGATTATGATTGAAGAACACCTCGATTCACCGTGACATAAAAGGGGCCTGTTGTGGACTAACACCCCCAGTTTTTTCACCAGAGGATGAAACAACTGAAGCACAGACACATAGAGGTCCTTAACAGTGGAAAGAATGTCACCTGGCGCACCACCGAAGCACTTCTCCCAAATAAGTAGAGGGTGAAGAGGCGAACCTTGTGGCCTGGGCAGTAACTTTCAGAGGAGAGGGAGGTTGGGGGGGGGGGGGAAGGAAGAACGTTTTACATAGAGCACACATCTGTGCCATCTATCCGCATCCGCCGGTCAAACCAGAAAGGAAAGGAAAAGAATCCGCAGAATAGAGAATTCATCTTAGGATTCACTAGTGATAAGGAAAAACCCAAATCAGAGTGCCAGTCGACGGGGAACAAACCCATAATCTCCCGAATGCGAGTCGCACGTGTTACCGTGGTGCAACCTCACTCGGTAATAAAATATATGTGAAGTAACGATGGCTCAAGTTAGAATACCACCGAAGGGAGCTACTAATCCTAATTTTGTAACGTGAGACACAGTAAATTAACCAACATTGTTGCCACATTCTGCTATTTTGGATACTAGTTTCATATGTGAATTTAAATAAAAATGATTGAGCAGGGTGATTTTCACGGTTCAACAGAAAAAAAAATTGTGTCAACTATTAGCATACATAAAGGTCAAGGAAAAATTGTAATGCAGTTATACGAAGTTCAAGGACTGGTGCTTGGGTAATACGTTGAAGAAAGTGTGGAGAGTAAGAGGAAAATTGATATTCTACACTTAGGGGAGAAAGTTCAAAGACAGGCAAAACTGTGAAAGGTAATATTTCTGGAGACAGAGCAAATGTGCCTCCAATAAATATTACAAATTGCAATGGTTGTAATATCACAATAGATATCTATTAGGCAAGAAAGTTTATCTTTCAATATAAATTATAATCAAGAAAAGCTGATGAATCGCACTCACACGTCTTTCTCTACTCTTATACTAACCATTTTTAAAATCTCTTATTCCTACTTCTTCTTCCTCTTAGTTGAGATAAACATTTGTACAAATTATCTTATTGCTTATTTCCTTGTAGGTGCAAGGGAAATGTTAGAATACAGTAGGCTTTAAGCGACAGTCAAATCTTCTAAAGCTTTCAAATTTCATTCTCATTGCACGGCTAACATATAAAAAAATGAACAACGATGTTCCATTGTTTTCCAAAATTCACACAAACAACAAGGAATATCTCCGAAATGGTTCACCCTACAAAAATGTATTTAGACAAATTGTGTGCTTCAGAAGTACCTACATTTTTTGTATAGTAAGATTTGGTCTATCTCTTACGTTTTACCAGTTATACAAAATTCATCCAAGGTAAATAGGTCTACATGGGGTATAGCCAGATAATCCAAGATATACATTTCATTTTCCATAAAAATATCTCCACTGTACAAAATAAGTAGATCTCCTTAAAACACACAATTTATGACCAAATAACTTTTCTAGAGTGAAACATTCTGGTGATATTCCTTGCTATTTGTGTGAGTTTTGGAGAACTTATATTTCTGTCAAATGAAACATCGTTATTCATTTTTATATGTATGTGCAAAGATAAAGGAATCTGAAAGATTTAAAAGATTTTTTTTTTTTTTTTTTTTTTTAATTAACGAATGCCGGAGGTAAGTTCTCCTATGGAGCTGTAACGCTTATACGAGGATCCGAACGACCAACAGGGCAGATAGATACTGGGTTATCGTCTAATGAATGTTTGTGGAGATATCCTTTTTGGCACGCGTCCCTCTACGCTCCATTCTCTCTATTACCGGCATCGGAAGGGGATACCGGGTGACAGCCATGACCAGGTCCTGACTGTCACACACGGGAAGTTAGTGTGGATAGGATTAAGGTAGTGACAGAATAGTTGAAAAGGAGTAACAGGAATGAAGTAAGGAGTGTGCGATGATGCTTTGGATGAGGTACTAGGGTGGCCCAAGATGTAATGTGTTGACAGACCACCTTTTCCCGGACATCCTCGGCGTAGGCGGCGATGTCGGTGATGAACTGCGAAGACGGCGAAGAAGCTTCTGATGAGGTACTAGGGTGGCCCAAGAAGTAATGTGTTGGCAGGCCACCTCTTCCCGGACATCCTCGGCGATGAACTGTGATGAACTGCGTAGCTGCGTGGACGGCGGTGAAGCTGGAGATGAGGTACTAGGGTGGCCCGAAAAGTAATGTGTTGGTAGGCCACCTCTTCCCGGACATCCTCGGCGATGAACTGTGATGAACTGCGTAGCTGCGTGGACGGCTGTGAAGCTGCAGATGAGGTACTAGGGTGGCCCGAGAAGTAATGTGTTGGTAGGCCACCTTTTCCGGACATCCTCGGCGATGAACTGTGATGAACTGCGTAGCTGCGTGGACGACGGTGAAGCTGCAGATGAGGTACTAGGGTGGCCCGAAAAGTAATGTGTTGGCAGGCCACCTCTTCCCGGACATCCTCGGCGATGAACTGTGATGAACTGCGTAGCTGCGTGGACGGCGGTGAAGCTGGAGATGAGGTACTAGGGTGGCCCGAAAAGTAATGTGTTGGTAGGCCACCTCTTCCCGGACATCCTCGGCGATGAACTGTGATGAACTGCGTAGCTGCGTGGACGGCTGTGAAGCTGCAGATGAGGTACTAGGGTGGCCCGAGAAGTAATGTGTTGGTAGGCCACCTTTTCCGGACATCCTCGGCGATGAACTGTGATGAACTGCGTAGCTGCGTGGACGACGGTGAAGCTGCAGATGAGGTACTAGGGTGGCCCGAAAAGTAATGTGTTGGTAGGCCACCTCTTCCCGGACATCCTCGGCGATGAACTGTGATGAACTGCGTAGCTGCGTGGACGGCGGTGAAGCTGGAGATGAGGTACTAGGGTGGCCCGAAAAGTAATGTGTTGGTAGGCCACCTCTTCCCGGACATCCTCGGCGATGAACTGTATTTAAAAGATATGACTATCGCTCAAAGCATACTGTATTCCCACATCCCCGTTGCACGTGCAAGAAAACGAGCAATAAGATAATTTCTGCAAATGTTTATCTCAATTAACTCGAAAAAGATATAGGAATAAGAGTTTGTAAGAACTGTTAGTACAAGAGCAGAGAAAGTCATGTGAGTGCAACACAGTATAAGCTTGTGACGCACAGAATTGTTTCAAAGAAGTGCTTTTTTATTTCAGGTGCCTCGAAAGCTGTATTTACGGTGAAACATCGGTATCGAAGTCTGGATAATACAACACTTGTTCCACTTACTGTAAGTGTAAATATAATAAAAACGAGGAGCAATCCTCTTTCCTTTTTTAATCAGGTAGAAATGCCTTGCCTTAAATACGACAGCCTGACTTCTAAGCTTATTAGAGGAAAGCACATAAATAAAAGGATCTTGCCACCTTATTCTTTCAGAGACTGTATTTCTCCTGCGTGCTCCAAAAAGATAATGATAGCCAAAAAGAAAGCATAGTGGTGCAGGAGAGGAAAAACAAAAGGTACGGGATTAAAAGTAATAAGTTGCAAGTAATCATTCACCGGTGTCAACCTCCGTCCGGACATTTGTCTTGATCGTTGTGGGGAAGGGCGTGATTAACTTCTGTTGACAAACCGAGTTGGGACACCCTGCCGCGTAGTATCATCAATAAGAGAGGGTTACTGGGAGGTTCTCAACCACACAATAGAGCTACAGGTTCCTAACCCCGCCTCCACAGGTAGGTAGGTACACTCGCGTCTTCCTTCATCCAAAAAACTTGCCTCATCAGTCTTCGGCACATCTAGCTAATTGCTTCTTTTTTGTGTGCCCTTAAATGTGTTGCAAATGCCTAATATTCTGGAGGAACGGTCGCTCTCATAACCACCTGCTGTAAAACATGAAAAGCTTTTTGTCTCAACTAGGTTATTTTTGTGAGAATATCACTATTTTTCTACTAATTTTTCAGCTTTGGACAAAGTGTCTGCTGTCTCCAATTAACGTGACTCAATGACAATTTGTGGATGAGGACTGATCACCTCGACCTAAAGGCAATTTTTTGCCTATGCCTCTGAAGGGGCACTCCCCTTGAGGATGGATGAGGTGAATGAATTCTAAGGGCGGCCTGAACTTTGCCACGTCAGAATAGGTGGCAGTATCCCTACTTTTTCCAGTTAGAAGCACTCCGGTGGAGGCTGGCTTAGCTCCCCTCCGCCCCCCTCGGACTTATACCATCCCATGGAGGGCCCAGAAACAGTGGTTCACCTTTCAATCCGAGGACAAGATTTCCAGAGCGACGCTCGCCGACGCTTCCAAACCTGTAAGAAACGTAACGGGATGAAGGGTGAAATGAAATCATTAATATAGGAAAATGCAGGAACAGGAAATTCGGAGGATTTCCCAGAATTCACGTGGCGGTACGGGGAAACTTCCGAAAAAAAAAAAAAAAAAAAAACCATGGTTCAGGAAGGTTGGCCACGGAGACTGAACCCACGACCTTCCGGGCTATGGACGTTACATCTGAATCATTGCGCTCAGCAAACAATTGGTCACTCCATCTCTTACTTGGTTTCAGTATATGCTTCGTTTTAGATTGTTTCAGCTGCACGTTTGACTGATTTTGTCACAGGGTAGCATTAATTTTCTCCGTTATAGTCTCTTAACCCTGTTTTTCAAAATCTTTCCCCGCTGATATCTGCACTCCCTTACCTTTGACTGACTTTGGTGCCATGATTTTCATAGGTTGATCCAGTGTAGGTCATAGTTGCCAGGAATATAAAGAAAAACGCTAAAGCGAAAAATCGGACTAATCCAGGTGCTCATGCGGAACCCAGTTAACCCTCGCACGAACACATGCCAACACTGTCTGCGTGTTAGATCACTAACTGCATGAGGGAGGCGATGTAGATGTACGCCTTTCCATGTCGAACGATCACCACCAGGACGGGCAGGGAGGGGGGGGGGGCTATCGTTTAGCTCCTAAGGAGATAAAGGAAGAACAAATATTTAGAGAAGTCTATAATGATATAATCTCTCTACAGATTGACCACTTACTTATAAGTTCAAAATAGAGGTGCGACTTTCCGTACTAGCAAAGATAAAATTATTTTCTGTGAGTGCACTAAACAGATGCACTAAAATTCGTTTTTGGTCACTTTTATAGGTTCATCCTTTGATATAGTAGCAGACGTCTATAGTTATTTACTTGATTCATGTGGTTATGAAAGAGTAATTTTGGCAATTCTGTTCGGGTATATCAACCCTAGCAATGGCAAACCTTATTCCAGCACTTACCCATATTACCAACGGGTGTCGGACCACCAGTGGCAACAAAGTTTCTGAGCAATTTTAAAAACAAATTTATTTATCATGTTTATAAAGGTAATATTTGAAGCTGTTTAACTATTCCTTTTTTACTTTTTTACATGAATCACATTATTGCTTCTCAAAGAGACCAACAATGAAAACTTTGAAAAAATACGTAATTCAGGAGTAGAAACAGTGATTGACAATAACCTTAACTGTATATCTTTAATCAAAAAATTAAAAGAAAGCTTTTAAAAATTACTGAAGGTGGGCATACAGTCCCCCCCCCCCCCCCCCGGTAATGCGAGGGTTAAGCGGACAAGATTTGGCAATAACACCTTAGTGACTTTAACTAACCACACTGCTCTTTAAACACTTATCATTGCGCAATTAATTAACTTGAAATGTGTATAAATTATTTAATTAATCGCGGCAATTATTTTACTGTCTTGCTCTCTTATATGGCTGATGTTATAAAAAATATTTATTACAAAAGATTTACTCTTAAAACATTCGTGACTTCATGTACCTTTTCTCTGAAACCACTTGCGATACAGTATCATAGCTTTGCATACTTGTTATAAGTATTATCAGCTAATTATTGAACATTGCGTATATCAATTCACTGGAAATGAAATGAAAAAAAAAAAAAAAAAAAAATCAGTAAGGTCAAAAAGTAAAGAAGTAGAAACTTTGCTTCCCAATATAGTTAATAAACTATCAGTGTTGAACTTTCTGAGTAAAGGGAACATAACTAAATCAAAGCTTGAAAATCAAACCACGTATTGAATTAAAATAAACATATAAAAATAGTTATTTATAGTGAGAAGGTTGAAATGAAAAACCTGTATATGACCTTCTGCCGTTTCGTAACTTTGCACGTATTTATACAAACGCTGTGTTTCTAATCGCGCTATGTTGATCATGATAAATATCTTTGCAGAAATTCCTTCTGTTAGGTAATACCCCAGTAATACCACCTGTGTGCAGCTACTGTATGTGGGGCCGTGCCGTAGCCGACTCGTTAGACCATTCGCTTCTCAACAAAGGGACCCGGGTTCGATTCCAGGCAACCGCATGTGAGATTCGTGATGGACGAAGCAGTGCTAGGACGGGTTTCCTCCGGGTTCTCCGGTTTCCCCCGCCATCTCATTCCACCGGTGTCACCGCCTGCAGTGTCGTAGTAGTAAAAGCGGGGTTAAACAATAAAAAACAATAAAAAAAAACCTACTGTATGTGAAATATCTAAATAATGGGATCATTTATACGAAAAGGCTGTGTTATAAGAATAATATTTTTTAAACACATTTTTTCCATATGTTTTGCGCATCTCTTGCGGATTGACAGCTGTGAAGAGTTTCCCTTTACATGGAAAGTTTTTCGAAAATTATTATTTTCTTGAAAATTACTCTAACGATTTTTATTAAAATGCCATATGTTTGAAATATTTTTATGACAAATGAAGTGTATATATTGAATTTTCTGGCTATAGCCCATGAATGACTTTGGATGACTTTTGCATAACTGGTAAACCGTAAGAAACGAACCAAATCTTAGTGCACAAAGAGTATATCTTGCTAAAACACACAATTTATGTCTGAATAAATTTTGTTGTAGAATGCACCATTTCGGAGATATTCCTTGTTATTTTTGTAAGTTTTGTAGAACTTATACTTCTGTCAATTGAACATCGCCATTCATTTTTCTGCTTTTTAACCGTGCAAAGAGAACGGAATTTGAAAGCTATAAAGGATTTGACTATCACTGTAAGCCTACTGTATTCCCATTTTCTCCCTTTACCTACAAGAAAATAAGCAATAAGATAATTAGATAATTTCTGCAAATGTTTATCTCAACTAACACGAAACAGATATACGAATAATAGTTTGTAAGAATGATTAGTATAGATAAGAGTAGAGAAAGTCATGTGAGAGCACTACATCAGATTTTTTTTTTTTTTTTTTTTTTTTTTTTTTTTTTTTTTTTTTTTGATTTAGGGGTCTCAAGGCATATATTTCCGGTGAAATCTCATCATCGAATTTTTGGGTGAAATACACTACTTCCTCTGCTTACTATACTTAGTAAAGAAAGTAAAACTCCTCGACCTGGGATTAATTTTGGAAGATAGATTTATTACAATTTATAAACCATATCTCATACTTCAATTTTATACATTTACTGTACTTATTGTTTGTAAGTCTGTCAAATAAGGTTTGAAGTTTAATAAACAAACAGTGCTTATATGATAATATGGAAAAGTGCACTGAAATCAAATTTCCATTTTGTTACAAAGAAGTGTTTCCATGAGCAGCTTCGGTTATGCAATCAAGCATTGTTGACGAAGATGGCTAGCTTATGTAATAAACGCTGTTGAAGGCTTTCTATTATTGTTGATCAAACATCAATGTTATCTCGCATAACACGCAAACCAAGAATGTTGAATGACCAGTGACCCATCGGTAAATGACCAGTGACCCATTACATCTATGACCCGCAGTAACGCACCAAATTGCTCGAGTCCTATCCCAGGGTTAGTATGGGTATATTTCGATGAAGTTCTGCTGCATAATATATTTTGTATATTAGTTATGTTTTTTCGTAGTGTAATAATTTAGTATGTTTATATGTGGTAAGGTGCTTCTTTTTTATCTTTGTTTCTAAAGCAGAATCATAGTTCTTTACCTTTTTGCTGCTTGTTGTTCCCAGTTTTAACAGTCGATATTTATATGAAAACTCTTAGCTGCAGACGTTGGCAGTGGAAAACCTGCTGTTACCTTATGCACCATGACAAGACTTAATATTTATATATAATTGACCTTTTTATCTTCTTTATTCTGATTTACCTTGATTTATAGCGCGTCTGAAATACAGATGCTCCGGATACGTATATTAAACTTTAGTTTTCCCATGTAGTTATCTGTTACATTATATTCTTTTCACACTTCTTCGAAGCGTTGCTCTTTTTCCCTAACATAAGACTATCGTCTTTCTAAACCTCTATATTTTAAATTCTGTTATGAGGGCTTACAAATGAAAACTGTTTCATCTTTATATCTAAGTTTTTTAATTAAACTTAACATTCTTAAAAAGTCTAACGATTTTGCCTAAGTACTCCATGTTTAACATATTTACAACAAAAATACAACGCATATCTTAAATTTCTCGGAATAGTATTTTCTGAATAAATGTTACATTATTTGTGAGCATAAGAGATAGGTGAAACTTACTGTCGATCTCGCTAAAATAAATCAAGTATGCAAAATATTTTTTGTGACATTTGCATTTCGGAGATCTTCTCTATTATTTGTTTGAGCTGTCAAATACTGTATTATACATGTTTTAACTGTTAAATTTAAATCTCCCCTCCTCATAGGCCTGGAATGAGAACGGATTTCCAAAGCCCTATAACAGCGAAGAATTGACTTCCGTCTATTGCCTAAGTCTACTGTATTTGCTTTGTACGTCAAATAAATATGCAATAAAACCAAGAAAACTTTATCTAGTACATATCTAGCAGTACTATATGTGGGGTTTGAAGAGTGTTCAACGACCCTCGCACCTCAACCTAAAGTTCTTTTGTGCTACACTTATGTATATTCTAATACTCCAATGAATTGAACTCTGGAAGAATAAAATTCTCACGCCCACGGAAGGTATCCAACCCTCAAATATTCCGTGGTTACCACCAGAGCTGCCCCACTTTAGCCTACTTCGCCACGGCAGGAACTACGTATAGTAAGAAAGGGAAATACTGCATATCACCCCAAAAATTTGACATCGAGATTTCGCCGGAAATACGTGGTTTGAAGCCCCTGAAACTAAAAAGCAATCTTCAGAAGATACGTTTGTGTGTGCATCTGTTTCTATCTATGTGTGTAAATGAAGAGCTTGACTCAAAAACAAAAATCTGATGTGTTGCACTCACGTGACATTCTCTACTCTTGTACTAATCATTCTTACAAACTCTTATTCCTATATCTTCTTCGTGTTAAGATAAACATTTGTACAAATTATCTTATTGCTTATTTCCTTGTAGGTGCAAAGGGAATATTAGAATATATTTGAGCGATAGTCAAATCTTTTAAAGCTTTGAGATTCCCTTCTCTTTGCATACTTAACATATTACAAAATGAACAACGATGTTCAATTTCACGAAAATTTTAAGTTTTCCAAAACTGATACAAACAACAAGGAATATCTCCGAAATGGCTCACTTTACAAAAACATTTATTCAGACATAAATTTTATTGTGTTTTAGCGAGAGCTACATTTTTTGTACAGTAAAATGTTGTGTACCTCTTACAGATTAGGAAATATTCAAAAGCCATCCTGAGTAAACAGGACTACAGGGTATAGCGATAAAATTCAAAATATACATTTCATTTGTCATACAAATATCTTAAACATATCTCATTTTAATAAAAATAGGTAGAGCCATTTTAAAGAAAATAAAAATTTTCGAAAAATGTTCCAAGTAAAGGGTAGTTCAGGGTGAGGCTATTTTCTTCAAAATCTTTGTCTCGCATCCTTGAAAGACATTAAACTTAAATACCAAATTTTGTTTTTAACCAACTTTTCGTTTTTGAGTTATGCTGTCCACACACACACACACACACACACACACACACACACACACACACACACACACACACACACACAGACACACACACACACACACACACACACACACACACACACACACACACACACACACACACACACAGACACACACACACACACACACACACACAATCAATCTCTCTCTCTCTCTCTCTCTCTCTCTCTCTCACACACACACACAGACACACGGACCTTTCTCTAAAAATGCTTTTTTTGGATTCAAAACATATATTTCCGGTGAAAGATTCTCAGAAAAATTGTCCCACCACAAACAACTCCTTAGATGTAAAATATTTCGAAAATGATGATGATCTTAAAAATGGTTAATTAGTTTGATTAAAATGCCATATTTTTAGGGAATTTTCATGACAAATGAAATGTATGTATTCAATATTCTGGCAATAGCCTTTGAAGTTATGTTCATTCTAAGTGCCTTTGCATAACCATAAAACCGCAGGAAATACACCAAACCTTACCCCATAAAAATATATACCTGGTTAAAACATACAATGCAGTTAAAAAATAAAATAAAGCACCACTAATATTTGCTGAACATGATCCTTAGCTGGTATTTGCGCGAGGTTAGTGTTCTTAAGTAGAGCGATCCCCACTTTCATCACAGCAGGTGTAGGTACATTAAGGCAAAACACGTGCTTAAAGCAATGCCACCCGGTTTTGGAACAACATATATATGTAGTGATCATACATGTGATACCGTTAGATATATTCCTTCTAGCTCTTTTCCTAATCACGATTTTACCATTATAGAAATGATTATCTTCGAATGCAACATTGTGCAGAAAAAACAAGCCAAGGTTCGACAAAGGAATTTCACTAAACTCACGGAAGCTTGTCATTACGATATCTAGTTCACTGTAGGCTTAAAGAGGTTGTAAAAAATTTTAGTTGTGATTCATTGTGCAGTGCTAGTGTAATTTATTTTACCGGTTTTAAGCATGACCACATTATGATTGTGACATTCAAAAGAATTAAATTATTACCAATGGGAAAAGAAGGTCATAATGGTTTCGTACTAGTGAACAGTTTAACTTAAGACTAGGTGGTGCTGGACTTATAAATTGGCTTACCTAGTGACAAATTTTGCACTATGACATTTCCAGTAGCTTAGCCGCTAGAGCACCCACATGCTATGCGAGCCGTCCCAGGTTCGACCCCCGCATGGGGAGTGATGGGGAGTGCACATTTAGCCGGTCACATGTCTATGTGTTAATAAATAATTGTATGTACCTATCAGTAAAATCAGGGAAGAACAACTAGTAAATGAAGGGGGAAAAAAAAAAAAAAGGAAATAAAAAGGGGAGGACTTTAAAACAGTGACTGGCCGATTCCAACGGCAGGATGTAGGAGGGGGTATTATTTTTCTCTTATCAGCACTACCTCCATTACCAAATCCTATTCCAGTCTTATCCTGGACTTCTGGTGACTGAGCTATGCTTAACTCTGCTGTTGGAAAACACCTGTGTTTTTTAACCATCGGAATGTTTTCAATTTTGAAGAAAATAAACCTCGGTAAAATACGCAATTCTCTCGATGCAACTATTTTTCCAGCCTCAATCGTTTTCGAAAAGTTTGAGTAGATACATTTCACAGAAATAGCCTGAAA
Source organism: Tenodera sinensis (assembly GCA_030765045.1). NCBI lineage: Eukaryota > Metazoa > Arthropoda > Insecta > Mantodea > Mantidae > Tenodera > Tenodera sinensis. The sequence goes on along the minus strand of CM060961.1, from coordinate 177,271,495 downwards.
GATGGCGATTGTTTTCTTTAATCTCCATCACCTGCAGAGAAACAAAAACGAGTTGTAATAGCCAACTTTCTTTATAAGTATGTAGAAATAACGTTCGAACCAAACGTTTTATTATATTGAAGGTAAGCCGTTGGAATAATAGCATTTTATATAAGTGCTATCTGTGAAAGTTTAATTATCGTAACAAATGAGAACATCAGTTACTGCTTTATTTGCTTTCCAATCGTTACGCTTAAGTCACTATTGCACAAACTCAGAGTAACACACTTAACCACAACTGAACTGTCACTACCGGATCGCAATTCACAGTCACTGTCCACTGAACCGCTTCGCAAACGTTTAACTAACTCAGAACTCCCCTTATAGAGGTCCCGCATACAATCAGAAACTTCCTAAAAAGTATTCTCGAATGCTAGGAAAACGAAGGATCTGGAGCTCAAAACACCACACAATAGCGATTGTTGGTGGTGATTTTATGTCATTTATACATCTTACAGGCACCCATTGTCAAAACTTATAAATCAACTAAAAAAATTAATTTTTATACAATTTAGTTTGAATTACATATTATGACTTTCTCTCTCGTAACTTTATGAAGCTTCAAACGTGATTATTTAAATACACAAGAACATGCGACCTAATGATAAGTATTTATTAATAATTGATTTTATTGGACATTAATTTTCGTACATTGTTGCACACGGGATATAGTTTGTAACCGATATTTCTAACATTTTAGCAAAAACATAGTAATAAAACTGATATATGGATTTTAGTAATAGTAGTAGCTTCACTAATAGCTTTTGAGTGGCGCAAAATTGTTGAGGCCATCCGCGTCATTGCATGGTTTTTGATATCCTTTAAATTGCTCAATATAACTGCATTATCAGTTTGTGACTTAATTCATTCAATCACTGATTATACATTGACAAATTGCATTTAAAGTTTTATTTTTTTCTGAAACAACCGATGTGTATATACAATTTTAATACTATAGTAACAGGTATTTTTATTTTGTTAAAATTACGCTTTGAGCACAATGTAGGAAGTTTTGGTTTGTTGACACTCTAAAATTATTTGTAAAAGATATTAAATATATTCACGAGATTTAAAACACAGTTTCAATTATGCTAGGACGTACTTGATAAAATATTGAAAATACTCAGATAAACACCACAAGATTTATAATATTAATTTAAGATATTCCTAAAGCCTTTGTCTACACACCTAATAAACATAACCGTTTGCAAACATGTTTGTCTTCCTAATGCTTGCTTCCCGTAGCCGTTTTGCATGCAGGAACAACAGTAACGAAACAGTTATATATGTAAGTTCTTCAATATTCATGCTATCGAAATTTTATAAATAATAAAACTTATCAGAAATGAATGCCAAAATGTTTTATAGTATACTATTTTGTTAAAAGATTTTAGGGAGATTAAAAACCCTGTTCCGCGAAAGTTAAATCTGCTAAATTCTTCTTTCTCTCCTACTTCGGTTTCATTCTCCCATTCTCTTTTCCTTTTCTCTTTCTTTTCCATGCTCCCCTCCATAACAATGCTTTTTAACTTTGTCATTAAGTTATTATTTTTTTATTTAGAGTTAAATTTTTGCTTTTAATGGTGGTTGTGAATATAAGTCACTAAAGGATTTGCTGGGGTAAAATTATTAGGACCTTCCAAAATATAAGGCTCCTTTAAAGATAGAACGGATAAGAATATAAATAACATAAATACTCGTATATGAATTATATATAATAATCGGTTCGGTTAGCTGGGTCAGGAAGAAAATCAGGCAGTACGTTAGCAAGCGCCTAGTCCAAAAATACGATGATATTGAAGCGTTTAACACCACAACAAGAAAAACGTAGCATTTATGTAATTTTTAACAGAATAAGTTTCTAAACCAATGTTTGTCTAAATAAATACGAGAAAGAAGCACAAAAGGTGCTGGAAAAACACATCTTCCGTATATTTGTTGAGTTTAATGAACCTATAATGCAGTGCTAAACAAGGAATGTTGTTTATGGGATGTGTCACATTAAAGGCAAGCCTTTGCACGTGCTTGGGCGTATATTTTATTTTATCTTGCTATCGACATCATCAATGAACAGTTAATTATTGATGGAGTAGGAGTTCATTAGCACTTAAAGGTATGTAATATTCTTATCCCATTAAGGCACCTTTTGAATTCTTGGAAGAAACCAAGTCAATGCAAAATGCATTTTGATGTCCTTAACACACGTGGTGAAAACATTTGTGGTGTTTACGCACTCCAATTTCTCTATCAACTGTCATTAGTGTTACTTTTCATATGTATTATACAAGAAATACATACAATCGATTAGTTCAACTATTTTATGTTAATCACGATATGATAGTATTAACAGTTCCACTATACCTTCCCCTGTAAAAACACAGGAGGCCATGGTCAGATGTATAAAAAAATACAAACGGTATAACTGGTGTGGTTACGCGTATTTGGAGTTACTAACCAACCTGAAAACATTACTCTTAATCTCTAAAATCATTAGTATGCAAATGGACTAAACATTGATGTAACTTGTCCTAAATATTTACAATTAAACCCCCATTATCTTGTATGTTAACTATAAGCACATTTTTCCTGTGATAAGCTCTCTGCTTCTGTTTCCAGTTATGCAAAACCATACAAAATTCATTCAGAATGAAGAGAATTTCGCAGATTGTTAGCGTTTTTTAAAGTTTAGTGTTCCTTTACTGGGCGATGCATGGACGAAATGGGTGAAATACTCTCAAATGAGCTTGGATCCCTAGAACTCATTTTCACTCATTTTTTCAGGATAAAGGAGAAAAACCTCCGAGATAAACTTTACACAGGTAACTCGCCCTAACGAGATTCGAACTCGGGACCTCTAAATTATGAAGCAGACACTCCAATTGAAGTCACTAAAGCTGGTAATAATAATGGCAACTCTTCACACAAATCCTGCCTTGTGGAAATAGATTTTGTTTTTGAAAATCTATATTTTATATCTTTAAAAGATGCTGCCATTAAATTAAGTTTCGTATCTACTTCACTGCTATTCCACGCAAACACACAAAGACATAATTATAGCTCAACTTTTAGAGATGTAACCACATATTTATTCATTAAATTGCTAACTCAGTTCTTTATACAAGTAACAGGCAGATGCCCAGTTATAATGTTCTTTATATAAATCTTAAATAAGGTACAACGCAACACAGGAAAAAGAATATAATCGCAAACTATAAACAAGAAAAACTGTTGGCAAGTATTCAATAATATAATTCTTTTCCAGCATGTTATATAAATTTGCATTTAACTGCAATTTATTGTTAACTACTACGTTGTCAAATTAATGTTTGACATTTTCGCGGTGTCAACTTCGAAATAATTCATTATGTTTTACAAGTTTATGATACTATTTATTGGCGAATTTATTTGCCTTGGAAGAAAAAACAGCTTTTCGAATCTGCTAAACCTGTTTCTTAGCGACACAGTGTTTTGAGTGATGTAAATATTATAAAAATCAAATGCATAACCTTGTAAAAATATATTAGTCTCCTACTAATTGTTTTGCAGCTAAGGTTTCTGAAATTCAATATTTTCAAACAACTTTGTAAGTCAAATACCTGAGCTAAATGTTCAGGTCCTTTAAAATATAAATATTAAAAAAAAATATATTGCATTCTTCATTCTGAATCGGTATATTTATAATAATAGGATTCTAAACGATAACGGCATATTAAAGATTTATCTACCAAAAGAACCCTGCAGTCAAATTACTCTTTTTCCCTTAGAAAGTCTAAGTATTTCTAAAAAAATCTGATGTGTTGCACTCACACGACTTTCTCTACTAACTATTCTTACAAACTCGTATTGCTATATCTTCTCCGTGTTAGTTAAGATAAAAAATTGTACAATCGTTGTAGGCTCAAGGGGAATGTTAGAATAGCGATAGTCAAATCTTTTAAAGCTTTGAGATTTTGTTCTCTTTGCACATTTATCATATAAAAAAAAAATGAACAACGATGATCCATTTCACGAAAGTTTGGACAGATCAAAGTATCCTATCATAGGAAAGGAAGTTCTGGCTATATCTCACGGTAAAGAACTCGAATTGCTATGAAAGAAAACGGGATAGCACAAAACACCTCAAAAGATCCAGGTTCGATGTCTTTGAACGTTCAAACAAGCATTCCCCTACTACTACGACTGCTGCTACTACCACTACTGCTGCTGCTGCTACTACTACTACTACTACTACTACTACTACTACTACTACTACTACTACTACTACTACTACTACTACTACTACTACTACTACTACTACTACTACTACTACTACTACTACTACTACTACTCCTACTACTACTGCTACTGCTACTACTACTACTGCTACTACTACTACTGCTACTACTACTACTGCTACCACTACTACTACTACTCCTACTACTGCTGCTACTACTACTGCTACTACTACTACTATTAGTAGTACATGCACCTCGGTTACACGCATACACACACACTCGCACACTCTGCTGTTGATATTTACCTAAAAATTTGGCTTTAAGTGGAATTAAGAGTTTTCAATTCTTTTAATTTTGAGTGCATCTCATATTCTATGTTTACTGAAGTAAATACCTATATGTCTAGTTTACGTAAGTGATACAGTTTAATAATTGCTTTATTAATATTGGATTATAATAAAAATCGTGCCAATGATACGTATTACAAGTATCCTTCCTTTTAGTGATCACATGCTAATTTGTTTAGAAATCTTATTTGTTATGCCATAAACAGTCAGCCATTGTTAAAGTAGGAAACAATGGCTGCCTTCTGCGTTCATTACCTGAGTTAGAAGCGGTCATATTACAATCATGTCAACTTTAAAAGCGTCACACCTGAGTTATTAGCCCGATAAGAAAGAACAAACAATAATGAATCGTACGCTACGTCATTAGTTTTAAGAACAAGTGTTCTGATTTTAGATAACTGGAGTAGAGGACGAAGCGGCGGCGTTATATCATTTAGGATGAAGGCTGGTTATCTGTTTGCACGATCAGCTTGTTTGAGAGAGTAACCTGACCTCGCTTACTATTTTGGAGGCACCATGTGAGCCACAAGGTCGGACCACAAAAGTCATTTCGAGTTCCAACGGTTTAGCGGCCGAGATGTTATTAAGGTTTCATACCCTTATCCTCTTCGGGTGGTAGTGGGTGGGCCCACTTAACAAATGCATTATCGAATGGAAATGTAGCTCTGGTACAGTCAGCAAACAAAATTGTGGACCATCCCTACCCTTGTTATCTGTGGCAATCTCATTACAGATCACGCGATAGTTCTTGACCAGTGAAAATGTTAAATGTGAGGTTAGATTCACTGAACCATTTACTGACCTTTATGGGAGCACTATAGCAGACACGACTGTCATATGTTTTAAACAGAAAGAGAATTTGAAAGTTTGAAAATTCAGACATATAACAAGGAATATCTTGAATACGGTTATCTCTACAAAAAAATGCTTTAAGCTAAATTGTGTTCTTTAACGAGATCCACATTTTAGGTAGTTAAAAGTTATCCAGAATGAACCGAACTTTAGAGATCGTTCCTAGAAAAGCTAAGATATACATTTCATTTGTTATAAAATAACTTAAACATACGGCAATAAGAGAAAATAAAAATGCTCGAAATTTTTTTCATATAAAGGACAGTTTAGCGTGGGAGAGTGGGGTGGACTAGAGACGATTTAAGGGCCCGTCGACAACGAGGTCATGTGTACCTTTGTTTCGCATCCTTGCTTAACTTGAAGGCCAAATTTGGGATTTAGCTGTCTTTTTGTTTTAAGTTATAATGTTCTCAGATACACACAGGAATCTCACACACTTCAGCAAAGTGCTATCTTTACAAATTACACCCACGCATACCGCGAGATCCAATATTTTTGAAGTTAAGACTCCAGGAGCCATTCATCATTGTCTTCATCATCGTTATCGTCATTGTCATCATCGTCATCGAATTTGAACTTCATTTTGGCTTAACGGCCCTCAACTTTTTGGTTAGCGCAGCCCTTAAAAAATGGGATCATGGCAAAAGCCAGAGATAAATTTCGCTATAAAATAAACATACTAATTAAAAGGAAAATATACATAAAATATGCCAAACAAATAGGCAAAAGTCAGAATTAAAATAAAGCTATAAGAGTTCGAAAAAGTATAACCTTGGATATCTAAAGTTTTATATCAAGTTCAAGTTTGATCATCAACATCATCATCATCATCATCATTATCATCATCATCAACGATATAAATCTTGATGCAAAGCAGAAAAGACATAAAAATTGTCGTATAGTGGGACAGGTTCAAAAATGTCGCACCAATATGGGACATAACGGCTTCATAGTACAAATTACTATATATCTCACCTTGTTCTTTAATACGGATTAAAACGAGAAAAAGCTTACAAAACATCGGTAGAAAGTAGAACCTTTCAGTAAATGGTACTTGGTATGGGATTTCGTCTAACAACTGAAAAAAAAAAACGGTGGCGTTGGCAGCTCTGATTTGACTACCTCAGTTCTAAAGTAACACTTTCATATGTTGTACCGCAAGATGTTCAGCATTAACGTGATGCAATATAACACCTTTAAAAATGTATCCACCCCCTCGACTTTAGTTGAGCATTCAATTCCAGTAAGAATATTCACCTTAAGGTGTAAAGTGAAGCGAAATTGCTTCTTGAATACCTCAAAATATAGTCATCAGAATCTACTGTACAGAAGGTTGCGACCTAAACCTTTTTATTGCCAGTGATGACGCACGTTTCCATATTAAGTTTGGTGGCTCACTCTGTGTTCAATGTAATGAACCTGTGTCCTATTATTATCTGTCTGCAATACGTACTCCTGTGTACTTCTCTCTTTTCCACACCTAAAGTACAACAAAAAGAATACGGGAGGTTCAGACTCAAGTGAAAACTCCTTTTCAATTATTAATTTGCCATGGTATAAAATCCTTCCTACAAATTTAGGCAGTCGTACGTAGCTATTCATAAGGACAAGTAGGTATTAATTTCATCGAGAGATGCAGTACATCACCATTAGTTTTTAATGAATATTATATCGTCGATACCATCAGGGGAAAAATGTTAACATGGAATTTTACAAGATTTAGCTGCAGCTTACGGAAGCCATGATGAATTATAGTTAAATATAGTGGCATATACATAACTGCGAATTAAATACTGCAATTTGTTAAACCGGAGGCGCATTTACCAAGAATGTTTATATATTTAATTTCACAGCTCTTATAACACAATACTCTAAGCAAATGTCTACTCAAAACTTGATTTGTAACTGTATTATCAATGTACATATGAGTATAGTCAATCTGATGAATAGATAAGGGTTACTGTTTAAAAAACTAATGTGTTACACTCACATGACTTTCTCTACTCTTGTACTAACCATTCTTACAAACTCTTATTCCTATATCTTCTTTGTGTTAGTTGACATAAACATTTACAGAGATGATCTTATTATCTTCTTGTAGACACAAGGAGATTATGCGAATACAGTAGGCTTTGAGCGATAGTCAAATCTTTTCAAGCTTTCAAATTCCGTTCTCTTCGCACGTTAACACATAAAAAATTAATAGCGATGTCCCATTTGACACAAGTATAAATTCTCCAAAACTTACACAAATGACGAAGAATATCTCCGAAATGGTTCGCTCTACAGCAAATTTATTCAGACATTGGTAGTGTGCTTTAGCAAGATCTACATTTTTTTTGCGGTTTACCAGTTATGCAAAAGTCATCCAGAGGAAACAGGACTGCATAGGCTATAGCCAGAAAATTCAAGATACACATTTTGTCATAAAAATATCTCAAACATACGACATTTAAATCAAAATCGTTTCTATACGTAGTAGATAAACTAAAAAGTCTTATGTGTTGTACTCACATGACTTTCTCTACTCTTGTACTAACCATTCGGACAAACTCTTATTCGTATTTCTTCTTCGTGTTAGTTAACATAAACATTTGTACAAATTATCTTATTGCTTATTTCCTTGTAGGTGCAAGGGGAATGTTACAACACAGTAGACTTTGTACGATAGTCAAATGTTTTAAAGCTTTGAGATTCTGTTGCCTTTGCACACTTAACATATAGAAAAATGAACAGCCATGATCCATTTCACGAAAGTTCTAAGTTTTCCGAAACTCACACACATAACAAGGAATATTTCCGAAATGGTTCACCCTACAAGAAAATTTATGGAGACATAAATTGTGTATTTTAGCAAGTTCTACATTTTGTATAGTATGATTTAGTCTATCTCTAACCGTTTACCAGTTATGCAAAAGTCGTCCAGAGTAAATACGACTACAGGGGCTATAACCAGAAAATTCAAGATATACAGTTAATTTGTTATAAAAATATCTCAAACATATGACTTTTAATGAAAATCGTTAGTCATTTTCAAGAAAATCAAAATTTTCGAAACATTTTCCATGTAAAGGGTAGTTTAGGGTAGGGTATTTTCTTCAAAATCTTAGTGTCGCATCCTTGAAATACATTAAACTTAAATACCAACTTTGGTTTTTAACCAACTTTTAGTTTTTGAGTTATGCTGTCCATAGACACACACACAGACACACACAAGGACCTTTTTCTAAAAATGTTTTTTTTTTTTTTTTTTTGATTCAGGGTGTCTCAAAACATATATTTCCGGTGAAATCTCGACATCGAATTTTTGGGTGGAATACAATACTTCCCTTACTTACCAGTAGAGAAAGTAAAAAGCAGCAGGGAGAAAAAGCTTTTTTAAGGATTTTTTGAAGAAGGGAAGGAGAGAAGGTGAACACATAAGATTTTTAATATTAATGCACAAATGAAATGTGAAATGTGAAAAGTAAACGTGAAGTGGTTTATGGATATGCAAAAATTAATTGACAGAGAGAAGGGAAACAAGTATGTTATTTCAACGCTGCAAGTCTAGACGGAATAAAAGGGCAGTCTATCATAAGGGCTTGTTCGTTGCTCTTTCAATGCAGCACTACTGAAATGTTCATAAAAGAGGGTGTCATCCTTCTTTGTCAAGCTTTTATCTACCTTATTGCCCCATGCCACCGTTTGATTCTTTCGTTTTAGATTCATTTTTGTTGTGATTATGTATTTTATTTCTCCGAATGAACCATCCATCAGCCGATCGCTTGATCGTCTAAGAAGCAAGCCACATGCACCCTGCTGAGTGGGACAGTCCATGAGAGTCCTCCGCAGGGGGCACAACTTGTACCGACCTTCAAGGTTATTTCTCTTCCTCCATCAAAACGTGTTTATCATATGCCTTACACCCACTCAACAAACTGGAAGTCTTCAGCTACTACAGAGGTACTGACTACCTTCTTTCTCATCCCCCCACCGCACCCCAACGTGACTTAAGCCTTTAAGGTTTCATCTGATTCGGCTTAAAGAGAAAGCCATATATCGAGTGTTACCAAGTCAATAAAAGTAGACAGTTCCTGACAATTAGAACTAACCAGAGCACACATAGACCATAATAGGCCCTTTGTGCTTCAAACGTGACCCCTTAGAAGGTAACGTTCTTCAGGAAGACGATGCGCACTAGCAACTTCGGGGTCTCTAACGACTCCAGAATGTGACGGGACAAATTGGCCTAGTAACAGCAATAATATCATATGAATAATATCATCCTAATAATGATTATATTAATAATACGAAAATAATAATAATGAAAATAGGTCGTTAAACAATACAAACAAAAGATTCGCCAATGAGAGACGTAAAACTGCCGATAGGAGAGGGAAACCCTGGTCATTGTCGGTAACAAAATTGGAAGGCATGCACAAAGCGCGCAGCCCAAACATTCATTGTAAGACTCACGTCAACAAAAGCTGTACGTATTTCTCTCCGACTCGCGAATGTGCAGGGTATATGGTTGCTAGAGTGAAAACTATTACGTACGTAACAAGAATATATGTGGCGTGAAATAAAGCTTCACAGGAGAAATCAATTGAAAATTCATTATTTAACCAATCCTCTACAATCCAGGAGATAACAGTCATAGTCGAGGCCGATTTGCGAACTAATAATTATCCATCTGCAAGAATGAGGCAGCGATTCTGCCTTAGCCATCTTAAATTAGAGGGTTCCTTAATGAAACGACGGTCAGTCAAATGCTAGGGAGACATATTTATATACCACGAATTCCACCTTCCCACCACAACGCACCAACCGCCGTCTGGTGGGCTTGCATATTGATAAACGAAATAATACACAGCAAATTCGTGGTGGAAAAGGTAACCACTCCAGCATTTGGCTATAACCCTGGGAAAACCACGAAATCCAGCCGACGGTAGTCGAACCCGCGATCTCCCGAATGTGAGTCTCACGTATTACAGATAATCCATCTTGCTCTTATTGATAAAACTCAACAATTACTCACAAGGCATCTTCCATTACGTCACATATTGAAGTGTACCATATTGATATTGTGACACCGGGCTTGGTGCACAACATCGGACGGCCAAGCTACTTCACATCATATGCCAAGCTGTTCAACAAACAAAGGTGTAAGGTTAACCTTACCCAAACCACTCACGCGTGCGAACACGTGACTAACAACAATCGAACTGGCTACACAAAAGGGATTTTCTCCAGATCTTTCGAGAAAGATCCAGCTGCGGCGTCGGTGGCGTGTTTGTAGCAATCAAGAAGCGTGTCTCTATATAAGGAGGCTAGGAAACAGCAGAGAGAGATACAGTTCCAGGCATGGGCCGATGGTGTGTCAGTGAGTGCCAGACAGCTGTATTGATTGCAAAGTCGTAGTTAGCGTATGAGAGACAGAAAAGTGCTGAAAGACACTGAAAGAACTGAGGCAAGGTTACTAGAACTAAACGTTGTGATTGTGATAGCCCGAAAGACAAACTTCGTGACTGTTAACGAAGAGAATAAAACTGTGTATTTTAGAAGACAATAAAGTGAAGAAAGGTAACCGGACTGATTTTGTCATTTTGTACCAATATCTGTGTAATATTGGAGTCTATGGCATACATTGGTGTGATGTCGCAGTGATGATTAAGTAAAATACAATTTCAGTGGCTGTGAAATAACCTGTGATCCCAATCTAGCTTTATTTGATTTTAAATAGGAAGGTTTGGACTACAATAAAAACGTATGTTAATTTATAATTGTGTTTCCATTTAATTACCTTTATGAACAGGATGTGGACAGTAACATTTTATCATGCTGCCTATGGTTACCTCCTTCGGTAGTATACAAATTGTAGTTAGTAAATACTGAGCGTATTATATACAGAATACACAAATCACTATAATATTCTGTCATTAAAAATGTTGAATCTAACTTCGCTACATTCAGTATTATATAAAATTAATTAGACATACTAATTTGGTGAGTAAACATAACATTTAACTGAAAGCAAAAAGGCACAAAATGGGAACCTGATTGCATTTAAAAAGATAGGCGCAATATTCATATCTACACCCAAATTACCATAACAGTTTGCCAGGTAACAATATTGTTTCCAAGTACACCGGTATATAAACAATCTGATGTATTGCACTCACATGACTTTCTCTACTCTTGTACTAACCATTCTTACAATCTCTTATTCCTATATCTTCTTCGTGTTAGTTAAGATAAACATTTGTACAAATTATCTTATTAGTTTATTTCCTTGTAGGTACAAGGGGAATACTAGAATACAGTAGGCTTTAAGCTTTGAGATCCCGTTCTCTTTGCACGCTTAGCATGTTCCATTTCGTGAAAGTTTTAAGTTCCGAAACTGACGCAAATAACAAGGAATATCTCCGAAATGGTTCACTCTAGAAAAAAGTTTATTCCGACCTAAATTGTGTGTTTTAGCGAGATCTACATTTTTTGTTGAATAAGAGTTTGTCTATCTCTTACGGTTTACGAGTTATTAAAAAATCATCCAGAGTAAACAGGACTACATAGGCTATAACAAGAAAATTAAAAATATACATTTCATTTGTCATAAAAATATCTCAAACATGTGGCATTTTAATCAAAATCATTAGGGCCATTTTCAAGAATATCAAAATTTTCGAAACATTTTCCATGTAAAGGGTAATTTAGGGTGGGGCTATTTTCTTTAAAATCTTCGTGTTGCATCCTTGAAGGATATTTCAGAAGACGTCACAAGCTGTTCAACAATGCTATTCAGAATGATTTGTTTGTGTGAAGAATTGCTTTTTAAAAGCACTGACATGACGGAATGGTTTTTTAACATTTCCTTTTAGCTGGCGCAGAACACACGCAGGACTTTTGAAACGCACTGTACGTATTTTAAGGACGATGTATTAGAAGTACAGTTTCCCTTTCTATTTAACGGAGTTTGCTGGGTATTTACAGGGGGCACTGGATTTCTGTAAGGGCGTTGTGAATTGTTCGTGGTGAACAAGATCGTATTATCGGAATATTTAGGTAGCTATACACACTTATAATTGACATTGCAGGTAAAAAAATCTTCTAAAGAATGCGGTAGCGGCATTTCCATACATACAAAACTGTGGAGCTGTGGCTGCACTTGACTTTTATGAACCTCTAGAGTACCTTCTGAATTGTGAAGTCATCAACAAATGTATTACCTTGTGAGGAAATGTTGCACGGACATGTTCGGATATAAAAGGCCCTTGAAATATACTTCCGTCCTCTCTCTTTGTTGGATCGTCTTCTTTTTGGAACACTTTGTTTTCAGGCCTCGTTTGGCACGCTCTTTGACCTTTGTCGTTTGGCGACGAACATCTGCATGTCTGGACGGACCTGTATGACGCCACAAAACATTGTAGGAGCACACCTGTTCCCACTTTTTGTTCATACGTTCAACAATAAAGGTAATCAGAATGGCTATAAGGCTAGAAGCTTAAACTCCTAACATGCCATCGAGCAGTAGGTTAGTCCAGAGATGTTTGGTGATAATCCTAACTCAAGACAAACAAATATTAATATCCTGAATTCATACACTATTCAATTGGTAATCAGTGTGAGTTGATATGCACTTCTATTAGATTTTTAAAATTCATAGCAGCATTAATGTAAGTAAAATATGTTCTTCATCGATTTCATTCTTCTGGCAGCATGTCATCGTTAACTCTACCATATTAACTGAAAATAGCAATTGTCTTTCCTTTGTCATCAATAGGACTGAAAAAGATAACGCCATACGAATTATAGGCATATCGGTGCTCGCTTGTAAAGATCATTTTGATTGCTAAAACGTATCCCATATTCGTTTAAAAACAGCAAACTGGTCATTGTTTTTATTTGTTACTTTTCAGCATTGTCATTTAGCTCCGTTGTCATGTTCCTTAGAATCTTTTCCACTCCGCCAGCAGTGCTTTATCATCATCATCATCATCGTCATCGTCATCGTCATCGTCATCATCACCATCACCATCATCATCATCACCATCATTATCATTATCATTATCATCATCATCATCATCATCATTATTATTATTATTATTATTATTATTATTATTATTATTATTATTATTATTATTATTATTATTATTATTATTATTATTATTATTATTATTATTATTATTATTATTATTATTATTATTATTATTATTGCTAGCCGGCCGATTAGTTGCAGGCGGAGAGAAAAAGGGACGCGCAGGAATATATTCATCCTGCAACAATTTCGTAGTAATATGTCAAATAATTTATAGATAATTGGTGAGTAATTTAATATATTTAACTTTGGGGGAATAAGCCATTATACTGTGCAGTGGAAAAATGTATATGATTTCAATTTTTTTTGGATTTGATGGCTTCTTTTCCTTAAATATATCACTGTGTATGTTCGTCTTATGTCAAGCTAATTTTATTTTATTCATAAACTCATTTCGGATTAAATATACTGCCTTTCCCAAAAAACACCATCTACGCTTAGTATGTTGTGCGCGATGGCACACTGATTGATTTTTAAATAGGAACCCCTGTCCGGATATGTACAGTTTGGACGCTGGAGAGCGTCAAAGTTTGTGAACAATCGGTTCTAACAATTTGTTAACATTCGGCTTTGTACGGAAGGTATGCAACTCTTTAGTCTTCTGTGTACTGGCATGAACGACCTGAGCATAATAACATTTATGCGCATACGCTACATTCCTCCATAGAGTCCTTTGTGCATATCCTACTGCGTCACTTGTGTAGTTTCTAGTACAGTAACGTTTTTAACAGCAGTACGACACGTACTAGTACACACATGCTGACATAGCCAACTTGAACACATTTTGATATAAATGTGTGGAATCACCTCAAATTCGCATAAGCAAACAGATGGATTGGTAGAGGTGGACCAGTTCCATGGCCAGCACGGTCGCCAGATGTCTCTACTCGACTATTTCCTGTAGAGTTCTATGAAGTATGGTGTATTACACTCCTGTAACGTCAGCGGAGGACCTTATGGCTCGGGCCCACAAAAACCATGAAATATTCTATGTCTATAACACATGAATTTCATATACAGGGAGACCACATAACATTTTTCGTTGCTTCGTAGACAAATATATTTTAAACTACCCAAAACAAGAGTTGGGTTTCTCTCTTGAAGCTGGTACATATGTCTGCAGGACGCATGCTGCTATTTATGTGAACTCTTGAACGATGGCATGTCTGTTTTCTTGCATTGCAGTGAAACAGTTCTTGTGAAATACTGAAGTAGGTTTGTTATGTTTTGTTTCGGTGCTTAAATGGGAAATGCTTTAGTGACACTTGGCTCACCCTACCGCTTGCCTTGGCCTGGCACTGATGTTTTGCTGTGGGGCGACTGATGGACCTACATGCAGTGGCGTGCAACGTCGTCAATTTGCTTCTCCTACTCTCTTAAGATTTAGATATTTGCGTTTCTCTCAATTCAATGTGAATAGTAATGCATCCTTACTGAAGTTAATAATGCTTTTACATTTGTGAATAAAATAAAGAGATATAACAAACAGCTTTAAAATGTATTTTATGTTAAATCAAAATAGTACTACAAGTACTATTATATTAAAATTGAGATGGATTGATTTAAAATTTGGAGTTTCAAATAAAAGTAAGTAAACTAGATTAGGTTTGTAAATGATCCCAATAGGAGTTTAAATTAAACATAAAAATAGGAATTAATATTAGATAACATTTAATAAGATGTGATAACATTAGATAGGAGTTATGATAGCGGTACTGATGTCCTTTCAGCAGATAAGTAATAGTTACTGGTTTCAAGTAATAGGCAATTAGATAAAAATCAGTAAGTTTTAGTTAAATATTAGCTTAAAGTTTCAAATTTTGGTATAATTTAGGTAAAATATAGTCAACAATCTTAGATTAAGAAAAGAAACTACTTTAATATAATGAGGGTATGTGTAAATTACTTTTTGGTGGAATTAAAATATAAGATTTGGGATGACACAGTAGATTCTATTTTGTTTTATTGCTTTCTCTACCAATACATGGTAGATAGAGAAGGTATTGCATTCCATCCAAAAATTTGATGCCAAGTTTTCGATGGAAATATACGTTCTGAGATCCACAAATCCCCCCCCCCCCAGAAAAAGTATTTTTATAAAAAGGTACATGTATCTGTGAACAGCGTAACTCAAAAACGTAAAGTCGGGATAAAATTAATGTTGGCATTTAAGTTCAGCATCTTCCAAGGATGGGAGACAAAAATGTTAAAGAACACTTCCTCCGACTCAGATTACGTTTATATAAAGCATTTGAAAACTTTGACTTTATCAAAATGGTTAAAACGAGTTTTATTAGAATAACACTGTGAATTTTCTAAGAATGTCTTCAGAAGTACTTCTCGTTCTGGATTACTTATGCATAACTGGTAAGCGGCATGAGATGGATAAAATCTTGATACACAAAAATATAAATTTTCAGAAATTCGCAGGTAGTAGGGCAACCTTGCTTCAGTGAACGCTTGCCTAACTACCCGGGGGAATTCTACAAATTGGCCTCAGGAATCCAGTCGATGCTAATTACCTAACTACCTAGCAACCAAGGACTTATATTTAACTTTATGCATTCTAACTTCATACAGCATATTCCTCTGGTATTAATATATTCAGAGTGATTCTGCTTGCTTGATTTCCTTATCAATTATTTATCGATATCAATATAACACATCATAATCGCCACTTTCATCAATCATGTGCAACTTTCATCACAAGATACTTCAGTATGGTGATTGTAACAGAAATAATTTGTTTAGGGGGCCGAGATAACGACCAACTTAAAAAAGCAGTCAATATTATGGCTGTACAAATACCTTTCAGTATCCATGACAAATGAACGAAAATAAAACTTTCAAATAGTACTGTTTAAATGCAGTATATTCTTAATGAATAACAGCGAATAATAATAGGAGAATGGTTAGTACGAAATTTTATACGACCTTTATATCCTATGTATATCTATAGTTTTTCTTTTCCAATGTCTTGTGGCTTCTTAGAAAATACATTTCAGTGATAACGAAGAGGCTTTTACAGGATGTTTGCATGAATCTATTATTGCACTTATGATATTTTACTCATTATCAGGGCCATTTTCTAGAAAACACTGATAATTACTGTGTTTTCAGGTAAAGGATTGTTGGTTTGTGGTAACTATTTAAAAATCATCTCTTTATATAATTTTATGAAAGCTACTATGTCACTCTTTTGTTTTTTGGGTTAAGTTGTACTCATACGGCCTAACTGAAATACGCATACGTGGGGGGAGTTTTTAAAGAATATCAAACTGTCTGTTTCTTACTATCAGTTTTTGGGTCAAATGGTGTATTTCTTCCGGCGCAGACTTTTATATGGTCACAAAATAACAAAAGTCCAATTATTATTTTTTTCTTCGTTACTTTTTTTTCCTTTAACTGAATGCACAGCAGCACGGTTCTCTTCTCTTTGTTAACACAGTCTACAATGGTTTGTGATATTACGACTCACAACTGTTGTCTTCTTCTAACCTTGACACACACACACTTATTTGTTATCTTTCGGTTCTTCCCTGTCTAACAAACACATCTCTCACAACGACGGTATCTCGTTGAACACTCTCAAGTGGCTTTTCTCTTAAAAAATAAACTGACTCGCAGGCTTTTATACTGGGGATGACGTAGTCAGATTTTTCTGAAACTTGACGGCAGCCGAAGATTCACAACAATCTAGAAACCCCCTTTTTGTTTTGCCGCTCTGATTGTTGTCACGTGTTTCCTCGCCGTGTGGGGCAGCTTGACCCTGGGCGCCTTTGATATATGGTAGGATATAGCTCGACCCTGGCCGTTCTTTGATGTGCGCCACGCCATCGACATCACAATATCCCAGGTGCTTTATATGTATTGGAAATCTCCGAAATACATATTTTGCCTTATTGCCCAAGGAAAATGAAATAAAACGTGAGAACCTAGAGACAAACGATAAAAGAAGTCAAATTATATTTCAATATCGTTATCTCATTTAAAATAACTCATTTCATATAATTGTGCATTACAAGTATAAATGCTGCAAAACGGTATTAAAATATTTAGGTGAGTTCTGAGTTTTGTAAAACATAGATATTAAAGGTACTGTTCGAAATGCGTATCAGAATCTCGTTCCCTTTCATATGTCAATTACCTCAATATTATTTGATTTTATACCAGTAATTTTTTAAATTTTTATCTGCAAGTAATTTAAATAGAAGGTTCCTAAGCAATGCAAATTTGAAGAAGCATTAATTTAAGCCTTTTACTCTCTTGAAAACCACGTGTGCTGGCCCCGTAGCGCGGTTGATAGAGCACCTGCCGGCTGTGCAAGGGGTCTCGGGTTCGATTCTATTCACATGGAGCTGTTGTTTTTAAGCACATTTAAAAACTATTGGTCTGGACCGAATTTGAACCAGCTACCTTGGGATCAGTAGACCCGCACTAAGTGACCCAGACCGACACCATTAATAGGAATTGTATAGTTATAAAATAGAACATTAAAACAATTAAGAATCTCTCATCATCATCACCATCATATTCACTCCATGGATCAGGTACACTGTTCTGTTTCTCACAGTAAGTCTCTCCATCTCTTCTGCGGTCTGCCCATGTGTCTTCTACCTGCTGATTTATAGTTTAGAGCTGTTTTCGGAAGTCTATCACAGTTCATCCTCTCCACACATAACAGTCAATTATTTCTGTAGATTTCACTTGTAGCTCTGTTATTACATCATTATTTATGTGGTCTAGTTTTGTACATCCTTTAGTTCTTCTCAAGAATTTCATTTCAGATCCTTGAACCTTACTTTCCATGTTCTTTGTGACAACCCAGGCTTCCCTTCCATTTAACAATATGAGAGTAATTGTTCCACGTCGCAGAGGATGTTCCAAAGTGAATGAATGAAAAGTACTTAAATATTTAATATAAAATACTAGCTGAAATACCCGGGTTTGTGTGTCCGTCCCAACCTATTTGAAAAGGTTAGACCGTCTAATGATATTTATCTGGATTATTTCATAATGAATAACGAAATACAAGAATTAGATATATTTCGATCTTCTCTTGTTATAAAAGAAAACCAGTTTATAATCTCAAATGTCTCTCTCTTGATTTCTCACAAAAACATGTAACCTTTTTTCTGAAAAATACATTATTAGCAGAACATTTGTTTAAAAACCACAGCTAAAAATTGAAATGGAATTGAATTGACTGTTAAATAGTTTTTTTAGCCATTTATGGGATACAGGTGGTGACACTGACTAAAAAAAAAGAATGTTCTATTAATAATATGCCCAAAACAAAAGAATGATCCGGTGAGAATTTTTATATAATTTAACACCTCTATGTACGAAATAGTCCGTACAAATTTTTGAACTTGTTGCACTTGCTCGATGAACTTGCGTTTCTTTGGGGACATGAAAAAATTATTACATAAGAAACTTAAACAAAGGTTAATCGAAAATCTTAGGACATATAAAGAACAAATAATGAAATAAATGAATAAAACTATGTAAAAGCAATACTGAACAACCATAACTACACACGAGGAAATGTTATATGAAATATAAATACATTTTTAATTAAGAACCAGGGTGTAACTTATATTTCCTTTTCACAACTTTAAGCAACTTAAAATTAATATTCTTACAATCATTATTTACTAAGCATGTAAAGTATGTACCTATAAGCAACCCAAGTTTCGTTTAATAGTTCTGTAACTAGAATTTGGGTCACGTGTCAGTTTATTTAGCTTCCTAATGGGAGTGCAGGAGCCTTGAAACGTTAAAATATGTTTTATCCGATGCTTTATAGAAATTTATACAAATACTGTTAATATCATAATCCGGAGTTAAATCTCACCTGGATCTACATTTTTTCATTGAGTAATATTTACTTAATATTTAATACGGCAGCTAAGTATGAAGTGTAGGTTATTCTTATTTCATAACAAGGCGTGTATAATAATGAAATAGGTATAGAGCAACATGAAAGGAAGCAGGGAGATAGAATCTAATCGAGTTACCTAAAGTAAGATGAGTGGAACTGCGGTTTCTGATAGTTGTTTCAATGAGACATAAATTTAGTCTTAAGCAAATATACATTTTCATCTAACCAGGATTCGCGTTCCACAGTTTTAAAAACTCTAAAGACTTGCAACCTTATAAAGCCAACCTTAAAACCCTGCCGACTTGGACAGATGTGAGAGGTGAGGCTGTCGCATTTTAAAAAATACTGTACTTAACTTCAAGGAAAAATGCAAAAGCAATGGCGCTTTTACCTGAACGTTGCAGTTTAATTCTTTTAGTCTTGGGTTAAACTTGTCCAATAGCCTTTCTTTCTTTAGAGGAATTAAATAAATTATTGCGCAAGACAAATATTTACTTAAAACTCTCAGATCTTGCATAGAGATTTCGCGAGACAGTTTAGAATTCTTTAGGAACATACACACTCACTCACTCACTTACCCACCCACTCACTCACTCACTTACTCACTCACTCACTCACT
This sequence comes from Tenodera sinensis, assembly GCA_030765045.1. NCBI lineage: Eukaryota > Metazoa > Arthropoda > Insecta > Mantodea > Mantidae > Tenodera > Tenodera sinensis. The sequence continues at coordinate 177,251,463 of CM060961.1, read as the reverse complement.
CACTCACTCACTCACTCACTCACTCACTCACTCACTCACTGACTCACTCACTCACTCACTCACTCACTCACTCACTCACTCAGATACACCTGACTTGTTTATATATGCTTGCATTACAGCGCAAGTCACTCCGAATGTTACAATGGAAGAGTTTCCGATGTTTTCTCACAAATTGGAGGATAAAACGGAATATTATCATGAACTGATGTAGTAAGCTGTTGTTTAGGAAAATAGAAACAAGTGCCCCGCCACTGTAGGAACAACGGCTTGTCCGCACCACTACAATAAAGGTGAAGAGAACAAACGAATGAAGGACTGGAAGGAAAGAAAAGGGAAAACGAAAGAGAGCATCGTGGTTGGTGTTGATGGGAAAGTCATTAGTTGTTAGCGAGCCTGGCCTAGTGGGGGTTGAGGTCCAGAGCTGTTGCCCTTGATGTCTTTTCGCAGATCGATTCCTGTCTTGCCACCCTCTGCCAACGAACACCGTAAATCCATATAGCACAGAGCTGAAGGCGCCATGCCACAATCACGGATTCCTGCTTCTGCTCTTTTATATGTAAACTATTAAATAAACACAACTAAACTTTGTTATAGCTGATACATTTCAGCCGAAAGCCTAGAATTATGCCAGGATAAACTTAAAATTTGGAGACCCTAGTGTGTTAGGTGGAATTAGCTCCTTGAACTTTGATGTGCCATACATGGAACACACATGTATTTTCTGTGAGGTTTGTGGCAATCATGCTGCTGCTGCTGCTGATGATGATGATCATTGATGATGATGATTGATGATGATTATTGATGATGACGTAGTTTTAAGGGAGTTCAACTACTTCATCAGTCCTCTTTTGAAACGGATCATGGCAAAAGCCTGAGATAAACCTCAATATAGAATAAAAATACTAGTAAAGGAGCATTACCCAAACTAATAAAGAAAAGCCAGAATTAAAACAAATTTATAAAAATTTCCTAGAGGCATGACATTTTGAAATCTAAACTTCTAAATTCTTATATTGATGTCTGTCATCGATACAAATTTCAAAACTCTTTTAACCTTTACAAGTGATTTAATTTTGTGTTCATCGAAAGGAAAATGAAATGAATTGCAGGAGATAAGTAGCAAAATACATTCGTATGTTGCCCACATAAATAACTGATAGGGAATGGAATGAGTGGTAAAGTCTGCTTAGTCAACGCGTGTACAATTTGGTCGCCTCCTTTGAAGAACCCTTAGAATCGTTTTACAATATAGGTCCTCCCCCTTCAGTCCCTTTTGCAGAGCTGCAACTCTCAACATGAACTACGGCATTCCATGTGGAGTTAACCCTTAAATCAGGGTTGCTATTGGTCTTCAAGGATAGAGATAGAGGTTTTCCTTTTCTGAATCGTGGAAATGGATATATCACAGTCGTTATTTGTGGTTATGGTGAAGCAACTGAACTTGCGTTCAGTAAACATACTCTAAGAGTTAGGAGTAGTAAGAGGGAAGGGCCCCTGTAATCAGAACACAGCCCTATGTGCCCTATGTGGTTCCAACATGACCCTTAGGAGGAAGGGACGAAGAGGACACCCGAAGGGTGACAACATCCGGACGACCATGTGTCCCTAAGGATTGCAATATGACGATTCTGACGTCTGCTAACCTTGCCTTGGCTACCCGCTACTGAGAGCTTCGGGTCTGTAGCAGTCCCTCCAAGTCCAAGAAGAAATCTTTGCTGAACATGAGTTCCACATCAGCACTGGCACCTTGTCCTACAACTCTGGAACAGAGCAGGATAGGAAATAATGGACAGCATTCACCTAAGACCCGGAAACCTTTATTTAAAAAAAAAAAAAAAAAAAAAAAAAATTGATGTGTTGCACTCACATGACTTTCTCTACTCTTGTACTAACCATTCTTACAAACTCTTATTCCTATATCTTCTTCATGTTAGTTGAGATAAACATTTGTAGAAAGTATCTTAGTGCTTATTTCCTTGCAGGTGCAAGGGGAATATTAGAATACAGTAGGCTTTGAGCGATAGTCAAATCTTTTAAAGCTCTGAGGTTCCGTTCTATTTGCACACTTAACATATTAAAAGTAAACAACGATGTTCCATTTCACGAAAGTTTTAAGTTTTCCGAAACCCACACACATAAAAAAGAATATCTTAAAATGGTTCACCCTACAAGAAAATTTATTCAGGCATAAATTGTGTATTTTAGCAAGATCAAGATTTGGTCTATGTCTAACGGTTGACCAGTTATGCAAAAGTCGCTCAGAGTAAATACGACTACAGGAGCCATAGCCAGAAACTTCAAGATATACAGTTAATTTGTCATAAAATATCTCAAACATATGACATTTTAATCAAGAAAATCAAAATTTTCGAACAATTTTCCATGTAAAGGGTAGTTTAGGGTGGAGCTATTTTCTTCAAAATCTTTGTGTCGCACCCTTGAGAAAGATATTAAACTTAAATACCAACTTTGGTTTTTAACCGAGTTTTCGTTTTTAAGTTATGCTGCCCACCGACACACAGACAGACACATGGACACACGGACTCTAAAATTGCTTTTTTGGATTCAGGGGGTCTCAAAATATATATTTCCGGTGAAATCTCGACTTCGAATTTTTGGGTGGAATACAATACTTCATCTACTTACCAGTAGAGAAAGTAAAAATATATGTGTATACTTAACAAATCTGCAGTTGTCTCCACTGTGCCTATTTAGAACACACATTTGCGTTCTTATCGATCGGAATTGGCAGAATGTTTCAGTATTATCAGAGAAAGGCGCGGCACATGTGGGTGTAACGTTGATGAGAATAAAAACCGTAGTCAGGCTGTCAGTGAGTAAGAAGAAGAAGTGATAAAAAAGTTAAGACAATGTCCGGCTTTTAGAGCATAAGTAACAGCGTGGTTCTTTGTGCGGAGAGAGAGAGACTCCTCTGAACTCTGACCGTGTAAATGCTAACTCATTTGTCCTGCAGCAATCCAATCACAGTTCTGCCGCACACTGAAGATGATTACTACATTTTTCTTTTTATCTGACGCTGTTGTTGCTGTCACTTTTTGTTATGGAAGAGTTTCCGCTGCTGAAGATGGTCTGCCATTTGTCAATACAGGCTGGTCGCACTGCCCTACAATATTTCAAATCACTGCGCTGCAGACAGAGCAACTGTACGCGTGCTTCCTAAGTAAATTACTGACACTAAGAAGCTAAGATCTTTGACTTTCAATCAAGCTTACAACTCCCACCTTTTGTCCAAAAACATTGTATATCCTACTAGTTAAAATACCCGGCGTTGCCCCATGGTTTGACAATTTATCCTTACAAGTTTTACTTTTTCTAGTAGAGGAAGTATTGTACCCCACCCAAAAATTCGATGTCGAGATTTCTCCGGAATAATGTGCTGTGAGGCTCCCGGAATTAAAAAAAAAAAAAAAAACATTTTTAGAAAAAGGTGTGTGTGTGTGTGTGTGTGTGTGTGTGTGTGTGTGTGTGTGTGTGTGTGTGTGTGTGTGTGTGTGTGCGCGCGCGCGTGTATGTGTGTCAGTTTGTAAATCTCTCATTCTGTGGGCAGCATAACTCAAAAACGAAAAGTCGGCTAAAAACCAAAGATTTTGAAGAAATTTCTTCCACCTTAAGCTACCCGTTACATGAGATTTTTTCCGAAGATGGCTCTAATAATTTTGACTAAAATGCCATATATTTGAGACATTTCTATAGCAAACGAAATGTATATATTTTTTAATTTTCTGGCTATAGCCTATGTCGACCTGGATGCCTTTTGCATAACTGGTAAACCGTAAGAGATAGACCAAATCTTATAATATATAAAACATGGAGATCTTGCTAAACCCGCAATTTATGTCCAAATAATTTTCTTGTGGAATAAACCATTTCGGAACCATTCCTTGTGAGTTTTGGATAACCTAAACTTTCATCAAATGGAAGATTGTGATTCATTTTTTTCATAAACTTAGCCGCACAAAAAGAACGGAATTTGAAAGCATTAAAAGATTTGACTATGGCTCAAATCCTACTGTATCTCCATATTCCCCTTGTAACTACAAGAAAATAAACAATAAGGTAATTTTTGAAAATGAATCAACTTCGTGGTGAACGAAGCGCCGTCTGGGTGGGTTTTTTCCGTATTTTTCGGTTTCTGCTGACACTCATTCCACCAACTGCTCCATTATTATATTTCCATTCATCCATTTCAGGTGCATTTCATATCATCATCCTTTCCCTCACTCTCATTCCTGGTGTCTAGACTCTGTCCGGTCCATAGGTTCCTCTGCTCCCCGATAGGCATAGACTTGTAAGTCCTAGGAGTCTTCCATACGCGAGGGGGGGCGGGCGTAATATCTCTAGGGCGCAACAAACTGGTCAGGTAACTATGCATTGCGATGTAATTAATGGAACTATGGACAACAAATTGTGCAAAAAATAGCGGTATTATTTACTTATTAAATCTTTATCCACTCTAACTTAATGTATACACATAAAATAAATACTGCAGTATAACCTAACAATAATACAGTATTATAGCACCTGTATATCTGACCATGTAAAACATGAAAAGTAAAAATAGCATAATCGACTTACGAATAAAACATCGAATCCAGCAAAAATAATGTTATGTCGTTCTGACTTATATTATAAGAATGAAAAATATACAAAGTTTATGAGATTTAGATAAAGGATAACAAATATATGAACGATAAATCTACCGATAAATCTAAAACTTCAAAGTTTTAGGAGCTGGAAGAGGAAGCACAAGGGGAATTGCGGGGGGTTTTGAGAAAATGCAGCTCTTGGGCCCAGTTGCATAAAGGTTCAACTACCTGAAAATGATCTTCAGTCAAGCCGAAGTTAGAATTTTTGTTGTATAAAACTTTATCTAAGTTCATGGCATCTTGATCTAAGATCAAATATAACTGGTGACTTTTCCGCAGTGAACTTGATTAAGCTAAGATCAGCAGAATTGCAGAAGGAAGAAATAAATAGTTCCAGCAGGTTTAAATAAAATAACAAAATGTGAAGTAATGCATTTTTTTTTGTGTTTGTTTGGATATTAGGATTAAATTATACTATGTCCAAAAAATTTATGCAGAAGCAACAGTTGATTACTCCTAACCTAGAAAATGTCTCACCAATGGGAAAATGGGAAGTTATTGATTTGTGTTTGAAGTTTACTTCTAGAAACATGAAAAAGTGAAATCAATTGCGATTGTGTTATTCAAATTTAAGCGAAATGCATATTCTTTGATCCAATATACAAGTAGAAAACAATAAGGTAAACACATATTTACCCTCGATTTAAAATCCCTAGCTAATTGCTTCCGAGCAGTTTCTTTCTGAGAATTTGAAACTGCGTTGGCCTTACCTTCTTTTCTTTCTTTATTTTGATTCAACTATATGTTTATAGCTTTCAATAATAATAATAATAATAATAATAATAATAATAATAATAATAATAATAGTAATAATAATAATAATAATAATAATAATAATAATAATAATAATAATAATAATAATAATAATAATAATAATAATAATAATAATAGTAATAGTAATAATAATAATAATAATAATAATAATAATAATAATAATAATAATAATAATAATAATAATAATAATAATAATAATAATAATAATAATAATAATAATAATAATAATAATAATAATAATAATAATAATAATAATAATAATAATAATAATAATAATAATAATAATAATAATAATAATAATAATAATAATAATAATAATAATAATAATAATAATAATAATAATAATAATAAAAACAATGTTTTTTCTTTGCGTGTGAAATTTGACGGTGTGTTTTGTTTCTCTTTTTGCTCCATTTTCCCATCAAATTCGTCCGAAGCTGAAAAAGAAGTGCTGTCCGGAAGCAGTGATTTTCAGACTAAAGTGAGATTTAACAACATTTAGTTTGTCCCTAATTTCTTGCAACATATGGTCGTTTGTGGCCTTCACGACCAGTATGCAGGGTAAGGCTGGAAATCAAAAGAAGTGCTTTCCCCCGCGCCAAGATGTGATCTCTTGCGGGTGGCCTAACACACCAGGCGTATGCAGGAGTAGGTCGAAAATTGTACAGTTTTAATGCCTTTTCTTCTATAAGCTATGCCAATTAAATGTTCTTCTCCTTTAAGCTTTGTATTCTCACTGCTATTACTGAGAGAGGAAGTACTACTTTACAATAAGAAGATCACATCGAAAGCACGTGTTTTAAGGTCCACCGAACCACTTAAAAATTACCTTTGAAAAAAGGTTGAATCAATGACGCGCGCATGCGTAACTTTTTTCACTCAAGAATGCCCAAAGTTACTGTTTTGAACCTGGGAAAGATAATGTACTCTAGGATTCTTTTAGTAAATAGGTTGTATGACATCTTATTAGTTTATTAGATTGGCAATTCTGGTGGAACTTGAAGCTGTAAGCTGAAGTCTCTATTAGTATTTTTTTGTACCAGAAAGGAACATTTCTGACTACTTTTGTTATTTACAAGCTCCAATAAGAGAAAACAGTATAGCTTACATCGTATAGGCAGTATAAACACAAACGAGTGCACTATTAATTCTCCATTTTTATTAAGGGGAGACTAAAGGGCCTACTCTGCCAATATTAAATTTACTAAATTCGTGTCTTTTTTTACAAAATATTTAAGATACCATGGTGAAAATTTTAGGGGATGTTATAAGTTTATACTGATCTAGAATCATATCCTAAAGCTATTTACTAAGGCCTATATAATTGTTTCCATGATTATGGATTTCTTTTATTTGAAAATGTATTAGTAATTATTTTTCAAAAATTAACCAAGTATCCTATTAACATTCTACTTCCATGAAATAATCCAGGTGTTGCGTTTATCATATCAAAATTTAGAAACGGGTCATTTATTAAAGAAATATTCATTCGAAAAAATCCTGTTTAAAGTAAAAACTTAGAAACAAGAAACTTAGAATATTTGAATAAGCTAGAATCCCCATGGTATGCAACCCTGGTCTTCCTCAGCATCCTCCTGTCGAACCCTGACTCCTTTTCTTGCTGACCTGGTCTGTTTGGTCAAATTTTTCATGGCCATCTCTGCGTTTGTCACCCTTGGTACAGTTTTAAATATTAGTAGGTGGCATGGCAAGATTTAAAAGTGCTGACAGAACTTTCCTTGCAGAGAAACCTTTTCCAATGTACCTTAACCAATAAAAATATATAAAATTAGTTTTAAGCACTTAGCTATCCTTGCACTTTATAGATGAGCAGAAATCATGGTTCACTTTACGCTTCTCACACTTAATGCATTATGAAGAAACCAAACCATTGCTTTTGTTAATATTCTCAGTCAGTTTGATTTGCCCACCACACACATTAGATCCAACACGTCAGATAAAACATTGCTTGGTATGGGTAACTATATAACTATATTTACCTTTACTCAGCATTATATTATATTACTATTATATTTGCATTTAGACATTTTTTGTTTGTTGACTATTGTTGTTCATTACACACTTGCACAGGATTTGCCTTAGTATACCTGTTTGCCATAAATATGCACTTATTGAATGCACTTTTTGGCTTTATTATTTTATAAACACTATAATTACAACTGAATTCAAGAGTGGAGCCCTTGCAATCCAAGAAAACAATAACTAACTGAAAACGCACTCAAGCGTATAGGTTTATTATCAAAGAAACTATATGGCTTATAAAACAAAAGCTGCCATATTGAACATTAGTACCAATTTGACAAAAAGACAAGCCAATATGTACCTCTTTAGTTGAGAGAGTATAGGAGTGATGATATCTATCAATGGATAAATAATAAATAATAAATCATTAAATTAAACATTTGGGATATGCAAGAAGCCCCAGGAAACGTTTAATGGAGGAGGAGAAGAAGAAGAAGAAGAAGAAGAAGAAGAAGAAGAAGAAGAAGAAGAAGAAGAAGAAGAAGAAGAAGAAGAAGAAGAAGGAGAAGAAGAAGATGAAATGAAAACTTGTCCTGTGTTTCCATAAAAAATTGAAAGTATTAATTTTTAAGTTTAACCTAAATAGCCATAGAAAGAAATCCAATAATTTTGTCCGAAGATTTTGAGGATTTCTACGACGTGTTCCTAATCTTTATCCAGAAAAAGTGTAGCGGAGGAGGGCGATAGAGGAAGATTCCCCGAAGCGTGTCTTGTTCCGGTTTAGGGCATCGGATGCCACCATCCGGACAAGGCTTCCAACAAAGACATTAATTGACTGAAAGTGACAGCGGACTTGCGGCTTCGGTCACATTGACAAATTGAGCTGAAGCGGAGAGAAACAATGGCTGGAAGGAAGAGGCGACCTTGTGACGTCTTCAGCACAGATCTTCATCTCCACGAAAATGCATTAAAACGTAACCCCACTCTCTCCTCACGGTCAAATACAAGGTCAGAAGTCGCTATTGTCACAATGGCTGCAGAAACAACTAGCTTGGCAAATCTCAAAGCCATAATAATGGTACTTGAGATTATCAGATCGATCCGCAAATTTGACCTTGGAGGAAAATGTGATTGTATCGTGTATACAATGAGCCCAATTTTATTCCTGTGCCTTTGAATCATTTCAGACCTTCAACGGAACACAACACGAACCAAGCACTTCTCAGAAATCTTGTAGTTCGAAGTTTTCTCCTACCTTTACAATAGTGCATTTTGAATCACTGAGAAAGGAAGTAAAAACTAATATTTTCACAGAACTTTCTTTACCATAATGACCGCCTCCGTAGCGCAGTTGGTAGTGCGCTTATCTCTGGCGCGGAGGACCCGGATTCGATCCCTGGTATACCAGCATGAGGATTTTTCCCCCTGGGAGATCTGGCACCGGGTGCACTCAGCCTCTTTAGATCCCGGAGGGGCCAATTGAGGAGCTACTTGATGGAGGGGTAGCGGACCCAGGTTGAGAAGGCCCCATAACTGGCCGGGAGGGCTCGGGACAATGACCACGTCCCACACTCCAGTACTCCACCCCACCAATGACGCCTGTAGTGGGCAGAGTTGGGGGACGCAGCGGGTGGGTGGCAAGCCTTGGCCCTTAATGGGCTGTTGTCCTGGGGTTTAGTTCTTTACTATAATCCCTTATTTTTATATAGTTTTACAGTGATTTTTAGGAAAATGTATGTTTCTTGTTCTTCACTTTAAGAATTTGGCATTTCTGCCAGATCCGTCTGCGCATTCCAACAATTTATTCCCATCTTCTTCTAGGACGTCCACATCTCCGCTCCACGAGGATTGTATCTTCCTATTAAAACGGATATTTCTTCTTCACTCGTTCTATTCATATGTTCTTTCCAATTCTGTACATTTTCTTCTATTTTATCTTCTATACCTAATTCCTCTGGAAGTGTTTCATTTCTTATTAAATCCGGTACATTTTTAATGCTACTAAAAATCTCATTTCTGCATCTTGAATTTTGCTTTTATCTCGTTATTTTAATATCCACGACTCGCCTCCATACCTAAGCATTAAAGTAATGTAGTTTTATAAAATTTCATTTTCTTTTCTTTCCTTGTTTTTTTATTAAAAAATTCTTGTTATATTTTGGCATATCTGCTGGAAAGTATACTTATCTTGTTTTAAACACCCTTGTCTAAATCGTAGCTTCTTTCACAAGCTAAATGTTTAAAATTCTATTCTTTTTCCAGGCAATTATTTTTAATACTTATTTTGGACATTACCGGATATTTTGCTTGATGTGCCATTATTTTTGTCTTTTTTATGGATATATCTATATTCTTCCTTTCCCAATAAACACATGTTGTACACGGATCAATTTATATTTCTAACTACTTCATTATACAAGCTAGATCTCTACAGAAATATGATTTTTGTTGTAACTTCAAGAGGGATAGAGAAAATCGAATCAATAGCTAATCAGATGTTTAACACCGGGATAATGTGTGCTGGGCATATAACCTACTATTTTTTTTAATGATATTGCGAATTGAAAAATTCAGACGAATAATAAAGAATATCTCGGAAATAGCTGATGCCAAAACAAAATTTATTTTAAATATTATGTTATGTGTTTTAAAGAGAACTACTTACAACTTTGACCAGTAGCTTTCTTAATCTCTTACAGTTTGTCCCTTATCTAAAGTTATACAAAATTCCTTCCGAATGTAGACAACTTTAGAGACTCTTGATAGAATATTTGAGAGATACATATGATTTAGCTCAAACATTAGGTATTTTAAACAAAATCTTTATAGTGATTTTTTATAAAACGTAATCTTCCAAAGTGTATTTTGGAATGGGGGATTTTGTTGAAAATCTTGGTGTCAATCTTTAAAACACGCTAAACCTAAGCACCAGGTTTGGCGTTTATACGAAATTTTAATGACGCATGGTGACTATGCTTTAAACAGTAATATTTCCCATAACTTTTGGGTGTATCAAAGTCTAAAAACACACATCATGTGTTTGCTTTGTGTTGCAAAACACTGTAATGTTACGTTGTAGTGTCCCTCCTCCCCGAATACTTGATTTAGGCTGACGTGAAGCTGAACGTTATGGTTACAGCCATGTGACAAGTCCAGGAGACAAAGTCAGGTCCCCGATTTAGCACGCCTTCATTTCACAGCTCGCTTGACAGCCAGAGGGAAAGGGACTACTCCTCCTTTGTTCTGTTACCTGCTACTTTCGATTGACATTCCCAGATGTTGCTTTTACACCGTCATTTCGTGTAAAGTTGCCGCTCCTTTGTTCTATGTTTACCAGGAGGTCACTCTTCGATCGCTCTGCTAAAGCTAAAAGGGATCCTTGATGTCTTCATGAGACTCCGGGACTACATTAATAGTCAATACGCTTCAACGTTACGTCTTGCATATTCATATAACATGTGTGTGAATACAACAGTTCAGAAAGAAAGAACTTACAATTTGCAGATACACTTCTAAGTCAAGAATCATCCAAGAAACGAAGATAAAGACTTGGTTGTCTCTGCGGTCGAGTGATCTGCCGTTGGAATTTTCCTTTAACCAGAGTAATTCCTTATCCTCCAGTCTTGAAGTATGAATGTGGGAGCAAATGTGACTGTGTTTAATATTAAAAATTATACAAATGAACTTAAGAAACCTTATAGTTCAGCAAGCAATAACACCATCAGTTGTTTCTAGAGTAAAATCTCAACGAGATTAAGGTTATGTATGACTGAAATTCTAAAAATCAAGGGAGAAAAACAACTTCCTTTATTTTAAGTCTATAAAATAATTAAGGCTTTCGTAAATGCGGAAGATGCATAATTTTCCTCCGGACACCATTTTAAAATGCCCTTCTGCATGTTTAAATGTCACGTGAACTTTAACTAAGCACTCAAATCCTGTAACGCTGTTTTACCACCGTTTATATTTTTATCATTTTTCTTCAGTAAAATGTTCCTTGTGAAGCAGTTGTTGTACTTAACTAATGAAAGTTGTTACAATATTCATAAAAATGCAAAAAATAAGAATTTTCAAACACAAAAATTACAATCTTTAGGGAAAAAAACAAGCATATAATTTGCAGTTAAGGCCATACAGAGAAATAGGGAATTTTAAAAAAGTAAATGTATTTTAAGCTAGTGTTTAAGTATTACACCAAAATTAAAAAGGTATTTTTCAGTAACCAACAAAAATAACAAATTTTAACGTAGTTACTAAACTGTTTAAGAAAAATGGATGAAATTTAGGCTGTAACATGTTTGCATTACACTACACCTAGGATATAACTTACAAAGTTTTAGCAATCATTTAGCGAAAGTATTGCGTTCTTTAAGAAGTCAGAATGAAACACTAAACACTGTCCAATATAACACTGCCATCTATACAGTTAACAAAACCAAAACACTGTCGGTGCCAGAAAAAAAAGACGAATGACTACTTCCCCTTCTCCCTACTTCCGACTACAATCACAGTGACATCCCAGATGTTTACAATGTCAGTGTGCGGAGTGAAAATGGGAAAAGTTTCTTGGCGATTTTGAGTTATTTGTGTTATTCATAAGAAAAAGACGAACGATTTCAGCGACGAACAAGTTTCTTGAACGGGTAAGGGATTTCCTTAAATCAATGTTAGGCTAGATTGCTTCCAAAAGTACCAAATTATTACTACGTCTCCATGGCGAGTTCAGTTCAATTAGAGTTCTTTTTCTGGATTGAATATCGCATACAAACGCGGATACAAATTAGCTCAACCATTGGATCCGATCCGCTATTTAGTGGTATCGTATCGAAATATTATTACATGAATGTAATTTGATCTCATTTCCGGATTGAATTTAACATGGAAACACAAACATGGGAATGGACATAAATTAAGTTCAATTCTGCATCAAAACGTATCATATATTTCAGAGTTACTACGTGAAGTTTGAGGATAAAATGATATTCTCTCGACTTTTAATATTTTCAGCTTCCTCACAAAACCACTGAACACAATTATGTTTCGTATGTTGTACTTAAGAAACTTCGTAATTAATTAAGAATAAGTTACAAGAAGAACGGTAATGGAATCGTAATTTTTAAATATACTGAACTCTTTGATTGCAAAAATAATGTTTAACTTTTTGGATATACATATGTGAGTGTCTTGCAGACTTTTTTATACTTCTACCAAAATGAGTTGGTAAAATGTAGGACTGTTTACTCGCCAACTGCTAAGAAATTGCAATTGCACATAGCATAGAAGGACCCATGAAAAATACATGTAAACTAATTGTGAAATTAAAAATGTGGATGTTTTAAAAGGTTAAAAATATAACAATGTTCATTTGACTCTTTAAGTGTGTGGGTTTGGTGCAAAATGAAATACTTAATATTAATAACGGTTTTGAACGTTTTGAATAGATTTTCCTGCTGAAAAGGTCGGCAAAGCTTAGTGGCTTAATTTGTTTTTATTCACTCTTTATGACAAAGAATTGGCAGTAAGCTGCATTGGTTTTAATGCGCGAAAGCCATAAGGTCTACCGGCTATCCCTTTTGACTTTCTCATGAAACTCGTTCTTTTCTCCTGAAATGAAAACATTGACTAGAGAGCAAAGTTCAAGACTCCTTTCTAAGGCGAAAACGTATGTGGTAGGTCACATCGCTAATTGTTTATTAAATCGGTTGCTCGAGAAAACGGGGGGGGGGGGGGGGGGGGGGTGGGGGGGGGGAGCATAGTGCAATGGATGCAGTTTTTATTGCTGATTACAATTTTGAAAGATTTATTTGGCAGTCAAGCTTCGTTTTTGGTTTTTATTTTGCCTGTGTTAGGTTAGGTTTAGTGTGTGTATACATATGAGTGTGGTAACAGGGACCTGTGTTATCGAAATTTTGCCCTTGTTAAGTTAGGTTAGGTTTAGTGTGTGTATATGAGAATGGTAACAGGGTTCTGTGTTAGGTTAGGTTTAGTGTGTGTGTGTGTGTGTATATGAGTGAGGTGACAGGGCCATATGTTATCGAAATTTTACCCCTGTTAGGTTAGGTTAATGTGTGTATATGAGTGTGGTAACAGCGTCCTGTGCTGTCGAAATATTTACAACTTGGGCAGTGTTTATGCAACAATTTCAACGTAGATGCATTAATCAGTCATTATAGCATATATTATACCCTTTACACGCATTTATTTGCTAAATATCTGCCGCCTAAGCGAAATAAATCCGCTGAATTTCACGTACGGAAGTTGCTTATAAATAAAAAACGAAGCTTTACCGCCAAATACAACTTTCAAAATCGTAATCAGCAATAAAAACTTCATCAAGTACATATCACCATATTTCATTCGTTTTCTCGGGCTGCCAATCTTGTGAGGAATGTAATTCGTATCATCCTTTAAAATCATATACACTTGTTACGTAAATACTTAATATCCGCGAAGAAGAAAAATTAAAGAAAAAAAAAAAAAAAAAAAAAAAAAAAGCTGATATAAGTCTGGATCCATTTAAATTAGAATGATAATTACATATTTACCTTTATTTGCCTAGTTTATTGTTCTGGCCAATTTTCAGATGAAAGTGAAGTGAGAAACATATTAGGAATATACAAATGGAAGTTAGAGGTTAAAAAGCAGATTAGTTTTATTTTCTCTTCTAAGTATAGTAAATAGGGGAAGTATTGTATTAGACTGAAATAATTCTATGTCGAGATTTCACCGGAAATATGTTTTGGTGACCCCTGAATAAAAATATAAAGAAAAAACATTTTTACAAAAGGGTTTGTATCCAAAAAGAATCGGTTAAAAACCAAAGCTGATGTTTAGGTTTAATATCTTTCAACAATGCAACACCCTAAGTTACCGTTTACAAGACAATTTTTTCGATAATTTTGATTTTCTCAAAAATAGCTAACGATTTTGATTAAAGTGCCATATATTTAACATTTTTTATGGAAATAAAATGTATGTTTTGAATTTTCTGGCCTCAGCCCACATAATACTGTTTACTCTGGATGGATTTTACATAACTGGTAAACCGTAAGAGATAAATCAAATCTTACTATAAAAAAAATCTAGACCTCGTTAAAACACGCCAGATATACTCAAAGTGAATTTTGCAATACACTTTATCTCTTAGCCGTACAAAAGGAACGGAATTTCAATCTTTATATAGCGAGCAGCTTTAAAAGATTTGACTATCGCTCAAAGCCTACTGTATTCCCATATTCTCCTTGTACCTACACGGAAGTTCACAATGAGTTAATTTCTGCAAATGTTTATCTCAACTAACGTAAAGAAGACAGAAGAATAAGAAGGTGTAAGAATAGTTTGTACAAGAGTAGAGAAAGTCATGTGAGTGCAACACATTTTCAGTAAAAGTCCCATTTTCGTTACTCTATTTATGCATTGCCACTAGTTTGGTGGTCTCGGATTCTTTCGCACCAAGTCGTGTTTGTTCGTTCTTTTCAGAATATTGTATGAGGTTTTTCTTTTTATACAAATAGCGATTTTTATAGCTAATAAATGCCAGAGTAAGGAAAAAAAATCTATTACTAAGTAATAATTGTGGTTCTATGCTTTCAAACCTTGATTGTTCATTTGGCAGGTTTTATAGCATAAAAGGCAACAAAAGAACCCTCTTGAAAACAATATATCAGTTGTAATATCTATTATAATTTGTATAAGTCTCGTGTGATATTGTAATCAGAGTAGAGTATTAAGATAAAGCGTGTAGAGCTGCGGGGGTCAGAACCGGGGTCATTGACCTCTATGCGTTTCCAAATACTTCATATGGCTATGTGTGTTTGCGTGGGCTTTTGCACATATGACTTCAGCGCTTACCTGTAATTCCACTGAAGTCAAACAGGAGGAAAGATAAAAGCAAATAATTTCCTGAGGGTAATCCTGGTGGAAAAAATGATTTTAAATTAAAGCAAGTTCAGCAATAATTTTAGAGAATTTACTGAATTTTATCTTTGTAGAAATATTACTGCACGACATTGCCTTGAAAGACTCGCTTTAAATAGTGTAAAATCTATTCATTTTCACTGTTTCTTCCTTCATGTTTATACAAATGCTTGTAGATTTCCAACAACGTTTATGCAATCCTATTTTTGGCACCAATGACGTCATCACAACCAATGTGACACATTATTTTTTTACTGTTTCTTACAGACATTGTGAGAGCTGAAATCCTCACTCTCACTAACTAACGCATTTTCGTTTCTCCATTCACATAACTTTTCATATTCTTTATCGTAAACCGTTTTTGAATTCTATGGAATTAATAAACTGTCAGCAATCTTGACTTCGTTCAAAATGCCAATAAGAATGCAATCTATGTTTTCAATAGCTTTGTCGTAACTTTCTATTTTTCTCTATGTATTGAAACAAATGAAACGTCTGTTTAGCAACCATATTACATCATACTTCTCTGATACATTATAATTTTATATTTAGCAAATTTGTTAGTTATGTTTACGTATTGTAATAATAAAATCACATAAAATTCGTGTAACACGTGCATAATGCATAACCTTTTCATTGCGACATTTAATCGCGTTTCAGTCAGTTTATAAATAACATAAATAACTATTTCCGGACTAATAAAGTAAAAAGAAAGCGATAAAGAGAGAGAGAGAGAGAGAGAGAGAGAGAGAGAGAGAGAAAGAGAAAGAGAAAGAGAGAGATAATAGACAATAGAAGGAGCGATACAACTAAAAATATCTGATATTGCACTTGCATTACTATTCTCTACCCATTCATCAATAAATATTCCTTGAAAAATTTATTCTTCTATTTTGCCTTAATCGAGATAAGCCTTTGCATTACATACTTCGCTGTTGTTACGAGGGGAATAGGGGAATGCATTAAGGTGAAACATTAGTCAAATTTTTCAGAGCTACTCGCTTTGAAATTTAGTCCTCGTTGCATCACTAGCAGGAAAAAAGGATATCGCTTCCAATTTGAGAGTAGTATAAGTATTTTAAACTCCAAACCGATAACAAGGAATGTATATAAAATGATTAATTCCACAAAAAATGTATTTGATATAAATCGTGTGTTGTAACCAAATCTACACTATTTGTGCAGTAAGATTTTGTCTTCTCTCTTTGGGTTTATCAGTTGTGCAAACGTCATTTAGTTAAAAAAGACTTCAGATGCTATTCACAGAACATTCAATGTATACGTTTTACATTTCCACATGAAAATATCTTATGCATGTGGTGTTTTGATCAAAATCGTTAGCCATTTTTGAGGAAATCGAAATTGTTGAAAATGTTTCCATGTAAAGGGTAGACTATGTGGGAGGCGAATTTCTTGGAAAATGTTATCAGGCATTCTTGGACCATGAGTACTTGGGTATTTCCCTCACACCCACTTAAGGGCCCTTTCCTAAAATTTTCGGAGGATTCAGAGGACCCAAAACATATACTTCCACTCGATATCAAATGTTTTGGTGTAGGAGGAACAAAATACGTCACCTACTTACTATGTGGAATAGGCCAAAAATGAAATGGATACCTGGAAAAATAGAACGTCAAAACATGTAAACTGTAATACGTTGAATTCTGTAAAGGCATTAAAATGAGATTTTTGTTTCCGTGAATTTGACTGCTAGAAGTTATTAAAGCGAAGACGAGTATTTTCTGGGTTAATTGTGCTTAAATATTTACCTGAAGGAATAATAAGAAATTGAATGGTGTCCACTCCATTCTAGATTAGTAGGGAAGTCGTCAATTACTCATTTAGATGTGTCAAACAAAAAACTTATATTCCTGATAAATTTAACACTACATAATGCAGTAAATGTACCAGATGTAATGGTTGACTTATTTATTGCTGACTACATAACGTAACCTCACTAATGATCGTTTCATAATTAGGCGCATTGTTCTGCATTTCTAGATTGCTGCGTTCACATGGTGATTAATCTTTAGGATTAAATTAATTAATTAGTGTTTTCTTGTAAAATAAATTGTGTGATATTGTGTTTGTGTCAATTAGGGCTGGACTTCTCGTGGTTTCTTGTTTTTTCTTTCTTGGCTAGCCAGCTGTTATCGTATTGCAACAATGCTACGAGGGACAACACTGATTATAGAATTATCTTGATTGATTTAATATTTCGATGGTGTCACTACAAACACTGATCACAATTGTATTTTATTATTTATTATAACCATCGAAGACGACACTTCCAGTCCATGCCGCGGCCGAGTGGTTAGACAATTCGCCTCTCACTAAAGCGGCCCATGTTCGATCCCACATATGAAATTTGTGGTAGACGAAGCGGCGCAGTGGAGGTTTCGTCCGGGTTCTCCGGTTTCCCCCGCCATCTCATTCCACCAATACCATATCTTCATTTCATGTGTCATCAGTGTTACCACCTACGGTGCCACATGTAGTAAAAGCGGGCGTTAAACACTACCAGAAAAGAAACCGGCACTTCCGCTTTTCCACGGAAATTATTGCAAGACGTAATCGATAAACTCTCGAGTGGAGCGAGAGAATTTATTAGGGAAGGTGGATCGTCAAATGATGTTTATTTGGAGTGTTTAGCAGGTGTTTACTTTTTTTTAATGTTATATATCAGATTTCACTAAAAATGTTAAATTCCTGAAAAATGACTCAAAATATATTAATTGCGATTAGCTCAGTTCGACTAAACAAAAGAATGACCTAGTTATAATTTGTACAAAACAAAAGAATGGTGAGGTAATAATTCGTATCTGATAATGTGATTGTTCTGCTTTTCTGCATTTACACATAGGACTTTTTTATTTTAGAACGATAATAATAACTGTTTATTTTCCCGTGTCCTGTTAAGAAGGGGATTATGTTCCCTGTCCACGGAAAATTCAATTTCAATCTGTTTTTCACACTGGGTAGAAAAGATTTTGTCACTGGACCTTTTGTGGTGGTTTCCCCATTCGTTTTCCCATTCGTTTTGCCAGATTATCCGCTCTCTCGTTCCCGTGGTCCCCACTGTGTGTTTTGACCCACGTGTAATGAATTTGCCACTTCTTGGTTTCCAGTATTTTTGTTTTTTCTCTTCTTGAAACTATTAAGTTATGTTGGTAGTGTTCTGCCCTTGTCCATCAAGCAGTGGTATATGTTAGGAACCCTAGGACTAAATTTATAGGTGAAAATGACATTTTCGGCTTTTGAATTATGCCATATACATGTTCTATAGACACCTGTGCGTCATTATAGCCAAACATTTGTATTGAAAGGCACAGCGACATGTTTGTCATCTATGCGCTTCATTTTAACCACACTGTAGTGCTGCTTTCCCCCTCAGTTTTGCATTTTGTATGAAATTTATTCCTTACATTTCAGTCTTGCTCTAATTTACGTGTAAATTTGCATACATAATGTCCAACGTGTCATCTAAAGATTCAACTGTAGATTTGGTGATTGCCTTATTTATTGGTTCAGAGAAAACAATTTCATAAAAACAAAAATGTATTTCTCTACAAGTAATAAAGTTAACGTCAGTGAAATACTTTAATTTATATTCAGTCTACTTAAGAATCAGAATATGTCACTTGTATACTTTTCTGAGAAATGTAAAGGCACTTATAAATAATGATTTTTTATCGCTAATTAAAAGTATTCTATTATATGAGATACTTTTTGAGCTGGAAAATTGGGCTTTGGCACACCATTTCCTTATTAATATCAAGTGTGCAAATTTTCAAGTAAAGAGATGCAAAATTGAGAAAGTTAGATAATTCAGCACCAGTCTCACTTAATTGCTGACCCGATATCTGCAAATATAGCAGAGGTGTATTGTGACTATGTGGGAAGCCAAGTTACCATTTGAAGGCATTTCTCGAAGTTACATGCTCATATCTGAATAGTCTATAACTGTGACGTAAAACACTATGCGCGAAAAGGTAAACAAATAAACACACCCCTCCTTGCCATGTATGCTACCTGTGAAGGCCAGTAAATACGTACCTTAGTTGCCGGAGTGGCATATTGTAACAAAAAGGCAACAATTGTAGGTTCTTTTAAGTTTAATTTACACAAAAACCATTGAATCTATTGAAATACGCCAAAGGAAAAAGTTGTCATTTATTCAATTTTCTATGAATGTAGCTATAAATCAAGAACCTTCAATCAATAATAATTCAGCCAGGTGATGATACATTTTTTTGATGAAAATATTTTTTCTAGAAAACTATAAACTTTTCAATATTTTGGTATTAGACTTTCTTGTTATTGACATGAGAAATTCGCTGCTAAAGTCTGACGGATAATTTCCCTTCCATTCTGTATATAGCAGAGACAAATACAACACTATTTCCAACATCGACATAGCTAAAATTAAGTGGATTTTTTGTCTTTAGGGATTTTTAACCAACAAATTCGCACACACATTCAGACTCTCATTAATACTTCCAGACACTAGGGAGATTAAGGAATATTTTTTCCTGGAGAAAAGTTCCTATCCTCCTACTGGGAATCGAACCCGTGAACTGCAGGCAGGTGTTCCACCGACAGAACTACAGGGAATTTCCGTTCACTTTGCAAGGCCAAGAGCTTTAAAAACATATTCCTATTTTAGAAAACTATAAGTATTGGTACATTCAAACAAATAATAAGGAATACCTTGGAAATGGTTCACTCAAAAGACAAAAGAAGTATTTGACATAAACTGTGTTTTAACGAAATCCACTTTTTTATTTAGTAAGCTTTTGCTTACCACTTACATTTATGCAAAAATCATCCAGAATGAGGCGGTCTATAGAAAACATTCCCAAAACATTCAAGGTATGATTACAAACTGCAGTGGAATCGCTTGTTTGTGTCTGTCACTGGATACTGATAGCTTGTTAGTCTAAATGATGTAGGCGTGATTCATCTTCCGACTGAAAGTGGGGGTGGATAATATCAGCTAATTACGTAAGCGTCTCCAAAGAGACAAGTTTGAGCATCTTAGCTGTATCATCCTTTAATTAATTGTAAAATAGTCTTAATAAATGCAACTTTTGACAGTCAAATTCTCTAGATAAATCGACAATCACTCCTGACATTACGTATTAATTATTTTCCAGCCATCTCTAGTGCCTAGCGATCCTTTTCAAATCTTTCATTAAATCTTTGGGTTAAGAATTGCATTTATGAGTAATATGAAAAGTGTTTAATGTCGTCACATTGGCATTCCACACAGCATACCAAGGAGGGAGAAGGCACATGTTGAGCCGTAGTTCTGTCATCCGTTAAGAGCAAGCTGTAAAAGGCACCTGCTGCCACTCAAGAGGAATCGGTTCGTTATGGAAGACCAGTGTCACGTCCTTCCAGTCTGTCACGCTCGACCTCGAGGAGAGATCGTGGGAGACGGCGACAATCTGCATCCTGTCGCTGCTGCTACTCCTCAGCTTCCGCAAAGAGAGATCAGTCCTCATCACGGATCAATGCCTTTGTCTTATTGCTGCATATGATGAATATGTAATGATGTCCTTTTAGGGAAACTTGCAGCTATTCTGTCTGGAGAAAGTAGTGAATGAATGAAAAATGTGTATCCAAGTTACCACCAAGTGGATTTCACGAAGCAGTCTCATTGCCAGTAAGTGAAGCAAATGAAAGAACACAGGTATGAAAGGCTAAATGGCATTTAATAGTTAAGTCCGATTAAAACGTTCAACCTAACCTAGACTGGTCCAGACTAGAAGAGCAGATATCAAACTTGGCGACATTCTAAGTTTTTGGAATAACCAGATGTATATTGCATAATACTTTAGAGGAATAGAATACTTCTCCAGAAAATGCTGACATATACAAAAGTCATTCAGAATGAAGAAGACTTCAAAAGCTCTTCCCAGAAAATTCAACATATTCTAACAAAATGACAATTTGATGAGTCCCACATCTGACACCATGTGACAAAACGACAAAATCCAGTCCAGTTTTCTATCTTCTAAACTTTTGCACAAAAACACAGTTCTCTTGCACTGACGTCAATACGTTCTACAGTATTTCGTAATGTTACAGCTCACAGCTCTTTCTTCTCGGAGCCTTGGCTCAGTTCTTTCACTTTGTTCACTTTCTCTGTCATACACAAACCCTGATGATACAAGCACTCTATGCTCATTAAAACATCTTCACTTCGACCCGACGTATCTTTCACGACATTAATGAACTCACAGGTACACACACACAGACACACACACACACTCACACACTCACACACACACACATACTCACACATGCGCCTGCACACAGCTTTCTCGCATTCATTGACAGACTGACCGACTCATATTTATAACCGTAACTCAATCTAACTCGTTGCTTCACCTACTTATACAGCGGGAATAATGTCACACGATCCTTTCTGGAGCTTCTACAAATATGCCGGCCTCCGGACGCCTCTCGAAGGTTTTAGGAATCCTTTGTTAAGCGCCGTGCTCATTGTTAGTCACGTATACACAGTGTATATGTGAGGCTGCTTGATCTAGAACGCTTTTGTTTGCTCGCCGGCCTGGTATGTAGTGTGAAGTAGTTTAGCCCCGATCGTCCTTTGTTGTGCGCCGCACCCACCGTCACAGTACATCATTTGTTTGAAAAGTACATGAAAATTAATTTAAGCAAAATCGTTAGAAATATTTTGAGAAAATGACATTTTTATCCTAATTACCAAGTATTTCAGTTCAATACACACGCGTGGATACCCTTTAATGCGTCTTTTCTTTTATTCAGAGAGTCTCAAAACGCCTATTTCAGGCATGGATTTTTGGATGGAATGCACATCTCCTTTATTTACTGTAATTAGGTATTAAAGAATGCCATGTAGACATTGCAGTTAATGTCTTTGTGCAATTTAATAACTGGTTCAATCTAGAAAATGTGACACCAGAATTTTAGAACTTTTCCTCGTATCGTGTTAACGAACTTGTGCTCTAATATGCAATCCACGTTCTGCTTCCTGAAAGAAAAATAATTCAACGATACAGCAAGAAAGATTTCCTCTGTTGAAAACTAAATGTGTTCAATTTATGCGACACTGGATGTGAACAATGAAATTAAGTATTGAGAGGTGAAGCGGTAATAAAATGTTAACCTCTACTATACGTCAGTACTTCAGTGGTAGTATAAGTTAAATTTCTTTATGACCATGTAGCAGCAGCAAGCAGCTCTTGTCAAAGAGCAGAAAGGTAATCGGTGAGCGTCGTCTAAGGTGTAAGTCACTTTTGATTATTCTGCTCGAGCCTTTCATTTGCATTGTTTTCTTTGAGTGAAACCAATTGAAGGGTACAGAGGAAAATGGGAGAATGTCATTTGTTACTGAGATAATTCAATTTGAATGTTTCAACTTTTAATGTTGTCCATAATAATGCATGTACAAAAATTAATAGCCGAATGTATTGATATTGTACGTCGATAACAATGAAAATTTAGAATTAATGTTTACAATTGAAAAAAATGGAAAATAAAGTAAATACACCTTGTCATGGAAATAAAGAGGAATGCCACTTTTAACAAACCATAACAAATAACATTATTACATATCCCAATTAATAGTGAGGAAGTGTAACAATGAAGGATGTTCTCTCTGGTCCACAAAATTATCTAAGAACTCGCAGATCAGTAAATTTTGCTTCAGAGATTGGATGCAAACCTGAACTAGAAGTTACAAATTTAAACCCTCAATATTGCCAGCATATTTGCGAATGTAGAGCAACTTCATGTACAGTAACTCTTTCTCCCCCTGGGAGAAAGGATGAGATGAAGTGCGACCGTAGGCTTGCCAGAGCGGAGCCAACGAAGCACAGGGACACACGGAAGTCCCTAACAGTTACAATATTGACACCTGGCGTACAACCAATGTGTTTCCTCTTCCTAGGGAAAGGGCGACGAGGCGACACTTGCGGCCTAGATAGCAACTTACAAGGAGGGCCAGGGAAAAGGTTCCAGTGCGCAAGCATTTATGCCATCTATCCGCACTCACCGGAGCGAACCGCGCTACCAAACAAACCTGAAAGATGACAAGCGAGGGAAATGAGAAATGAAGGGAAATGAATAAGTGGAGAAGAGATTAATGCACCCCTGCATTCGCAAGTGTTATGGAGAAACCACGGAAAAACCCACGTCAGATTGTGCGGCCGTAGGGATCGAACCTCCGACCTCGCGAATACGGGTTACAGACGTTACCGCCTGAGCCATCCCGCTCGGTAGGGAAGACCATATTTCTGGTACCCCTAAAATGAACTGCACAATCTTCTGGTGCTTCAACTGCAAATTTCTGATCAATTAGTGCCCACGAATTGTAAACTATATTCGCTGAGTCTAAACGTTTATATGATTAACTACAAAGTGGAAACATTCCCTTTTCTTTGATTGTTCTGTTGCGACATTCCCCTTTCATATATGATTTCTGAAACGTGTTATATTTGAGTGACGTGCTTGGACATTGTCTTTAACTATTCTCGCGCCCATATAAGTATATCTTTGTAGTTACCTCATCTTACGTTTTACGTTGACATTGACCCTTTTTCTCCGTGTACCCTTCAATTATTGAGGTTATAAAGTACATAATGATTTCTCTGTTCAAAACAAGTGCATTTTCACTAATTTTTATTTTGAATCCTCAGCTGCTTAGATATATACATTACAATCATTTTGGGCCCATTCATATTTAGGGTACTGTTTCAAATGTTGACAGAATTTTTATTATTCAAAGAAGTCAACAACAATCATGAGGAATTCATCTTATAGTGCCTATTACAAACACCTGTGTAGGAGTTTAAAATGCGTACTATTTTTCTATAGATTTAATGTCGTTTATCCTAATACGTCATACCGGACGATTAATGAATGGGTAAAATGAAACTCGAATAATTGTGGGTTCTATAGAACTTTAGGTTATTACATTTGTCTTCTGAGGATAATGTAAACACCAGGATAACTCGCTTTAACCGAGATTCAAACTTGGCACACCTATGCAGCTATTGAGGCGCATTAAAAGCACATTTAAGACTCCTTTTATTAAAACTAACCTAAGTAATTTATATATTCAATCATCTCCACAACTTTCATCCTCGTAAGAGTTTCTTAATGCACCAAAAAATTAAACAATGGTTTCGTGCTAATGTTAGACATGTTTATAGGATTATCTAAGGATAGACTATAAGTTTAAGTATATTTATGGGTTTTTAAAAAGCTGGTTAATTCATAATTAATTTTATAGTACTAGACGGTTTTTAATCGTAATATATATTTTAACATTGTATTTTTTAGGTTATGACTCTCATCCAGTCCCTTTTGCGATTTCTAAACAACTAAAACACTAACAAAAATACTAAAGATTGTATTTTGATATATCTTGAACATTTTAACAAATCAAGTTGAATTTCATCACGTTTTATTATCAAAATTAATTGTAGTCCTTGACCAAATCTTACCAGAAAAGAAAAATTGGAAAATGAATATCAATAAAATCTGAAATACGTAATAGAAATGAAATTCAAATTTTGACAAATTATTTCCAAAATCGAGATTATTATAAAATCTAACTACGCTATTATAAAAAGTTAAATGCTGCCATACACATTTTTTCTTAGAAAAATAATGACGTCTGACACTTTTAATTTTCTAAAAATCTATTTTGTATTGAACTACAAAACTCCAAATCTAAAACTGTACTTTAAACCAAGAAAATGTCTTTATATCTCTTCATCTACATTCATGAGGTATGTTCAGGATTTGAAACATAAATTACATTATAAACATTTTTTAGGGGCAAAAGGTAAACTTGCAAGATTACAAGTTTATGAGAAAATTAATTGTAAAATTTTATGTATTGCTATCTTTACACGATACTGTTCCACCCAAAAAATCGACTATATTGTTTTGAGATTGCCTGAGTATGCTCCTAAAAATGAAAACTGTATTTGTGCCCGCGTGTATTGTGTGTGAAGACCATAACTAAAAAACCAAAAGAGGGTTGAATATCAAACTTAGTATTTACGGTCAGCATTGCTTGAATTTTATGTTTGGCTTTTAAATGCCTTAAGAAGCGAAAGCGCAATTGTATACTGATTCTACAACGCACGTGGATTTTTCTATCAACATTTTTAAAAGCGATTTATTTTCGAAATGATGCTAAATTGGTATCAAATGCTTACAAGTGGTCATTATCGCATTGATATCGCAGATTGAGCTGCAAGTTTTGATATTGAAAATACATAGAAAAAATTATCTATGTTTCGGCCTTCTCTTCTATATATTCCCCTACTCGGTGGGGGGAAAAGTTGTAGTTTCAAGTTGTAAGACTGACTTAGATTTGTCTTCCGCATAACGATCAGCTACCTTGGACGGGATATAAACTTTTCCCCACACCTAGGATACAAATATTTGTGCGCAAAACGGAACTAAAGATAACTTCCAACTAGGGTTGCATGTAGCGAGGAGAAAATCGTGGACAGTTACATTTTATTCTATTCTCTCAGTGATGAGTGCACTTCACTAGTTTAATACTTTCCACCAATATATGCAAGGAATTGAACACTATTGGTGAATTATTCTAACTAGTTTTTAAACACTTTTTCTAGTCAAACTTGGACCTCTGTGATAATTGTCCCTTATTAAGAGACACATTCGAGAACGAACTCTGATGTCCTAGTTGTCCTAGTCGTTAAACGCTCCACTCACTAACTCATTCACTCTCTCTCTCACTCACTCACTCACTCACTCACTCACTCACTCACTCACTCACTCACTCACTCACTCACTCACTCACTCACTCACTCACTCACTCACTCACTAGTAATGTATACAATTCCTCACAAATGAAATATGAAAATAATAGGATTCTACAAAATTTGAAGAAAACATCACAATTATTCTCCTTCTCATTTCTGCAAGCCAGTTCACATTCTGTGCCTTTCTCTGTGACATGAACCATTAAAAGCGTGAGAACACACTAAGGTTGGTCCCGTGCACAAACACGTACACGCGGTATGATTTGTTGTTGGAAATAATTGATTCTAGAATAATCGCTTTGTGAATGTCTAAATCGGCAACATAATTGCGAGACCAGTGTTTCTGCCATTCCCGTGGTTATATAATAGCCTACTTTTGATTTACGGCTGGCACCTTGGTGGCAGGGGGCAATCGAACTTGACAGGTTGTTCATGCTTCGTGGTACCACGGTACCCTGACCTGCCTGCGGTTTATGGCAACTTGTGCTATTCCTGTTTAATAAATTCTACAGCTCTTCTTTTAAGGACAGCAATACACATCTGGAGATGGCTACTCAAAACTTTATGGACAATAGTTCTGAGGGTTTTAATGTGTGAAGTTTGTAACATTCATGCTATTTGGCTATATTTATAGCTATCCGTTGTTAAACGCAATAATGCGTGCGTCATTTACTTCATTTGCTACGTAATTAACAATAAGTAGAGAAAGCTTTGCATTCCACACAAAAAATTGGAAATTTCATTAGAATGTTTTGAGACTCCCCTAAACCACAGTGTGTGTATGTGTACGTGTGTGTGCGTGTACGTGTGTGTGCGTGTGTGAGTGACAGAGAGAATGTACCTGTGTGTGCGTGCGTGTGTTTCAGTTTATTAACATGTTTCACTACAACTTAAATTTGGTCAAGTTGAACAGAGTTTGCAAATTCTAAAAATTCCGTTCTAAAGTTTCTGAGCATTTCTCTTTTGAATTGATCGTTGATAGCCCTAGTTTAGTACATTATCTTTAAACTTTTGTCTCTCCTTATTTATTCTATTACAATCGAAAAGCACATGGTCTACATTTTGTTCTCCGAGTTGCACAGGAACATTGCATTATTTATAATTTTGAAACGGTAGTAGTATGCTCTTAACTTGCTGTGTCGTGTATGTGTGGGTTTGGGAGTGTGGGAATGGGGTGTCGGGATGGGGGGGGGGGGGAGGTGTGTGTACAGCGTAACTCCAAAACTGAAGTCAGATAGCTATCAGGCTTAATAAGTTTTATAGTTATTTTCTAAAGATGAAATGTTCAAGTAAATCCACCGACCCAAAATACCCATTAAATGGACAATTCAAAAATTCTATGAATATTGATTACAATTTCATACGGTAGGGCAGCTGTTGCTGTGCAAGACGTCCATGGTTCTATTCTCGGCAGTGAGAGTAGCAATTTTTCTTCTCCTAGGATTATTCCCATTCCACACTAGAATGTGAAACTATGAATGGGAGTGTGACTGTGAGTGTGTGACCACCGTTAAGAGAGCGAACACCATTGCTGTTGAGTACCTAATTGTTCCAAGATGTTAAAAGCCGTCGATATGATCTTCGATGTTAAAGACCACATATAAATGGCAATTAAAAATATTTCGTATGTTTAGATATAAAAAATAAAATGCAAATCTTATTTCTTAGCAAGAGATTGTAAAGTCCTCTTTACTCTGAATATTTTTACTATAATTAACACCCTGTGATAGTTACACAAAATTATATGCACAAAAAATGTATGTAGATCTCATTAAAGCACACGATCTTCAAAAAATAAACTTTTGTGGCTTTAACAGTTTCCGAGATATTCTTTTTATTGGTTTGAATTTTGAAATATTTTCCTTTTTTCCTGCGGCCATGCACAGAAACAATTTCTGTGTCATCCCGCTCTTAAAACATTTGACTGTCGCTTTTGCCTAATCACCTAGGTACAACAAAATACGGGTATGTAATAAATCTATTTCCGTAAAATGCTTATCTGTATAAATATGAAGTTGATAGAATATAATTTTCATATTATTGTTTGTTGAATGGATATTTATGTCAGTTCAAGATATTTTGCCGTTTCATTTAATCGGTCGCTTCAACTTCTGTGGTCATATTGGGGGTTTGGGGTTTAGAAACCACTAACACTTGATTGTAGTTTTTATCTGTTGGTTTCTACTAATTTCACTCACTCACATTCATATTCCCAGGCTCTATAGAAGGTAACAATTGATTCTAATTAAAGAAAAAATATTCCGCTTCAACTAGGAATGGAACCTGGGACCACTGGATTGGGAAGGCAGAACCTTATCGCTCTGAGCGAAATATCCGGTTTGCATATTCCTTCAAATATTTGTTTTTGTTAGTTTCTCTGCAAAATACCTGTAGTAAATAGAGGAACTATGGTGTTCCAACCAAAAAGTCGATATCTATCGAGATTGCACAGGAAATATGTGTATGTTCTGTGATGCAGTGAACTCGCTGCTCCAACAGACAAAAAAATTGTAGAGAAGTTCTATGATCTATCCGTGTGCATCTCTCTGTGTGAACAAAAGCTAAAGTTGTATGAAAGCAAAGCTTGGTATTAAAACTCGGCGTCCTCCACGAATATTTTTAAGAAAACCTCTTCACGCCAATGGAAAATTTTGATTATTTTGTTAAGTATTGTTATAATGATTTTGATTAAACGACCACAAAGTTAACATATATTGATACGATTGATAAAATGTACACCTACTTTGAATTTTCTGTAAATATTCCAGTCTCCTTTATCTACCGAGCGAGAGGCCTATCTTTTTGGCCCATGGGTTATTTTCGGAGTTTTCCCGAGTCAGCAGGCAAATGCTGGGAAGGATAATTACATCCCCCAAATTTCCATTTCATTTCAACTTCATTTCAATCCGGTCTTTCAGGGCCAGGAGTGTTGGCGATGGGCGAGTTTGGCGCTGCTGTATGGGTGCTTTGTGAACTTTAGCTGATGCTCTCGAGGGATGGGTGGCATTGTAGTCACTCACCTGCTAGTGTGGACCTCTGTCGAACCCTATGTGGCTGGTGGTTGCTTGGCGAACCCTAGTGTTGTGATGAAGATGTCTTGTATTGGATGTACACCTATGGCAAAATTTTTTATGGGATATTTACCCAAAACGTAGTATTTCCTTAGCAACAATAGGCCAAAGAAATCACCAGGAGTTAAGAATACTGCAGATGAAACTAAGTTTAAATGAGCAGGGTGCTTAATTTGCAACGAATTAAATTCCTTGGAGGCCCTGGAGTATGTGTAGAAGAAAAGGAGCAGTGAAACAGAATCGCATCTAGGTAAGATCGGGGTTACAATTCTTTGCTTTATACTTTCATCAGAACACAGAGATGGTAGACAGGCAAAAGCCCCAACACAACAAAGCTATCAAGAAGCGATAATTGACTATTGATCCGGGCCCATCTGGGAAGAGTGTAGGAAGGTGTGAGAAGGCCATAGTATTCCAAATCGATAACGGTCGAGCAAGCAGACGGAGTGAAGGGATCAAGTGTCTCTGAGAAAAAAAAGGCGTTTATTGTGAGGTCACGCTTGACCTTATGCCGTAGGTATTTTACAGGGGCGATTTCTCTAGAAATGTGCCTCTCCAGGCCACACTTTAAACACTACACATCAAAATCGCATGTTATATTCTTTGCTGTATTGAAGCTTCTTCGTGAAATTCTTGAAGTCAACGGATGTTTAAGCTTGAGTCAGTTTGTCGTATAATTGATGTAGTGATCAAGCTTTCACAGAAAATCAGCATGGAAAATTACATTCTAACTCGTATCCAATCTGGGGTATGCCCACGGGAAAATGAACTGCCGACCAGCACAAGGGAATGCCAGAACCAGTTAAGGGTACATACATATGACTGAGTTTTGACGATTTTTGGTAATAAATTGAATTTTTTTATTTTAGCTTTAAGAAATATTACAATCTTTCCTCTATCATATGCATCCATTATTTTTTCAGTTCCGCCATTTTTAAAGCCAACAGAAGCCATCCTTTAACTCCATGTGCGTGGTATTTAAATGTCCATATACGCCCACTTTTACGATATAATGTTATTGTGCACTGTTACTGTGCCATTTCACTCCTATTTTGATTATCGAAGTAGTCCTAATGATTGGCTACTGTCATTTCTAATGTAATTGAAAATATCACCTGAAGAAACAAACAGGAGGTCTGAGAGGGAGATATATGGTCCAGGGCAATTCTGAGGTCAGTTTATTTTCTTTTGCCTTTTTCTCAGTTCGCAATTGTTCAGCATTTTGCTCTATACAAAATGCTCCTTGCGGAGCATGTCTTATCAGAATGGCTTGAAACTTGCACAACATGTAGTAATATGTACTATAAATAAAAACTGTATTGGGTTTTGATATCAGATGGATTTTAGTGTGTTTTTATCCTTCAGTACGGGCTGTTACTCCATATTTTTTAAAAATTATGAAATATAAATATTTACATTTTTCTGTAAGCCAAACAAATAACCAGATATAAAATCCCAATACAGTTCTAATTTATCCTTGTTTAAAGTGCATCTCTACAAAAGTTTAGAACGATTGGATGAAAACTTTGTCGCAAGGGACTTTTTAAGTGCGACTATTAATTTATTTAAACAATTTGCAATATTTCTTGAACCAAGCAGCATACAGAGTTCAAACTTTTCACAGCATAATATGGTTACAATATAAATATGCACACAAAATTTCATCAAAATTGATTAAAAAATATAGAAGTTGGAAAATTCATTCATATGTAACCCCCTTCGTGAAATTCTTGAAGTCAACGGATGTCTCAGCGTGAGTCAGTTTGTCAGAACCAGTTAAAGGAGCAATATTGTACCACCAACTAATTGGTTCACTGCGTTGTAAGTGTATTGTAAATCCAGGAATTATCTAAATCAGCAAACACGCTGTTGTATGTACAGCCAAGTTATTTTTGTATATTTTGTCAGTTCTATAATTGATAATATAGTATGTTCAATCCTTTAATTGAAACTCGCACCAGAGTTAACCCTTCACTTGGTGAGCATTGTGCAGCTATTGAAGACAAAACAATGTCTCCAACACAATGGAAGAAGCGACCTTGGACCGACCGACGGACCGCATGTAACATCCAAGCACTATTGAAGCCTGTCACTACATAATTACGTTCTGAATGGACATACCCCGTACTCTCCTTTCACTCTGTATCGTGACATTAATAAACGTTTAACATGACATGTTTCGAAAGGTCACAAGATTTATATATTCACGACTTCAGCATCTTTAACGACTCTATCGATAACGTCGTTAAATCGAACTTGGAACATATCAAAGGCATTACATGGTCGATGTCTCGAGTTTTCTCTAGACATACAGGCCGGGACAGACTGACAAGACCCTTGTGGAGGAATGTACCTCGATCAAGCATGTACATCCATAGTACACACAGATAACCTGTGGTGTATGTAGTGGGGGAGGCGGGGATTCAAATTTCACCCCTTCCACATTTCCTCATCTTTTTCTTCTACTTCAACCTTTGTCCGTACCCTTGTATTAATACTTGTAGGTAACCTTTCTTCTGACTTTTATAGTCTTTTATGAAAGTCTTGATTGCGTGTTAATGCTCATTATTTCAAATGTTTATATCTGCTTTCTCTACAATGAACTTAGTATGTAGACAATGTATGGACTGCATCCAAAAATTGGATACTCATATTTCAGTGAAAATGAGTTCTTAAGAATGTGACAAGGCATTTTCAACGTTTGGTAATAAAATATGAATTCTAAAGCTTAAAGAAAGTCGAAATGATTTTTGTAATTTTTGTTACTAAATCCAAATTTTACTTGCATTTAAATATTTCAGATCATCTGTTCATTTTGTGTGCTTGCGCGTTCGCGTGTGGATGGATATAGGTAGGGACGTGTGTGTGTGTGTGTGTGTGTGTGTGTGTGTGTGTGTGTGTGTGTGTGTGTGTGTGTGTGTGTGTGTGTGTGTGAGTGTGTGTCAGAGAGAGAGAGATTAACATTCATGACTTTGAATCCAAATTGTTCATGTATTACGTAGTTTATATATGTTTCTATTTATAATTCAGTGTTATAATAACGTTACATTTGTGTAGGTTAAGAACACCCCTCCGAAATTGAGTCTTTGAAATACCACGGGAGTCTAACCTAAGTTGACCGCCTCCGTAGCGCGCTTGCCTCTGGCGAGGAGGACCCCGGTTCGATCCCCGGTACCAGCATGGGGATTTTATCCCCTCTGAAAGGTCTGGCACGGGGTGCACTCAGCCTCGTTAGGTCCCGGGGGGACCAATTGAGGAGCTACTTGATGGAGCTAGGTCTAGAAGACCGCATAACTGACCGGGAGGGCTCGGGGCGCTGACCACGTCCCACCCTCCAGTACTGCACCTCACCAATAACGCCTGGAGTGGGCAGAGGTGGGGGACGCAGCGGCTGGGCGGTAGGCCTTAGCCCTTCGTGGGCTGTCGCACCGGGGTTTAGTTTAGTTAGTAATCTAAGTAAGTATTACGATTTTGATTGCATATCGTTTGTCACTTCGTGACCCTTAGCTAAGGTTCTAACAAGTATAGAATTTTTCGGACTATACGATCCGTTTTGATTTTGATTCTTTGGAAGAAAGAGTACTAAATATGAATTTACTTATAATATTATTGAGCTTTTCTTCCCGAACAGAGTGTCGTTGTTTGATTTGTGAAATCTGTAAAAGAGGTTGCTAAAACATGATATTTTCTGGCTTGATTTTATTGATTGCACAATGGAAAAATTTCATAAAGTGTATCTTTCTATGGTAAAAATTGACAAATTGCGTTGTAGGTAATTTAAATAACCAGCCATTAATTTCTCTGCACATACGTTCTTTGAGATACCGTCAAATCATGATAGCTAGCCGAAGAACGAGCTATTCAACTGATACATTTCAACAAGTTTTATACACTGTGGATTTTCCAAACTTCACATATATATTACTTTAGCATTGATATTTAGTGCACACCCAAGCTTAATACTAAATATATTTTGTTTCTTTCGAATATGCAATGCATAAATATTTCTTAATACCATAAACGTTCAACCGTATGCTCTTTTCACTTACGACAGTGATTTCAGATCTTGATCCACTGCAATCGACAGGAATGCAATATAAAGTTATTGCTCCATTACCAAATACTGACATCTGACCTATATGGAACACGAACTCGCGACCCTTGAAGTTTCACAATGTTGCCGGCGGGATGGGCGCTTGGAATGATACATACAAGCTAAGTGAACGTAAACTGCAGATATAGCGTAAGGTGCAAAATTGATACTGCAGCAAAGGGAAGGGCTAATTTGGAGGAACAAAATTAACTGTTCAATAAAGCTGAAACCATAATTCACAGCGTTGCAGCTTTTTTCCCCTTCTCTGGAAGGTTTATAATGTGGATTCAGCTGAATGCATACATTATATAGCTCAGCTTCAGAAACTGATGGCAAGATCACGGATATTATTCTTAGCAGTCACAGGCAATAGTCTCCCACCCCAGCCCACCCCAGCCCACCCCAGCCCAGCCCGCAGAGAAGGATACACGCGTTTTTATATTATTTTAACCCCTAACGTGCAGGGCTGGGGGAATGTCTTGTTTATACTGCAGAATACACACCTCAAAACACGAAAAGCTTTCCTCAATCTCAGGTTCATTGTTGTTAGTACTCTTACATAGTACAAGCCAAGCGACATGGCTTCGCGGTAACGTCTGTGGCTCGCATTCGGAAGGTCTTGGGTTTGATTCCCGCGGCCGACATTCTTGACCCATGTTTTTTCTTCAGGTTTTCCAGGCGTGTGCTTCCCTCTCTTTCAGGGTTAGAAGTGTTGGCGATGGACAATTTAGCGCTGCCGTGTGCGGGGTTTGCGCACTGTAACTGCTGTCCTCGACGGATGGGTAATCTTGTAGTTGTCAGGCCTGCCGGGGGAACCAATGTCGAAACCCATACGATTTGTGGCTGCTTGCCGAACCCTGGTGTCGAGATGAATCTTCAGGGACCCTTACGTCGGCTCGCTTCCTCTCCGGGTTCCCTCGTGCCTGTAGGGCACACTCATCCCATCCCTTCCTTCCAGGGATCTGACATAGAGTAGCCTGCATATGCTCTTGTACATACTTCTACCTCTCGTAGTAGAAGTCTACTAATGATAGAAGGAAAAACACCTAATCATCTTGTGTATCACAGGACAACTAGAGTGAATCAGTTATGCCTAAAGAATTATAAATTATAATCTCAACGATTGGCTAATTCTGCTTAAATGGTTTGGCTTTAAATCGGACATAAATTAACCCTTAGGTATACTTCCAACCCTTATTTCAGAACTTAGATTTCCAAGGGAGAAGGGATACTTGTGACCACAACTAGAAGCAGAATGTCTGAGCAATTTTTAAAAAACTATTTTAAAATTACATATTATACTTTGTCATGTTTAAAAAGGTAATATTTATCACTGTTTAACTATTCCTTTTTACTTTCTCTACTGGTAAGCAGAGGAAGTATTGTAATCAACCCAAAAATTCGATGTTGACATTTCACCGGAAATGTTTTGAGATTCCCTGAATCCAGAAAAAGCATTTTTAGAAAAAGGTCCGCGTGTGTATCAGTGTGTGTGCGCGCGCGTGTGTGTCAGGCTCTCTCTCTCTCTCTCTCTCTCTCTCTCTCTCTCTCTCTCTCTCTCTCTCTGTGTCTGTGTGTCAGTCTGTGGACAGTATAACTCAAAAACGAAAAGTCCCTTAGGAACCAAACTTGGTATTTAAGTTTAATATCTTTCAAGGATGCAACACGAAGATTTTGAAGAAAATAGCCCCACTCTAAACTACCCTTTACGTGGAAAATTTTTCGAAAGTTTTGATTTTCTTGAAAATGGCTCAAACGATTTTGATTAAAATGCCATATGTTTGAGATATTTTGATGACAAATGAAATTTATATTTTGAATTTTCTGGCTATAGCCTATGAGGATGACTTTTGAATAATTCGTAAACCGTAAGAGATAGACAAATTCTTAGTATACAAAAAGATATCTCGCTGAAACACACAATTTATGCCTCAATACATTTTTTTGTAGGGTGAACCATTTCGGAGATTTCCTTGTTATTTGCGTCAGTTTCGTGAAATGGGACATCGTTATTCTTTTTTTTTTTAAATTTTTTTTTAATTTTTTTTTTTTTTTAATGCTATGCGTGCAAAGAGAACAGGATCTCAAAGCTTTAAAAGATTTGACTATCGTCCAAAGCCTACTGTATTACCCTTGCATCTAAAGCAAATAAGCAATAAGATAATTTGTAAAATGTTTATGTCAACTAACACGAAGATACAGAAATAAGAGTTTGTAAGAATGGTTAGTACAAGAGTAGAGAAAGTCATGTGAGTGCAACACATCCGACTTTTCACTTCTTTGTCCACCTTGACATTTCATTATTTCTCAGAAAGATCAACAATGAAAACTTTAAAATAATTACGCAATGTAGTTGAAACAGAGATTGATAATAATTGTCAACTGTATGTCTATAGTCTAAATTTCATAAATAAAAGAACCTAAATGAAAGAAGTGTGCCAAGGAATGGAAACAATACACGTTTTATGTACACCCAGTCGATAGGCTCAAGCGTAACGTCCATGGCCGACATTCTGGATGTCTCGGGTTGAAATCCTGTGAGTCGATCAATCTGACTGCGGATTTTTATTGGTTTCCTTTAACCATCAATGTAAATATCGGATTGGATATATAATGCCACGACCTGAAATTCTAACTTCATCTAAAATAATAGTAAAAAAGGAGATAGATGATAATAACAAATGTGCTGCCATCTATCCGAGGAGTAGGTAGACTAGACCGCACTCAAATCCCATCTGCACAGCACTTGTGGAAGCAGTTGTGGGTATACTTGTCTCTCTCTCAATGGGTACGTGTCAAAGTTGTCATCTGCTCGTCACAGTTGCATAGCACCAAGGCTTCTAGTGTTCTGTGGACACATGATGAAGCAAGATGATACACGGATGACACCCAGAGGGCTAATTATCCCGCTTTTTTATAAATTCAAAATTTTGAAAAAATGTTCCATGTAAAGGTTAGTCTGGGGTGAGGGGATTTTCTTGAAAATCTTTGTGTGGCAACCTTGGAAGATGCTGAACTAAAATAGTAAGTTTGGTCTTTAACCGACTTTTCGTTTTCAGTTATGCTGTTCACGAGCTGCCGGGCACACGCGCGCGCGCGCAGAAAATGCTTTTTTTGGATTAAGAGGGCCTCAAAGTATGTTTTCGCTGAAATCTCGACATGGAAATTTTGGGTCAAATACAATACTTCCCCTACTTACTATACGTAGTAGAGAAAGTGGTAAAGATGGTTCTTTTTCTTTTCACTCTCATTGTTCAATTTAAAGCTGTGTCGTATGTGCATGTACTGCACTACATGATATATTAGTTCTAGCAGTTGTGTTGGACTCTGGATGGTTTGTACTGCTTTTCGAGTCAGTACAGTCCAATCTTCTGCAATTGCCCTGTATGCACGTACGCAGCTCTCGGATTTATTTCGTATCAGCAATAACATTGCAGATGCAACCTATATTAACCTACCATAATAACAATAATTATGAATTGTTTTCAGTACATAAGAAATTAACTGCGCAATCTAATTACTTTGCAAGTATTAGGGTTTGCAACCCTAAAAATAGGTACTCACGGGGCGCGGTATTTACGACAGAACTTTGAATTAATGGATTAAAGAATAATTTAGCGTATTTTAGGTTTAGCTCGGGTAATAGGGTACTTCGGTTAATCCGATATAACCGGGACTCTGCTTTATGTATGCATAGTGACGCTGGCCGGCAGCCGCAGAACATCAAAGCTACCTCACACCAGTGCGCGGCAAGTAAACAAGATGAGCGCGGCAAAACAAAGGCCTTCCAGACAGTTCCAGAAGCTATTCTCTTTCAAGAGACCTTCGAGGAAAGGTGGATTTCGATAAAAATCCCTACTACGTCACTATCGTCTGTATAAGTAAGTCGGGTCAGCGAGCAGTTTTTCGGAATCGTTAAGTGTGAACGAGGTAGCTGTAAGAAATGAGTTTTAAGTGTACATAGAATCAGTGTTGAGAGGATGTGTGTATCCTAAGACATTTTTAGACATTGAGACGTCACGTTGGAGTTGTTTATTGGGTAAAGCAGTTTTAGTGAGTGTGATCGTCGAAGCTAGCTGTTGGACAGCCCAGCTGTGAGTTGTAAGGTTACAAAGAACTTTAGGTTGTGTTAACGACGATAAAAGATAACTGTTTTTATTATAACATTTAGAAAATAAAATAAGAAAAAAGTTACTGGACACAATTTGTCACTTACTATATTACATTGTCATAGTACTTCTTTTCTGACCACCTCTTCATCTCAATTTGAAAACGCACTTTAAGAAACGTTTCATGACTTAGTTTGCACTGAATTTAGGCATAATAATTCTCGCAACTAGTTTTTTATTTTTCAATTGTTTGTGTTTGTCACTTTGAAATTTGCTGCAAATGGTGGGATTCCCTTGCAATTCACCAATCTGATGTTCGTTTCTTACTTTTCCGAATAAGAAACGCCAAATGCTCAGTCCTATATACGATGCTATAAGTGCTGATTGTAATCAGATAAATTTGCTGACAATCTTATCGCAGGTAGCAAGTATTCAGTAACGCGGTAGTAATAAGGACCTCTTTTACAAACTATATTTAATAGGTACACTCAGATTAGTGTGTATATTAAAGAATAAGGAAACCGAATTTATTTATTTTAACCCTCAATTATTTTGCTACATATGCGGCTTTCCCGCTAATGTTTTACACCATTTTGTCCGCTAAAGGCATCTTAATGTAGAAGAGAATAGCTGAGATCTAGGTGAGGCGAAATGTAATGGCCATTGATTAGAAACCGAAGTAGGGAGTTCGACTGCCTGCAATGTCTACAGTCAAATGTCTCTGCGATAAAGGATGGGGAGGGAGCATATAAAATAATGAGTGTGCTAACACCTAGAATCATGATGGCGTTACATTTGACTATAGGTGCGTGAATTCTGCGTTTTCTTCTAGAATAACCCTGCAACAGTATTGAAATAGTTCAGTACTTTAACATTAAATAGCTGGAATGACTTATACATTTATTGTTAAATATTAATTATAAAATGAAAATAACAAAGCCAGTTAAAATATTCTAAAACGTTAACAGAACAACTAAAGGGCTCGATATTTCAAAGATCTTTTCCCATAACCGCGAAACCTCTTTTATTTTCATAGTGACGAAACAAACATTGACTTGACGAAAGTTATTGTTTTTTGCCGAAACGGTTCTTTATTGACAGTAATTGTATTGGACATTATTCGCTACAGAATCCTTGGTTAAAGTATGACCGAAGCAATAGCTTCCACCTTGTATACATGCTATAGCATTTCAGTATGCGCGTTTTCATACGATGAAACAATGACATCGTAATGTAAGTACATACTTCCAAAAACAGAGTTGTTGCAATATCTTAAGTTTTTCAATAGTTGTTCACATATCTGTCATATATTAAATTCGTAGCACAACTTGTTCCATCTGAACATGGATTGCTGCTCGAAATCAGCATAATTCGTTTTCGCGCCAATACCACGATTCTCGCTCTTTGCATGTTCAACGGAGAGTTGTGGATAAATGATTGAGAAAATATAAATCCAGTAGTAGAAAATGACTTAAATGTAGGAGCAGCAGTTTCATCGCTCCACCATAATCGATACAACTAGCTTATCTCGAAATACGCGCGCTTCAACAAAAATCCAACAATCTTTTCGTCGAACCATTAAAACTCCGTTTATTTATCATAATTTTGGGTGTATTAATGCAATGATATCAGTTCTTAGCATAATGACCCAATTAGCCACATGCCTTATGAATGCATTAAAAAGAGAAAATAATTGTGACAAATTAATTTTTCTTCTAAAGCTAAATCACAAAAATACTGCCCCCTTTGTTATCGTCAACACCATTTACTATTCTTCGTGACTTTGCAACTCAGTTCTGTCCTCTCCTAACCTTGACACACATTTCACTGTCTTTCCACTCTCAAAAACTCTCTTGCTCAACACTTAAGGACTCGTGCCAAAACTGGTATCTCTCGGCGTCCCCAATCACTGCTGTTGTAGTGTGTGTGTGTGTGTGTGTGTGTGTGTGTGTGTGTGTGTGTGTGTGTGTATGTGTGTGTGTGTACACAGCCGTCGTTGAGAAAAATGTGTGTGTCGTCAGAAACAGTCCTGGGCCACTTAAACGTCGCGTCGGAGTAGTTCTTGTGTGAAGCAATTTTAGTGAGTGTGATAGTCAAAGGCAGCTGCAATAGAGAACTAAAAGACAGAAAAGTGTGTGTCAAGTTTACGAGAGGACAGAACACCAGACTATCAACGACAAAATGGAGCTGTTTTTGTGCCTCAGTTTCAGAAGGGAAAATAAAGTGACAGAAACATTAACTGGAAAGTGTCATTTGTCACACTGGTGTCAGAAGCGGGATTTGTCAATTGTCGTTTTGTTACCACATTTTAAATAGGTGTGCGAAGGTGAAAATGTTAAATCTACAGCTAATTTCTCCGTCTTTTCACCATGTCGCTGCTTCTTTCATTTTTTACTTGTCAGATAGTGATGTCATGAAAAAAATGTAAAGGAAATGTTGAATGTTATTTACCAAAAGTTAATGTGACTGGGTAATGAACCTGGTGCATATTGCAGTGCACTACTTTTTGCGAAACCGGAATGCATGGAACTTGCTGCCCAATAACTTTTTTTACAACAAATACTCATTTTCCCAGGGATTTAAATATTTATACAATGCTGAATTAAAAATAATAAATGCTTCATCAGTATGTAACGCATTTTGATGTGATTTATAAAATCATTCGGATGAATTTATATTTTTATTGCCTTTGAAACATTCAGGAGATATATCATCATTGGTATAAAGCAGTAATATGGCTATATTAAGCGGTTAGAATGAAATCTGGCCATTCTAAACAGAAACAAATCAAATGTACAGTTTAGTGCTCGCCGCGGTGGTCTATTATTCTGACGGATACAATTGCAGCCTGGAGGGCACCAATGTTGGACAGATGCGGCTTCATCCAGGGCTATGAACTTATTTCAGATTCTCACCGAAAGAATAGGAATTGCATCAACAAAAAGTCCGCTGCGAAATCTTCATAACTCGTTTCTTTTTGGTTTGATTTGGGGCGGCGCTGTGGCTGGGTGGTTAGATTGTTCGCTTACCGCCTAGTGTTCCGGGATCGGTCCTGGTGGTGTGGTATTTGTGGGGGGCGAAGAGGCGTCTAGGTAGGTTTTCTCCTGTTTCCCCCGCCATTCGTTTATTATTACTCCATCGTCACCTTTCCCTCCATCGATTTCACCTGCATTTCATATGATCCTGTTTCTCAGTGTCATACCTGGTGCTTGGCTGACTACTCGCTTCCAGGTGTTCACTCTGTCGGGTCCATAGGTTCCTCTTCTCCCCGACAGGCGTCTGACCCTAGGCACTGGCTTGTATGTCCTAGGGAGTGTAAGTAAGTTCTATATAAGGGGACGGTAAAGAAACAGTATGATTTGCAAGGTTAGCACACTCCTGTATAAAAGATGCGATGCTTTGAGTATTCCAGATTTATCCAAGCTGCAGGAACATGGATCTCTACAATCGAATAAAATAGTGATGTTTTAAGTACGAGAAAGCCCGGCCTGCTTCCATTACCAACAACCAACTGATACATTTAAGGTTTGTATGCTTGACCATGACACAATACAGTGCCTATACGCCACTATAATGGCCCTCATTATATCCAGCTCTTCATAACGATACTGCTATCCACCAATCAAAAGATCCACGTGTAACAATCAATACTTCGCCGTCTGCGCACATTCCCAGGCAACTGAAGGCGAAACTATTGATTCTCGTATGTTCAATCGAATAAGGACTAGTTAGTTTAATAATTGGCGTCAATATATTAAATAACATTCTAATAAATTCAATTTGTCTTCTCGTTATTGAAAGCCAGCTTTTTAAATCGTTATAACATGTATGCTCTCTGCATTATTCTGTCAAGTACAGCATAACAATAAAATCAATAATTTCAGTATTTAGAAATAAGGGAAAAGTATCGTTGGAGAAACTTATGTAGGTAACACCCTAATGGAGATTCGAGCTCGGAAACACGGTTTTGTCGCGAGACCTTTTCAAATTGTTTTCCATTTGTTGGTTTGTAGTAGCAATTTTCCGTAGTATTACAAACATATTATTTTCATCATGTTTACTGGTTAAAGCTGCAAGATTTTGACTAGTTTTTTGCTTAGATTTTAATTAAATATGGGCGGATTTACTGGATATTACCATACATATTGCAAAATTACCGTTGCTGCACTATGCAAACCATTGTCCATCACAGTGACGTTAGCTGTGGACATATCGATAGTGTTATTGGTAGTTCTCGTGTATTAGCGATGGCCATGGGAAGAAGCTCCCCTCATGTGCCTGCTTGGCACTATTGCTGATACCCATGGTCAAACGTAAGTGTTCCTAAGGAATGAAATCAGTTCACTACAGAAGAAAGAAAGAAAGAAAAAATGTGCAATCCTGAAGTCTTATACCACCATGTGTGTACTATTGTAATACGAATATCACTTGTAAGACTGAAAAGCTACAATTAGATTGACTATTCCACTCATAGTGAGTTGGGTGAAACCAACCAACCATGTGTATAACTATTTCAAATTTCAACTAGTGACAGTCTTCCTTCACGAAAAAGTATCACATTTTCATCATCACTTCCTCTGTCTTTCGTATGTTATGATCAAGCTAGAGAATCTACCTACATTGTGTTAACAAATGCACAACGTAAATTGACGCAATAGAGCCGCTATTCAAATGTCAAATATGGCTGACACTCGCTTAGGTGATGTATTTAATCCTATGTTTGGAATCAGTTTGACAAATTTTGTATTGAAAGAAATTATAAATTAACAGCAGATACTCCAACTTCTGACATTGCACTCACATGACCTTCTCTACTCTTGTACTAAACCTTCTCACAAACTCTTATTCCTATATCTTCTTCGTGTTAATTCAGATAAACATTTGCACAAATTATCTCATTGCTTATTTCCTTGTAGGTGCAAAGGGGATATTAGAATACAGGCTTTGAGGGATAGTCAAATATTTTAAAGTTTTAAGATACCGTTCTCTTAGCGTGTTTAACATATGAAAAAATGAACAACGATTTTGTATATCACGAAAATTTGTTTTCCGAAACAAACAACAAGGAATATCTCCGAAATGGTTCACTGTACAAAAAATTTATTCCGACATAAATTGTGTGTTTTAGCAAGATCTACATTCTTTGTACAGTAAGATATTGTCTATCTCTTATGGTTTACGAGTTATTGAAAAGTCATTCAGAGTAAACAGGACTACATAGGCCACAAAATTCAAAATATACATTTCATTTGTAATAAAAATATCTTAACATATGTCATTTTAATCAAAATCGTTAGCAATTTTTAACAAAATGAAAATTTTTGGAAAAATGTTCCATTTAAAGTGTAGTTTAGAATGGGCCTATTTTCTTGAAAATCT
The DNA here is from genome assembly GCA_030765045.1 of Tenodera sinensis. Taxonomy (NCBI): domain Eukaryota; kingdom Metazoa; phylum Arthropoda; class Insecta; order Mantodea; family Mantidae; genus Tenodera; species Tenodera sinensis. Next base: position 177,208,671 of record CM060961.1, on the reverse strand, counting down.
TCGTGTCTCATCCTTGAAAAGCATTAATCTCAAATACCAAGTTTGGTTTTTAACCGATTTTTCGTTTTTGAGTTGTGCTGTCCACATACTGACAGACAGGGGATCGCAAAACATATTTCCGGTGAAATTTCGACATCGAATTTTTGGGTGGAATACAATACTTCCTCTACTTACCAGTAGAGAAAGTAAAATGAATTACCATGGCCGGGATTTGAACCATGGATCTTCAGCTCACACTGACGCTGCTACTGCTGCAGCATGTGAGAATGGCGTCCAGATCGCTAAATTATAAATATTTTTTCCGGTAAACCACAATGTGTTCTGAAATTAATTTTGATGTCTACCCATTCAATTCTGTGTGACTTGTCTGGAAAACAATCCAATGAACGATGTCATGAACAATGGTACACAAAGAAAGACTTGACCAACACAAAAAGACGTGGAATTCTAGAGAAAGTGGTGTAGAATTAACGGCTTGTTAAACTAAATAACAGCATATATGGGGTGTCCCATATAAACGCACGATTGCTTTGCGGTGGTAGTTGACTCACCCCGGCATATGTCGCGTCCGGCCGTGCAGCTTCAAGCGTGTATACAGTCTTATTTGAAATATTATATGAACTGTTACCTTATAAAAGATGCTGGAAGTGTCATCCTTCCTGGGTTAAACAGACATTTATCTGGTAATCTTATTCTAGCTGTCGCGAGTGAATTCTGCCGTTAATGTTTCTGATTTCATTGTTAATTTTCAGCGTACCAAAATCCTTGCTTGTTGCACTAATTTTGCGAATGATATATTCGGTGACCGTTCAAGATTCGCTTTTCCTCTATAAAATCTGTTCGTGTGGGGGTCTGTTTTTATTGAGTGCTGGACCAGTAGTTTCAAAGGTATTTATACTTACCTGAATTTGTGCTTGTGAAGGTAGCACTGCACCAGGAAATTGCTGAATAAATACATCGCGTACTCTCGAGTCGACTCGTGCTTAAAATAACTTTTGCACACAAAAATAGGGTTTTGCAATGATAATTGACTTACTATGTTAACACCTGAATGTAGACAGGTGACTGATACTTGTGAGGTCGAACCTCTACATGCTGCTTGCAAGATCAAGAACAATGCGCGCACCTCTATACTGCAGCTTACGTTTCAGAGAGTAAATACGCAGCTTGGTTTTTGTTTATATAGGAGATCCGATATTAGAGCTTTTATTAATGATCTTGTTTGTTTTACTTTTATTACCTATATTTTGTTTTTGGGGCAAAATTCATGAAACGTTATCTTAACGATACTCCGCTAGTGAGAGCATAGGTAACTATCTTGTAATGTTACTCTTCGGCAGTTTAATCATACCCTACCAATTCTATGGTCCGTATTATACTCAAGAAACAAAGGTAGAGATTTGTCAGTAGATTTCGGCATTGCATTCGATTATGGACCACATGTTCTGCACATCAGTATACATAGTAATAAATTGTATGGGCTCTAACAGACTTTACTTCCCGTACCATGAGCAAGACCAATCGAGGTAGCTGTGTGGTAGCGTGTGAGGCTCGCATTCTGGAGGTAAGTGGTTCAAATCCCGCTAGAACCCCCTCTCCTTGACTGAAGTGTTTTCCCAGATTGTTCTCAGATCTTATAACGTGTAAATGTGGTGAAGGTACCCAAACTTAGGGAACGTTTCGTTACAAAAATAGTTTCCTAAATATCTTCTTCCTAACAAGGTTTAGGCCAAAGAATTGTTCTGAGGCTAAATAAATTGATCGCTCCATCTGTTCAATATTTCTTCGTACAGAGGGGTTGATAAAAAGGCTTGCCATGGATATTGCGAAGGAGACATCCTTGAAACTTATCTTTTTTGTTCTTTTCCTACCATTTCCATTGTTTCCGTTTTTTTTCTCTTCATTTTCAACTAGCAATACTTGATCATTTGCGAACACTATGGTGTCTATAATATTCCAAGTATGTATAATTTCATTAAATGTATCACCAGTGGTCTCCGCCTGTGGTGCTGAACGGGCGTTAAACACAACTACTCCACGAACAAGTGCCAACAATTATTCCTCTGGTATCTTATTCCTTTCGAATATTCCACAAACATTTCAGCTGCAAGGATGGCTTTATCGTCCTTGCAGGAATGTATTAATGGAATGTAAGTTGCCTATGACGAGTGTGATTCATGACATAACAAGGATATCCAACCTTAGAGGTAATGTTTTGCACGTATGTAATAAATTACATGCTAGATTTTGTATTTTATTTCTTTCAAAAGATATAAGGTGTTGACGCAAATATATAATTTATTGCTTCATTATATATACACGGTGATAATATAATATAAAGTGCATTAGTGACAGTTTTATCACAGAGAACGTTGTAAAAGAAACATACCAAAGAATAAGAAGAAACATATTTTGTTCTTCTTCCCACACAAATACTTATAGTAACCATTAAACTCTAAAGGAAACTGAAAAGAAGTGTAGGGAGTCTGAAAAAAGATGTGATACCGTAATTTTAGATAGTTAAAAAATTAATCTTTTAAAAAATTAAGCATTAAAAATAATCGTAATAATTTTAAATAAATAATAATAAATATAGAAAGAAAAGGGGACAGATAACGGCGAAGTAATGCAATGGTTTTTGATAGCTTAGCTTCTCTTCATAGAGCAAACGGACATTGGTGAATAGTCTTTGGAAGGGTACAGACGTAAGCGTTATTTTCACCTCAAATTACTTAAAACCCAACAGACATAAAGTGAGCATTTTAAAGTTTATTTGCGTGTATGAATAGTGTTAATTGGTTGGTGAATTATACGAGAATATAGTGTATATTGGCCAGCAATATCTCCAGTGAAAAGAGTAAACAAATTGATCCTTCATTAAATGACGTTATATTCAAAGTTTGTGTTATACTTTCGAAACTACTCACGCAAACCCAGAGAGGGAGAATTCTCATAACTTCTATCGACGGCAATAGGGCAGATTCAAACGAACTTCTAGACATTGTCAGGCGGCGGAAAGCTTCAAATAGTTGGAAGCGTTTGACCAACAACAGTGTGTGATTTTGCTTCGGGGTTCACATAGATGATCTGTGACATTGCCTCACCTCTTTGAGCTCTGGGTAAATTATCATCAGACGTGCAGTAGTACAGAGGAAACGATTATTGGAACACCACAAAAACCGTGACATTTTTCCCCCATTATGGCGCGGTCTGGTTGTATTTGGTGATATTTCATCTGTTAGGTTCCATTAATACCGACTACTGTTCGTAAAATATAATCATGGAAAAGCTATGGCCATGGTTAGTATTATTTTATCAGTTATGTTGCCACAGAAGCTTTATTTTTGAACCCGTTGCAGGGAAACCAAACGATAGACTTTAAAATAAGATTCTGTATAGACGCTGTGTTAACTAACTGATCTGTGGACGTCATTGTATTGCTCGTGTGTGAATGGGTTTGTCTGGAATTTTTTAGAACATTATATGCAATTGTAGTTACTGTTATTACTTTCTCTACTGCCAAGTAGGGGAAGTATTGTACTCCACCCAAAAATTCGATGTCAAGACTTCACCGGAAATAAACATTTTGAGGACCCCTGAATCCAAAAGAAAAAAACATTTTTAGAAAAAGGTCCGTGTCTGTGTCTGTGTCTGTGGACAGCATAACTCAAAAACGAAAAGTCGGTTAAAAACCAAAGTTGGTGTTTAAGTTTAATGTCTGTCAAGGATGCGACACGAAGATTTTGAAGAAAATAGCCCCACCCTAAACTACCGTTTACATGGAACATTTTTCGAAATTTTTGATTTTCTTGAAAATGCCTCAAACGATTTTAATTAAAATGTCATATGTTTGAGATATTTTTATGACAAATGAAACATGTATTTTGAATTTTCTGGCTATAGCCTATGTAGTCGTATTTACTCTGAACGACTTTTGCATAACTGGTAAACCGTTAGAGATAGACCAAATCATACTCTACAAAAAGCGCATATCTTGCTAAAATACACAATTTATGTCTCAATACAATTTCTTGTAGGGTGAACCATTTCTGAGATATTCCTTGTTATGTGGGTGAGTTTCGGAAAACTTAAAACGTTCGTGAAATGGAACATCGTTGTTCATTTTTTTATATGCTAAGGTGCAAAGAGAATGGGATCTCAAAGCTTTAAAAGATTTGACTATTGCTCAAAGCCTACTTTATTCTAGTATTCCCCTTGCACCTTCAAGGTAAAAAGCAATAAGATAATTTGTACAAATGTTTATTTTAACTAACACGAAGAAGATATAGAATAAGAGTTTGTAAGAATGGTTAGTACAAGAGTAGATAGAGAAAGTCATGCGAGTGCAACACACCAGATTTTTACTAATGTATCCGTTTTCAAAATTATTGCATCCGCCTACCAAAGATATTTCCATTAGTCAAGTTGTAAACACAACCCTTAATACTGTATACTTTCCGATTATTGCCACTTGTAAAAGTGTTTGTAGCAATTACATTCTGAAGCAGCTTCTTTCCTCAGCCCTCGAAAATAACAACAGGCAAACAGAGACATCAAGGAGCTGAATTCACTTGTTTAATCAACAACCAAAATGATCAACAACTACAATGAAACATGGTGATGATCAAGCAGATTGTGACGTATAGAGAAGCATTTGCAGTGGAGAACAAGTTAAGCGCTATAGCAAAGTTTGGAAACTAAGTAATGGATAGGAGTACTTACATTTATAAAATATTTGATGGAGATGTGATGAGCTATGCGACAATGAAGATGAATAGCAATTTGAAGCGAATATTGAGTTTGAGGACCTGTATGCAGGTACTATTGAAAATCGACAGCAAAGGTGTTGTGTTAGATTCAATTAAAAATAAAATTAAACATTGATCATAAAATAAAGTGTTATTTAAACGCAAATCCTGGCCTTACTTCTCCACCTATGAGATAAGACCAGCTCACTAGCCGACCAAATGCTTCATAATTGAGTTCAAACCGTGGGGCTACCCAACCCTGAATACTTCAATTCTCAGTCCATCTCATGATTCTGGAGTTACCATTTTCGTATTGACCCACTTCTTCCACACTATCTTTTTCGCTGAGTTACTTGTTTCCACTGCATTTATCTGTAAGAGCCTATTTTGTTTGAAATGAAATACTATTTACCATACTTGAGTTTACTGAGCTTTATACTTCTATTGAGAAATGTGTAACACGAACATTTCATTCTCTCAATTGTAAATAAAATGTGAATCAAGCATAAAATTTGAAATTCAAAATGCAAAATAAAGGAAAAGAAATTGAGAGAAAATGCAAGTAGTATTCACACAAACTTCAGATACCAATAAGGGAGATGTAGGTTGAAAATGACAAATTTCACAATTTTAAAAAATGGATACAAACTTGCCTTCTAATCGTCTCCGGTCCGAGTGCCACTTCCGGCAGTCTGGGGCTTGAAGATGGTGTTATTAAGCTTGTCCCTATCGACTCTTATCTTAGGGATGGATGGAGATAATGATGCAATCACGTGTTCAGTTATTAGCTGCATTTTTTGGATGTAAAGATAGAAAAGCTGCTGGCGAAGTTATTTCTCTTATTTACCCCCACCCTTCACACGAGTCATAGGTTCACTGTATCACTTCTAATAAATCAATCACGTGGACTGCTTGGAAAGTGTGTTCGGATTTATATGGGTATTCCTTGTCACGAGCATTCGCGCCAATAATTATAATAACCTTTTGTATTTTATTTAGGAATCCCTACACCGCTGTCCGTTTTTCTCGTTGGTCTGCCCTCTTTCTCTCTACAAACAGTCACGTTTTGCAATTCCCTGCTAAAGTATAGTTATTTTTTTAAATTTTTCAACTCACTATTCCTGTTCATTTTACAACATTCCATGCACAAGATTATAATTTATATTGCATGGTATTTGGAATTTCATTTACAATATTTTTACTATTTACATTGTTCCTATTTCCCTTTTCATATATTTTCTCTATTTGTTTCACTATCCTATATTTGTTATATTGTGACGCCGGCTAACAGCGGCGGCGACGGCAGCGGTGGCACATCAACTATCTCTGCTTGTAAATACGTGCATTATAATAATCAGCGCGGCAGAACAAAGGGGTTTCGAGGACGTTCGCGAGGCTTGTGATTGCTGGCTTGTTTGTGAATTTCGAGAAAGATTCGTGCTACGTCATTCCTGGTATAAACGCTTGCAAGACAGAGCAGCTTTTTGTGAGTAGTAGGTTTATATGGAACAAACATCGTGGGGGCTGTATGTGTTGACGGAGATCATTTGGGACATTAACACGTCGAGTCAGTCAGTAAATGTCATAAAGTAAAGCAGTTTTATTGAGTGTTGACTGATTACATCCTATCGAAAAAAAGAGAACTGGGTTTTGTGCTTGTGTTTTAGAAGAAAAATAAAGTGACAGAAAAAGTAATTGAACGTTGTCATCTTTGTCACTGTTATTTATATTCACTTATGTATATTATATAGCTACAGCTCGAATAAAATGTTGGACATGCACCTACAATTGGTCAGTCGAAACATGACTTCATATTTCTGTTCAATTTTGATCAGTTCTCACATAGTTCGTCATGACTTTCAGGGACGATCGTGACGCTTGTTTCGCAGAATAATAGAAACTAGTTTATAAAATGCAATCATGAGAAGTGGCAGTGTCAGTAGTGGCCTCTAGGTTAGCAGAACCTTTACAAGATCGTGAGTTGGTACAGACTCTTTCTGCAGTATGAAAGTTGACCTGCTGGGAGGGGTTGAGCGGTTGATTTGTACTGCCGAGGTCACCCAATGTCCTCCCATTCTTTTTACCTGTGATCGGTTTAGTTTCCCTCAGAGTCCCGTAACGATCAAACTGATGGAATCTTTACCGCCAGTGAATGTGCCTACTGGGGGCGGTGCAGGAGCGGGCGGTCTTGTACCATCATGTTCTAAGGCTGACAAGAAGAATGGCCTTCCATTGCCTTTAGATTGCGTGAGTGCTCTTCCTCGGTGTCACTCTCAAATATTGAAAATGAACCAATTTACCCTGAGCGAGTGTAGTAACCCTGCACACTTCATAAGGAAACGACTCTTCCACATTGTGAATTACAAGGAATTTAAAGGCAGATTAAAAGCCTTATACGTCCAATGTTACATCTTCTACACTCATGACCCATTAAAAAATTAGACTGATATTTTTTTTGTTCAGCTCTATTTACCTAATTCTTAAACACATGTCCACGTAACACGAAGCGATTATCTGTATGTTTCTTTTGTATGTTCATCGGAGTTCAAGTTTTAAACCATTTATACTTCGTGGCGTAATGATTTAGCAGGTTTATATGTGGCAAAATGCTTCTGGTGTTTCTAAGGCAGGATCGCAATTCCTTACCTCTTCACTGGCTATTGTGTCCGGTTCCAGCTCAATTGTTTTACAGGCGTAGGTGAGGGAAAAGCTAATGTGGTATTAGCTGCATATCCTCCTATATCTCCGACCTTTTTACCTTCTTTACTATGTTTGTTATTTAGAATGCAAATGCAGTGGATAAACTATAATTTACTTTTTATTCTAGATTTTAAATATATTACAGTCCTTTATTTCATCAAACATAACACGATCGACTTCAAAAGTTTCCATACTTTTGATTTTGTTTTGAGGGTTTACAAAGAAACAGTCTCAAACATAAATATTTATTATATAGTTTAAGCAATATTAAAGAGCTTAGCAGCCATGGGTTTTATACTGACAACCACACAGTTACTACGTCATACTGCTTTTGACCAATAAGATGCTACAAAACATGTCTCAACCAATAATAGGCGCTTTCCCACATTTTTGGCATATTCCTAGCATTTATCCGCCTTTATAACCTCTCTAAAATATGTTAGTTTGCTACCGTGATTTTTTTCTGCATAGAAAGGTATTCAAAACAGCACAATATGCAGCAAAAGTATCACAGCGTGTGTAAGCAATTCGATCAATTTATTTGATAAGTTAAATAACATTTTATTGAGGTACATGTTGAGATAAAATGTTTGTAGTTGAGGACAAAATACAACCATGGCTATGTGCGTAGTTAAAAGTTTTACATTAAAGTCTTATTTATTTGCGCAAATAGATTTATTATTTTAATAAAAATTAAATATAAAATGAAATTTAATTGAACATGCATGCACAGATCTAAAGAAAATCTGGGAGATTCTGTTTGGACTATTATCATGAATAATTGCTTAAACATTTTGGCATATTGAGTACTATAGAAAATATTTTCACCTTGCTCCTCCTAAACTATTTTGAAAACTGGATTTGAATCTCTTAAAACTACAATTGGTAATAGTAATAAAATAAGTAATAACGTAGATTTGAGAATTTAACAAGCTACTTACAATAAACGAAACTTGAGTAAAACAACACTCAAATGTTCTCCTAACATGGTGAAATGTTTCACAGCAAAAGAAAGAAATTATTAAATGTTATATTCACATGTATTTCTCTAGCCGCTATCGTCTATTTTCTTAAAAATCTACAAACCATTATGAACATTTACTTTTTGTAACTATTGGATGTCAATCGAAATTAACTTTTTCAGTAAGCCTCCTTGCAAACTTTGTTGTTGGTGCAAGGCGATGAAGAAACCGAATAGATAATCAGATATTTCAAAAGAGTCGTCATATATCGGCCAAGAAATTCCACTTTCTTTCGATGACATCACTAGAAACAAGTGAAAGGCGACAGTATATATAAAAATGACGGAAGTATTGCGAATTCAAACCAATAACAATCGATATCACGGATGTCAAGAAAAATTATAGTAAGTAAACTGTGTATTTTAAAGAAATCTACATGTTTGTGCAGTACGTTTTTGTCTATCTCTTATGATTTACCCCTTATGGAAACTTACTTCCAAATTTAAAGGGATTCGCATTCCAGAATTATTTCCAGATTATTTCCAGGGATTATTTCCAGGAGCTATATATACCTAATGTTTGTTATGCAATTATCAGTCATATGTAGTATTTTAACCAAATTCACCACAGCTGTTTTTCAGAAAATGAAAGGTTTTGGTAAATCTCCCAAATAGAGATTAATTTGTGAAGGGAAAGATTTTTTGAAGATCTTCGTGTAGTATCTTTGGAAATTGAACCTAAGTATGAAATTTGGTATTTGTCGGATATTTCGTTTTTTAGTTATCCTATACACACAAATATATATACATAAACACAGAATGATATTGTTTTATTCAGTAAATTTAAGACGTATTTCTGGTGAAATATTGATGTCCAAATATTGGTGGAATATTTGCTGTCTCCACCTACTGCGCGTAGCAGAGGAAGCTAAAAAAATAGATGGCCCGTGGTTGCAGAGACCGCAAATGGACCCAGAATACATTAAACTTTAAATGGAGACTTTAAAAAAATTGGATTCTCTCAAAAAATGGCTCTAAATGATTTTGATTAAAATATTTATTTATTGAATCTTCTGGGACTAACGTGCGAAGTTCTCTTCATTCTGAATAACTTTTGCGTAGCTGGTAAACCGTAAGAGATAGGCCGACCTTCTTCCTCTTCATCTGATCACCCTCCCCTTATGTATGACTTACAAATCTCTACCTAGGGCCAGACACCTGTCGGGGAGCAGACGAACCTATGGACTGCACAGAGCGAAGTCCTGGACGTGGGTAGTCAGTCCAGCAACAGATATGAGAGTGAGGAAGAGGATAATATGAAACGCAGGTAAAATCGATGAATGGAGAAGTGCTGGAATGAGTGGCGGGGGAAACCGGAGACTCCGAAGAAAACCCGCCCAGGCACCTCTTCGTCCACAATGAATTCCCACATGCAGTTCCCTGAAATCGAACTCGGGCCGCCTTGAAGAGAGGCGAACGGCCTCACCGTTCCACCACGGCGGGACCTAGACACTTGCTACATAAAACATACAGATCTCGTTAAAGCATACAAATAATTTTGTTTTCTTGAGTTAACAAATTCGTGGTATTTGTTGTTACTGTTTTTACCGTCTCTCGCTCAAGCAACTAACGGGAGTTCAAAGCCACCACATAGCCAACAACCCTTCAAAGATTTGTCTAAACGTATTTCCCTATTCCCATTGTATCTGCAAGTGAATATATGATGAAACCACTTCCTCAAGTGTTTATTACAATTAACATAAAATAGACAAAAATGAGATTTTTAAGAAATAGTTTGTTCGGGAAGGTCATATGAATGTAACAAGGCAACTTTTCTCTTTTAGCTGTTTAGGTTTAGTGTTTAATTAGAAATGAGTTTAAGCGTGAAAATCTCTGATAGAGACCAATTTCAAAAGCATTCAGTAAATAATTAAACAAGGTTTAGAGCGGAGCAAGTTATCTCTTCACCACAGTCATCTACAGACCTCCCAAAGTGTCTCTTCGGTCTAAAAATCCTCTTTCTTTGGTGTTTCGCCTGTCCTCTTTTTTCGAAGTGGATGGGGAGGGGGGGGGGTAAGAACTTAGATAATAGTCACGTCGTCTTAGTCTGATAGCCAGCCAGCCAGCCAGCCAGGCAGGCTTCTTTCCCTTCTACACACTCACTCCCTCTTCATTCCCTTAGGACTTCTTTTCCTTACAGTCCCCCCTTTTCTTTTTTATCACAAGGAATTACGTGGACGAGGACATGACCCTCATTGGCTCCTAACAATAGCGTGTTGTACACACATACATCTCTGGTGTTTGTGACAACAAAAGGACACAAGAAAGTGTCGGAGTATCGGAACTTAAGTACCAGAGTGTCTCTTTACGGCTGATGGGAGCTTTTGTTGTCATCGGAGACATTATTGCCCCAATCGAGAATAAAACAAGTCTAGAGAAGATTATGGCATCTTGTTTTTATTAACACCCTACTAATAGGCTTTACGCTATGATGGAAGTAGAGAAAATGAAGAGGAACTCTGTTAGTGCAGGTAGCGAAGCCTGAAATCACCACACAGTATTAGAAAAAAGCTATTTTTAATATATACCCATGTACTGTGATTATGCTGACATAAAATGTTAGGAATTATTAAAGTGCTGATATTTTATTGCTTTAAGTTTAGGATTACAGAATGTTAGAATACCTGATTTACTAAGTGCAGTGTACGCCTATATCTCTTAAGATTTGGGAGGTGTCCCTTGACGGGTCCTTAAACCCCACTCACTCACTCACCCACTCAGTCACTCACTCAGTCACTCTCATTCCACCACTCACTCACCTACTCATTCCCTTTTTGTCGTCCTTAGAAGTTAGTGAAATTTGTATTCTCAAAGTAAGGGAAAAATCCATAAAAATCCTATCCAAGAAACTCACCCCAATTGGGACTGAAATTAGGGATTCCCAGAATGTGGTGCATTTACAATATTCCAACACGCAGACGTGGGAATTTCAGAAATATATAGCAATACTAGATATCATTTTCAACATCTTCCGTCACAAAGATAGTTTATCTAAAATATAGGAATTGAGCAATCCTTGCGCATGAATTTAAGAGTTAAGTAAACCTGCTTCTAATGTAATGTCTTGCAGATCCTCTCAGCACATCACTGAAATAATGGCACTGTAGATATCGACTCAATATTTTACTACGTATTCTTTATAATGTTGTTATAGATTTCTGGGATTAAGTGCTTCAAAATATTACGTGTAATAATTACGTTGTTTCAAAGTACGTTTCTACTTTACCAAGATGCCCTTATTAGTAAGTAAAATTTGTGGTTTTTAAGGCATGTTTAAAATAGGCTTAGCTCAATGACAGTTTGCGGAGGGGAACTTAGCCTCTCGAGCAAACGGGGATCTTTTGTGCCCCTGACGGGGAACCCCGCGGGAGGATGGCTGAAGCGAAGGTATCGAAGGGCGGCCGGAACGTGACCATAACGGAGTAGAGGGCAGGGTCCCTACATTTTCCCAGTTAGGAGCACCCGGTGAAGACTTGCTAAGCCCGGTTCCTCTCCCACCCCTTCGGCTTCGTACCCACAAGGGGGGCGGCAATCGGAAACCGCTCTTCACCCCTCTCGGACTTGTACCATCGCATGGAGGTCCGCAAAGCAGTAGGCTCATTTTCCAAACCGGGGAGCAAGATCTTCAGAGGGTATTTGTTCCCCCTGTCGTGCTGCTACCGCGACGCTCGCCGACGCTTTCAACCCTGAAAGAAACCCAACGGGATGAAGAATGAAATGAAATGATTAATGCAACGAAATGTAGGAACAGGAAATGCAGCATTCGCCTGCCAACCCTGGAAATCTCCGAAAAACTCATGAGTCAGGAAAGTCGGCCATGGGTTTCGAACTCGCGACCTCCCGAATGCGGGCCATGCTTCTATCTATAATGTCCAATAAGATATTGCTCATCTAGGTCTGGTGTGGTACAGAACGATTAGGGGATTCTGGCAATGTTTAATAAGAAACTGTGTCAACAGAAAACCAGAAACATCCGTGCGTTTGATTCCATTTGTCTGTAAATGCATGTCATATAATTCTTACGATTATTACAACAAATTACTAACTATGCATATTTTATAAAACTCCTAATTTTTACCCAATTCCTGTACAGGACAAGATTAACAAAGTGGAAAGCGGACTTGAAAAATATGTATGTATATATCATTGATATTAATTATATATATTATTGATATTGATATTAATATCAATGTGGGAATTCCAATCCCATTGCTTTAGTGTATAATACGTTCCCTTTAATCAATCTCTCTTGAATTTTACATTTCCCCAGTATCGTGAGTCAGTTGATTTTTGAGACGTCTGGCCTATGATGACCTTTGTGCAATTCCTGTTGCGAGATGATTGCTGTTTACAAGGTGGTGTTTGGGAGGTTTCCTCTGGATTTTCCGGTTTTACCTGTCAGTCATACACCAACTGCTATGTCGCCACCCGCATTCAGCCTAACTGCTGCAAGGTGTGTGACTATGCCATGTGTTGCGACATGTAGATTGCACATTTTAATCACACAAAGGAATCCATATAGATCTCTCGCAACCTACAGAACTCGTATGGAACATACAACTGCGAGGCTTATTTTCAATGTATCTTGAATGCAAAATTGTTGCTGTTTTATATTTCTACAGCAGAAAATAATTTATATTTTCTCTACCATGTCTTAAAATATTAAGTTTCTGGCGGTTTGTGTCCACTATTGAAATGTTAGTGAATAGCCATTCTCTCGAGTATCTGACCTATCATGTGGCTACTTCTAACAGTGAAGGATTTGGTAAGTCAATATCAAAATTAACAATAAAGTTATAAATCATAACATATAATTATAGCCACATCTGAAATTTTATGGGAAAATAAAGTTCTAGAAATTTCTGTATCATGGATTTAAAGTACTTTAGAAATAACCTCTTTAGTTATGTTAAGAGAACTTTGAGGTTAGATTTGATACTGCAGAAGCTTTCATATTTCTTAATTACCTATTTACTTTTTGTCTTATTTCTTTACAGCTATGGCTTTACACAAATTCACAAAATTACACACACATAAACTGTTCATATAAGCTTGCTCAGTTAGCTTTTCCAACTCGCGAAAGTTACTACTACCTCCTTGGCAACATAACGTCAGCCAAGAAGCATCTATTTTATGGTATGCTTTCTACACAGAAGCTCCAAGCAGTACCACAATAATAAAAAGTGAAGTAGCCGCAGTAAAAGCCTTTACACAATGACTTTAGAAATGAACTAGATAACATGTGTTCGGTAACATTATTGTGTTACCATCCCACAAGCTAAAGTCACTGGGAATTATTTACCTCTATTACCAACAAGTAAACAACGTTTATTTCTTCATTGGTTGACTGCCATTTCCCAAGATTTACCTAAATTCAGCACGATAAAAACGCATGAGTTGGTCGGTATAACGCGTCATTCAATAATTATTAGCGCCAACAATGTCTGTATTTGCCGATATCAGCGTAAATGACACTATCTGATAACAATGAGAAACAGGAGTGTTTGATTTCTGTTATCTGCAACTTTGAATAATAATAACTACATACATAGATAAGCTTGTGTGTTCTTATTCGAAGTTTTCTAGCTACTCCTATTGTGGTACGTAATGGTGGTCACTCTTACATAGTTGCCGCTGAGGTTAATTTACTTTACAGATGGAACTGGGAAATCCTGGAGCATCCTCCATACACCTCAGATATGAGCCCATATGATTTTGGCCTTTTCGTACAAATGAAATTGCCGGAGTTCGATTTAGAACCAGATGGACAATTATAGCAGCAGTAAGGCAGTCTGTTCGAAGATTAAAATTAATACAGAAATCCAATTTAGTAAAATGCAAGGGTATAATGATATCACCTCGTTACCCCCCTCCAATGACAGCAGTATTTAAAATACTAGCAGGACATAATTATAACCAAATGAAAGGCATGAAAGGTAAGTATTGACTGTTTCTTGATTCAGATCATACCGTGTACATCAGAAGCTACACCTGGCCAGATTATTGGTCTATTGCAAGCTGGTAACACGGTTCGAAAATTTCAGAAGCTATTCAAATTCACAGAAATATAATTTAATTTTAATGCCACCAACGAAAGGTGCTTTATTGCATACGTATTAGAAGGAAGCCTTTCGTTCGAAAGCGGAAACTATTATAACGTAGATAATAGACAAACACGCTTAAAGCTATTTTGATACGAATTTTAATTTCGGTATAAGCATAGCGAGAACTTGTAGAGGGATTAACTGTTTTCATATATTTCAATATAACATTGCATTGTTTACTGTAAAGCTTTACACGTTTTTGTGATTCTAAGGACAAAGTTAAAGCTTTTCTTATAACACAAAGTCATTAAGTCAGTAAATGTTGCTTATTTTAAGCAACATTTGCAAACTTTTCGCATTAATAATTTGTAGATAACTTTAAAAATCTGTCTTTTCTATGAGACCAGCTGCATCTACCATACCCCACCTTTTCATCATTACAGCGCCACGCCTCTAGCGCCGTATTGTACATTGTCAGAAGTTCATTGGTTCATTAGCTCACCCATTTTGAGACCTCACAAGGCGATAAGAAGCTGAGAGATAGTTACAACTAGTAGTTATAACTATAACTTGTTCATGTTGTTCCGCACATTTGCTGACATTTACTAATTCTACTTGTAGTATCTTGTTCTTTTAGATATAATATACTGCAGCCTAAATAGTTAAAGCAGGACACCTGTTCTATAATTTCGGGTGCTAGGACTACTCATCTTCTATGGTCAGCTCCTTTAAGAGCCACTGTTTTAGTTTGTTCTTTGATATTGTAAGATTAGGTCTCCATGATAATTTGCAATTAGTTAGTTGCTCTCTATAAATCTTCGGATTCCGATATTGAGAGCTGATCATCTACAAAAAGCAAGATTTTAGTGCTAAGTTGCCTAATTTTATTCGTTATCTTATTCTGCCATTCTGATATGGCTTTCTTAAAATATGCTAAGTAACTAAAATAAAACAATATTGATATATTACTATTGATCAAATGTAAGCCAATTGTGCTTAAAATGTGTTGCATATTTTACATTTGTACTTCTAAAGGTTAAGTAAATATTAAGCTTTGAATAAGAAGACATTTATGTCATCAACTGTAAATATATTTTATATAGTGGCGAAAAAAAATAGTCTTTAAAACAATTAAAGTTAAACTTCCAAACGTCTGTCCACTGGAACAGCTATTGCAGACGTTAAAATGGCTGACAAACATTTGTGATTTGATCTTAAGAGATTGTTCCACCTCAGAATGTATTCAAAATATTTATTCATCTTCCTTAGTACTTTGTTAAAAGCATTCTCTCTAATGTCATTCTACTCGCATGTGTTATAAGTCGATGGTTATTGTCGAACACCTGCACCATGTGGGATGCTTTGTCGATAATCATCAATGAGGGTCACATTGGAAGTGACCAACTCTGGCGCTTCATTTATTACCAGTTTCGCAACAAAGAATCTCGAAGGAGTGGCTAGAATTAGGAAAGAGTTTTAATTTCGTCCTGTTTTTAAGTGTCTAATTCATGTTTTAAGATTTTGCACCTGGGCGGTGCCACGACTCGACCCCCTCTTGAGCCGGCCCTGATCGGAAGGCTGTTCTGTGGCGGACCTTTGAGTCAAGTATTTTCCCACCAGAAACAAAACACAAACGTTCTTGCATTTCAAGGCAATTTTCTGCAAATCAGCAGAATCTGCAACAAAGCTGCAATTTTTTAATGTAGTCATCGAGGCTACTCTGTTTTAAAGTGTACTATTTATACCTGTTTCATTTGATAGCTGCCTCTTCTCACACTACATTGCACGGAATCTGCCATACTTTCTTTCCACCACGAGTACCCGCATTCGTTCCCCGGTTAATAATATTCCTTAATTTTACATACTTTGAAATGGAAGCCACATTGTGCAGATCCTGGACTGAGTCCAGTCTTTCTACATCATTTCGTCCAATTTTTCCATGTGGGACCTATGGATGCAGACCGTGTTTCAGTTAAACTATTGACAGCGCCGCGACGCACAACAAAGGACGGTCAGGGCCCGGCTTTCCCACCCCATTGGTGGTGCGTGTATCGAAGATGCCTTGCGCAAATATTGCGAAAACGTGACAACAATCAAGGAGACAACAACATAGGATTTCCGAGATTATTCGAGAAGTGTCCGGCGGCCGGCGTATTTGCAGAAGTTTGTGTTACGTGTGTGTATGTGTGTGTGTCAGCTGCATATGTACGTCACGTCGAAATGCAGATAGCGAAGCAATTAATGAGCGTTAAGTGATTGTATCGTCAAGGTCAGACGTTTCAGAGACAGAGAAAGGGAAGAAAGACAGAAAGGAGTGAGTCGAGTTTAGGAGAAGAAAACAGTTGAGTTGTAATATCACGAAAGACTGTTGACTGTGTTAACGTCAGTAAAAGAACTACGTATTTGTGCAGAACATTTGGAAGAAAATAGTGGGGAAAAGGTAATTGGACTAGAATTTTGTCATTTTGTCACAATATACACAGCGTGGAGAGAAAAAGCAGTGACAAACTCACGCTTTAAGCCTTCATTTTAATATAATATATTAATGTATGACAAAGTTTAAACAAAGGCATCGTTTCTACGGAACCTGCGATGGCTTCCTTGATCTTTATAAAAAGAGAAGTAACTATTCAAATCATCAGCCAGATTGTATGTGTTACTTTGCAGCTGGGACGAGAATGGAATGCGTAGATAGTGAGAACCGATGGCTTCTCATTACGTAAGAATTTTTGCATGAATAATACTTTTCGCCTTTTTCTCGTTTTTCCGGAATACTAAAGTCTCTCACAGAAGCCAAGAACAAGTCTCTCAAATTATCTCAAGTCTTGTTTCATTTCTCCTTTGCTTTTAATATGGACACTTCGCCGCACGGTTTTTTCTTGGGTACCATGTTGTTAATTCAGGATTTAAGAAATATGTGACGCTCCTCACGACAGGATGACCCGGTCACGACTGAATATTTCTCACGTGTGTCCAAAAGAAGAAATACCTGTAATGGGGCATGGCCTCCGGCTAGTGTAAGGCCTGGCTCCAGGCTAACTTTATAGTTGCTTAGGAATCCTGTAACTAGAGGGCGTGTCTGAGAATGGCTGGTAAACGTTTAAAACGAAACGGAGGACAATCATAGCATAGGGTTTGAAAATTATGTGGTAGCCATATGTTTCTGCATTTGACCATCAGGAGGCGATATTTTTAGTACACTTACTGAGCTGAGTCACTGGAAAGAGTGACTATAGCATAGGGTTATGGCTCAGTATACTATTAATATAATTGATATGTGCGCTCTGACTGATATTAGATTGTTAAACAGACCAAAAACAAAACGGATATTTTCCTGTTTATTACTACTTCCGCGATAGGTTTCTGTAATGCTTTAGGTTTTTCAAATTGTTATGTATCACGATGTTGTTAGTTTTATTGTTGTTATTGTTATTCTTATTAGTATTACTGTTATTTTTATTATTATTGATAACTAAAATTTGTCGATTTTTACTTTCTCTACTGGTAATTAGGGGAAGTATTGTATTCCACACAAAAATTCGATGCCGAGATTTCACCGGAAATATGTTTTGAGACCCCCTGAATCTAAAAAAAGCATTTTTAGGAAAAGGTCCGCGCGCGCGCGCGCGTGTGTGTCTGTCAGTTTGTGGACAGTATAACTCAAAAACGAAAAGTCAGATAAAAACCAAATTTGGTATACAAGTCTTTCAAGGATACAACACGAGGATTTTAAAGAAAATAGCCCCATCCTAAACTACCCTTTATATGGAAAATTTTTCGAAAAAATATATTTTCTTGAAAATAGTTCTAACGATTTTGATTAAAATGCCATGTTTGAGACATTTTTATGACAAATGAACTGTATATCTTGATATTTCTGGTTATAGCCCCTGTAGTCGTATTTCCTCTGGACGACTCCTGCATAACTGGTAAACCATTAGAGATGGACCAAATCATACTATACAAAAAATGTAGATCTTGCTAAAATACACAGTTTATGTCGGAATAAATTTTTTGCAGGGTGAACCATTTCGGAGATATTACTTTTTATGAGTTTCGGAAAACTTAAAACTTTCGTGAAATGAAACATCGTTTTTCATTTTTTTATATGTTAAGTGTGCAAAGAGAATGGAATCTCAAAGCTTTAAGTGATTTGACTATCGCACCAAGCCTACTGTATTCTAATATTCCTCTTAACACCAAGAAGACACAAAAATAAGGTTGTAAGAATGGTTAGTAGAAGAGTAGAGAAAGTCATGTGAGTGCAACACATCAGATTTTTTAAAGCATTGGATCGATTTAAATTGTATTTATTCTAAAACTAATTTTCCAACTGAAGACTAGTCTGGAAGAATTTACAACACAAAGTAATTCTAATGTGGTGGAACCTTAAAGTTCAGAAGGTAAAAGTTCGTCCATATAGCTGAGTTAGGTTATGTTCTCCTGAGACGCAACCAACACATCGAAGAGTGAGTTGCTGATAGGGCTGCTATCTTCAAGCCTGACAACCTGCTTAGTTGTGTATTGACACCACAACTAGGGCTGCCCCGCCCGCCAAAAGCCGTTAGGATCTTTGTCCCTGTTACCCCGTACATAGGTTTTAACTGCTACACCGTTTCTCGAAATCGTCAAGGTGCTCTAGATTGGCCGTTACACACCATTCTGATATGGAACGTATCGTTTATTCGTCCACCTATACCGCCGTAGGGAAGTATTCCACAATACAGAATTTTAGGTGGAAGTGTTGGAGGGGAACCAAATATTGAATGTATTTAATAAACGAATGTAATAAAATAGCAATGAAATATCAACCAATAAGACTTCGAGGAGTAGGTAGACCAAGGAACAGAAGAAGAAATTAAAAGTCATTGCGTCAGTGCCAAATGCCTTTGAGATACACCTACATATGCCTTGTGTTCGACATTTACTTGAAGGTTTATCTGGATAGCTGAATTTGATGGACACTCAATGCGGGTCGATAATGAGGGCATCTACATGTGACAGACAGTTATTTTTGGGTAAGGGTTATGACTCGGTTACAGTATGTTAACGGTTACTAGTAACAATTCAATTATATATTTCCATGGTTATCATGTTCGCAGCTACATTAAGAAGGTTGCCAGTAACAATTACCTCTAAAATATTTCTGCAAAATAAGTTTATCTAGATTAACATGTAATTATCTAAAGAAAATATGCAACCTTTTAGGAGGTATGGCAACGTTTTAAACATTTAGAACCAATATAAACGAATATGTCGGGAATAACTGTTGCTACAAAAAGTGTCAGTCTGGGTGGCTTAGTTGCTTAGGCACTGGCCTACTGATCTGAAACTAACGAGTTCAACCTCGGCCCAGACCGATGGCTTTTAAGTGTGCTCGTCATGCGAAGTAACTCCTGCGGGACGAAATTCCGGCACACCGGTCCACTAACATGATCTTGACATTGATAGCGTCGTTAACAAATTTTTTATAAAAATACTTAAAATCAAATGTTTTAAAGACCACTACATTTTTCAGTGCTACATTTTCGTGAATCGTGTAATATATATGTTACACAAGGTCATACAAAGTTTCTTCCCAATGAGGACTTCTTTCGCTATTCCCAGAAAATTCAGATATGCGTTTAATTTGTCATGTAAATTTATTTAATATATTGTGGTATAATCAAAATTATAAACCATATTTGAGAAAATATAAAATTTATTTTGTGATAGGGCTTCCTTTAAAGGTTTTGTTTCGCAGTTTGGAAGATGCTGAACAGGCCGAACAGGCACAGACATAGACACAAACAAAAACATAAACATTTTTAAGCGTCTTTTTTTTTTTAATTTGATGGGCCTCAAAACATTAAACTTCCGGTGAAATCTCAATGTAGAATTTTTGGTTAGATTGCAATACTTTCTGTCCTTACAATGTTCTGAAAGTGAATTTAGTCAAGTGAAAGACATGTTCATTGTTTAACGAGGCCTTCGTACCTTCCCCTTCTTTCCCTCTGTTTACCCCTCTCCAATGACTGGGCAGTATTCGTGCTACTGGCTTGATATACCTAGTTTAAAATCAATGATACATCAGCATGAAAGACAAGTATTGCTTATTTTTATAGCTCACTAAATCGTTACTCATTGAGCAACAACTGTTGCTTGTTTCAAATGCTGCTTATTTCAAACATTTGCAACAGGCATTAAGAATTTCGAGATTGGTCTAATGAAAATTAAATCGTGACTTTTCTACGAGGCCAAGCCTATCTACCCTTCCCCACCTTTCCTAGTCCTCATTACAGTGCCACGCCTGTAGCCCCTATTACAACTATTAGAAGTGCACTTGTCAGTAGTTGTGCCACACTATTTGTGAGACGATGAAAACTGAGAAATGCTCTCAGTGTATCTTATTAAATTCGTTTTGTGTACTTAGAAGAGAGAGTTCTAACGGGTAGAGAAAGTCCTGCGGATGTAGCAAACAATTTTTATGCAAGTATTTACCACATATAGCTTATTCAATAGCTTCAATCTATTTCTAAAAATTGGGTGAATCGCGTATAGTTAGGTATGACGTATAATAAAATATTATCGCCCATTGTCGTGATCGGTCACACTAAAGTAATCACGGAGGAAATGGTATAATTTGGCATCACGAGTGAGAACAGTGACGATATTACAGGAAGAGAATAACATGCATTTACATGAAAACGTGTCTAATATCGTTGAAAATATGTTTTCTATCCAGAAATTACGCTACAAGACAGGCGGGGTAATTTATTGCTTGCCGCTTGATTAATATTGCACGACGATGCCACACGTGAAGGGGAATAAACAGCAGATTAACGTGTTACGCTGCGGCGAGAAAAAGTGCTGGATGATGATTCCTGTTCATGTGATATTAATGACTGGAATTATGTAGCAACCCAGATTTCATAGGGGTAACGGGATCACAGCGTTTACTACTGACACAAATTAAATGATATGGCAACCTTCCTTTCCCATTGCTGTCTTGTTTACAACCCACTGCATAGTTCAATTCACAGTTGGGGTTTTTTGCTCCATTTAGGTGGGGACAAATAACAAAGTACTGTAGATATACAGGATATAACTAAACAGGCGTATGTCAGAACTTGTAAGTCATGCATGCGATGGAAATATAAGGGTAGTCAGTACTCAAAATTCTATTTTGACAGCCTTTACACAAATTATAATAGACGCAAAATTTAATGGCTGCTGATAGTTATCAACCGATGGGAGGGTTCGGGGCGCTGGCCACGTCTCAGTTCTGCACCCCACTCATGACGCCTGTAGTGGGCAGAAAGGGGGGGGGGGAGCAAGCAACCCTGAAGGGCTGTTACGCTAGAGAGGGATAACAGACCTTTACTATTCTTTTTTTCTGTTCTGTAAATGAATTTTGTGGTTGCAAATGACACTTATACCACCGGTATTAGGCACCCCCTTATTATATTTTAAGGAGCGACTGTAAGCTCTATGCTTCCCGATTATACTGACTTTTTCATATTACATAGATATGATGTTCATATTTTTTTAAAAATTATAATGAATATTTTTCACCCATTTTTTAATAATTAACAGTTTTAGCTCCCATGATTTTAATGACAGGGCTACAAAAAGTCAGTAGCACCACAAAAAAACCCGAAATGAGTGATGAAAGTTTCATTACTCTAAAATAAGTGCTTCTTGAGAAAATGGCTGTATCCAGAAAAACATGTTTGAGAAACTCAGTCAAAATTAAGGGAAGGTTGTAAGCTTTATGCTTGCAATGCTAATTTTAAGAAGTTTAACTCCATTTTTCAGAGAAACTATTCACTTTGAAGTGTGAAATTTGTTTAATTTACTCACTCTTTACATCACAGTTATTAACACATTAAAAAATTACCTAATATAATATTTTTCACTCACACCCGTCATTGAACATTTAAATTTATTTTAAAGACACTTCTGGCACGTTTTAGGGGTAAAAGACTAGATTATGATAAAATACTGTTAAAACTTGCAAAATCAGCAAAAAACACAAAATTGATGTTTTTGACTCAAAACAACTTACATCCTCCCCTTAAGGCAGGTTGAAATGTTTGTTCCACACATTTTTAAATTGATTATGAGAAATGTTTGTGGTGTTGTATATCTAACCTTAAATAAATAAATGAGTGAATGAGTGAAAATCTAAATTGTAAAGTTGTCTGTATGAAATGCACCTCGTGATAAAACTTTCAAGCGTTTAAGTCTCTTTGTTGTATTTTTCTGCATCCCGGCCGATTGCAAATAACACATAACCAAACTAAGGCATTAAAAATTACCCAATAACAGTTAGTAAACTAAGTCAGTAACTTATTACCTATATTATTTCTGCCATGTATACGCCTTTTAATCAAAGATTACAGTTTGTGTAATGTTAAAAATGTTCATGTGAATTTATGGTATATAATAACTTCGTTTTCAAAATCGGTTTTGTATTAAATCCTTAAAACCGTAAAACAAAACAATGTTCAATAAGTGTTTATTATATCTTCACCTATCTTAAAAGAAGGTATACTGCAAATGTGAACCAAAAGAAAGAACAAATATTCCATCATGAGCATTTTTAATACCTATGCTAAAATGTAAGGAAAAATCAAATTTTAAAATTTCAGGTATTACTATTATAGACGTGCATATGCCCATTTAGAAGTCGCATTTAACAAACAAATATGTTGTTGAGCTTTTTCTATGGTTCATAGGTTCCTATGCTCCCCGACAAAGGTCTAACCCTAGGCACTGGCTTGTAAGTCCTAGGAGGCGTAAGTCATACATAAGGGGAGGGTAATTTTCGCCGAAAACCAGTATCGAGTACCGTTAATCAGAAATACTTATTGTCCTTGAACCAGTTCTTTGTTTAAAATTCGCTTTATATTTGATGTTTCACTTCATGGTGAATTTGCCTCAAAGAGTTCAACATGCGCATATTTTGTGGGGAAACTGCATGAATTCTGGATGACCACTACATAATGCCCTGCTACCTTGGGAAAGATATTTCAAACTGGTTGCACGCAGGGAGCAGCGGACTATTTGCTCCTCGCAAGAATGTATCTGCAGTATGCAATACAGCTCGGCAATGGGGGATAATTGTCACGGTTGATTGAAGCGTTGCAGACTGACAGTACACTTTTCATTTCCTCACGGGAAAGCGAGAGTCCGTTAATTTTGGTATTTTCCATGAAAAGTCAATGGGCCGCCCCGACTTGATTAAATGATATGAGAAAAGACACACCCTCAAGATAGGCAGGAAGCACAAAGATTTGTGCTATGTGTTGTAATGGTTATCACGATCGCTCTCCAACTGGGTTCCGAATATTGTTGCTACATACGCTCCAGTACTCGTACTGTGCCGAGTAGAGTTGGAACAACCTATTCTAAGGTTAAGACAGGCGCATAAGTTTGTTGTACAATGCAGGTCAGTTGGAACAAAAGTCACTGACGTTGAGGTTAAGATTGCCACCTGGATTGCTCTGTTTGTGAGAATGAAAGTTTCATTTGTGACTCTTGTGCTTAAAACTGTTGCGTTATTTAGACGTTCTGGTAATTCTAAGCATTTTTAAATTCCAATGTAAAAGCTGAGAAAACAATTTTAATTACCTTAATTGTTGGAACACTATTTTTCTGTATTGAAATTCAATGTGTTGTGCTCCGCGTCCTTATATGTCTGAACATATAAGAACACGTTACACTTTTTATGATTAATGGTATATTTGAATGCGCTATTACTCTCCCGTATTATTACCCAAGTTTAAAATTGTCAGAAGCTCTACATTTTTTTTTAAATTGGCTTGTGATTTATGTCATTCTGCACTGTATATCACAAGGAGAACTTTTTTCTGGAAAGAACTCGAAAATAAGTCACAAAAACTGACATATAGTTTAGTGTTTATGGACAAGTAAAGAAGATTGTCTTATAATACCACCTTTTTCTCCACAACGGAGCCTATATTATTGCTAACAATATGTATACAAGGGATGCAGACATAAAAGAGAATAGGAAAAATTTGGGTATTAATTTGAACAAACTAAAAGAGAGGGAGACAACAAATTAAGAGCGAATTGTTGTGCACTACTTACGCGTGATGTTCAAATAATAAGTGAACCCTTAAAACATTCGTATTTTACAAACAGCACTTAATGAAAACCTCATTCCACCCCTGTATTCCACATCCTGTATGGTAACTTGCTGAATTCGACAAGAAAATGCAGGATGCGTTGCCATTATATAACACTTAATGTAGCTATGATAACCTGTGCCCCAGTGTCAAGCTGTATTGCATGCTGGAGGCAAACTCCTGTGAGTAAGAAATACTCTACTTGCGCCCATCCAAGCTGGGACGGACTGTTCTGTAGATAATATTCTTAGAATACAAGACACAATAGAACTGATGTTTATACCTATTTAAGAGAGAAAGTTGGTCGGTTTTGTGAGAGTTAATTTATAAATATAAATACAAAAAAGTTAGAGTAAAATAATTTAATAAGATAGCACAAAAACAAAAGTCGCTTTTGGCAATTTTCTTAATTTAGTCTGCTGAATTATTGAATTTTCCTAAAAGCTTAAATTACTTAACCGAGTTCCTATATTAGTCCAGGCTACGAATAGAATACGTGTGCAGAAAAGACGATTTCACACGTTTAAGCAGTAAACTACACGACCAGCGTGCAGTTATCAACCTGTTTTAAACTTTGTAACTTTTTTATGTACCGAAGCGCCAGTTTGCCACAAAATCAGATCAATTTTACTAGCCCTAAGGTAACTTGCAGCATCCACACTCCAGTGTTCCAACTTCAGATTTGTAGAGAACATCATTATAAAGTAGTCCCGATTATCATCATATAGGTATCAAGCAGGTAGATCTTGAACATTGTTACCATGTATATGACTAATCATATATATCACGTAGATTATGATCGAGTCATACCCTACAAAGTACTGAGTTGTGCAACACTGTGATAGTAATTCAACCAGATGTTTATTACATTTGTGGTTAGGTCATGAATAAAATATAAGACGCAATGCATTGCTGAAGTAATAGTGCATATTTATTTTGGTGTACTGCAACTAAAGAAACAAGGGCAACTGAATACGAACTGCTTTAAAATATACAAATTTTATCTAAAAAGCTCATTTACACGCGATATTTCTTATTATAACACTGCTGTGCACCAAGTGTTGCTTTTAAAATTAATGCATGTTCCCAAATTGATCTTTTTACTGAGCTGAAGTGTGAAATCTTTTTTTCTAGCACGTCAGGTTTTCACTAAATTGAGTAACGTAAGTCAGTGCCCTAGACAAGGACAGCGAGAGTTCTCGGACATATGTACTATGTACTATGTTATCACTACCCTAAGTAAACTACTGGATCTCAGATCAGGAAATTAATCTGACACCAATTTTGAGGATACAATCAGTGAAACAGAAAAGGAAGCCTATCATAGCTACTAAAATATAAAAAAATTGTCCTAGGAAACAGAAGGAGTCCAAATTACAAATTCATAAACTACATACCGGAACTGCAAGGAAAGGAGAAGAAAGATGTATCTGATTCTGGAATATTAAACAGTTACCTGTACGTACTTGAAAAAATACACGTCATATCTAAGTTTAAAGTCCAGTACTACATTGGATACTTTGCTGAACTGCTGCCAAATCTGAGCTGAAAAACGGGATGGGCCCATTTAAAATAAAAGGTGATTAGAGTGCATGAATGTTGACAGGATTTCGATAGCACTGTAGTGGAACACAGGCTTTGCACTTAAATTTAAAAAAGCAAAGTAAATACTACGAATTCTCTTTCATATATTTCTGGAAGTCAATATTAAGCAAACACGTATAAAGCAGTGAATATGGTGAATTGTATCTTACAGCCATATTTTGTTTCACAAAAAACTGGTTGTAAAACTGCTGGTACTTCTAATGATATCACAATATTCCAGGTATCCTTAAAAAACTTTAAGGAGCATTCCTGCACTTCCCCAAGTAACTCAGAGGTAGAACATCCGCATAAAAAGACGGATATCTTTGGTTTGTTCCCCATCTCTGAAGTCAAGATATTATTTTAACCGACAGTCACAGTGCAGAGAACAGCTATGAAGTGGTTATGTGTGGTTATGTGCTATGTGACCATAGCATAAGGTTATTCTCAAGTAAGTTCCCAGATTAAAATAGCATACATTTGTGCAATTTTTAGATGCTAACTAAATAAAAACAACAATTTGTTGGAATTTGTTGGTTATTGAAACAAGATAAAGTTTCCTTATGTTTGTTCATCTTGAGAAATGATTTTATACTGAAAGATAGATCGAAAGAAATGGGCAAGTGATCTTGCAACACGAGCTGAGAAAGCTGTAAGGGAAGGAGATATGAAGGAATTGTACGAGACTACAAGAATGCCAGGAAAGAAGGGACCAGTAAACCGCCCAGAGAAAAGCAAGCCAGGAACTCTACTCACTGTTTGAAAATGACCAATTGGAAAGATGGCGTAGGCATTTTGTAGAAGTATTATGTCATATTGTTATGTGAATATTGTCTGTTACGCTCGCAATAGTACTGAAGGAGGCCAATACGAACTCGTATACGTAAAGCCATTGCTTCAACTGCTGTCTGTATTCTTATGCTTATACAAGTATCTTAGCAAGGGCGAGGGGAAAGAGAAAAAAAGAAAAAAAAAAAACTTTTAAACAGCAATGATACCAATATGAAACTAAACTGTAAATATGCAAAGATATAGCTGTTTCAAAATGGGAACATTGATGTCCAACCTTGTCTTTTTGAAGACGCTTACGTAATTAGCTGCTATTTCCCACCCCACTGTCTCAGTCGGAGAGTGAATCCACACCTGTGACGATTACTCACAACCAGTCAGTATCCACTGACGGACACAAACAGGGATTCCATGGCAGTTTCTAAGTCATAACTTGAATTTTCTCGGGATTTTCTCAGAAAAGATGATTTTTACATATATGGTAAACAGTACGAGACGGGTAAAATTTTACTAAAAAACAATGTAGCTCTCGTTAAGGCATAGAATTTATTTCAAAGGCTTCTTTTCTCTTTTGAGTGAACCATTTCCGAGACGTTCTTTATGTCTTTGAATTTGCCAATAATTATAATATTCTGAAATAGGAACATATTTGCGAATAGTTTCTCCATATTGAACTCTACTAAAACCTTTATCGCAATAGGTTACACGACGATCACTTGGTGTGTCTTCTAAAGCCCAAATATTGATAGTGTTCTTAAACCTAAGCAGTGCCAAAGAAGTCACTAATAAACAGATGTTTATCTCGTAAGTCGTTTCGTAAATCAAACGCAACACATACGTAACAAAACCCAGTTGTTAAGTCCACGTATTGGGAAGGAGGTAAATCTAACTTCCCCTGTTGGACATCACTGCTTTAGTATATCTGATAGATCGCATTTACCTTTAGTAACGGAATATATCCACATTTAGCCATTTGATATTGTATCACGGCTACATATAGGTCTGACTTCCCTCTGTGCTGCATACCTTGGCGGTGTCCTCGGGGCAACACATGACGTTGTAAGCTTGTTTTTTCCCTGTGCACATACTACATATATGTTATGGCATTGAGGTAGAAGACTTGTCCGAAGAGGCATGTGACACTAAGAGGAGGTTGCCTTGCGCTGTTCGTGACACGCGGAAAATCGTGACCTGTTCCCTATCATCACAGCAGACACATAACATGCAACAACACATTGTAATATGTGAACTTCTCCTGCGCTATTAAAGAATTACCACATGTCTTGGAACAACAAATTTCTTTAAGGTGATACTTAATGACCGAGTTCTTGGACGTAGTTAACCGCCAAAATGTCACTCCCTGAGAAACCAGGAATATCGAAGGAGTTTGCATGATCTTAAAATTACAGAGCAAAAAGTGGTCCATTAAACTTTATTGCTATTCGGTGTGTATGTTGCCACGACTGGTCGTTATCTCTAGCGAATGCTGTAAGAGAAAATTATCATTTATACGCTGCGTGTGTAATGAAATCTGTTACCATACACCAACATCAGCAAATAGGTATAGTATAAAGTTGAATGATAAATTTCCTATCTCGTTTTATTTTCCCTACTAAGTGCTTACAGAAATTACAGGAAATATTACATTACACCTAAAATTCGATTAAGATATTTTAGGAGATTGTAATAAATCAGGCACTAAGACCAAGGTGTCCTCTGCCACCCACTGTTTTTAATTTATAAATTGACGAAGTTCTCAGGAAATTGCAACTGACTTAGGTAACTACGTAGAGGAAGTATTGTATTCCACCCAAAAATTCTATCTCAAGATTTCATCGGAAATGTATGCTTTGAGGCCACCTGAATAAAATAAATAAATAAATAAAAAAATACACAAAGCTCTGTCTGTGTGTGTGTCTGTAGACAGCATAACTCAAAAACGAAAAGCTGGTTAAAAACAAAAATTGGCATCTGAGTCTTTCAAGGATGCGACACAAATACTTTCAAAAAAATTCCTCCACCCTAAGCCTCGCTTAGTTTTCCTGAAAATGGTTCTATTTTGATTAAAATACCGTATGTTTACGGTATTTTTTATGACAAATGAAAGGAATTCTTTAATTTTATGGCTATAACCCATGCAGTACTGTTTACTCTGGATGACTTTTGCATAACTGGTAAACTGTAAGAGATGGATCAAGTCTTACTATACAAAAAACGTAGATCTGGCTAAAACACACCATTTATGTCTAACCATTTCGTAGATATTCCTTGTTATTTGTGAGTTTTGGAGAACTTATACTTCTGTCAAATGGAATATCGTTATTCATTGTTATATGTTAACCGTGCAAAGGGAACGGAATTTGAAAACTTTAAAAGATTTGACTATCGCTCAAAGTCTATTGCATTCTCACATTCTACCTACAAGAAAATAAACAATAAGATAATTTTTGCAACTATTTATCTTAACTAACACGAAGAAGATATAGGAATGAGTTTGTAAGAATGGTTAGGCCAATATTAGAGAAAGTCGGTGAGTGCAACACATCAGATTTTTTAATTCAAGTGGCCCCAAAATATTTCCGGCGAAATCTCGAGTTCGAATTTTTGGGTGGAATACAATACTTCCTCTACTTACTATACGTAGTACAAATGTAATGACATTTTCTGCAAAGGTTTAAGATACAGCAGTACTCGAAAAAAATGGCATATAGAAGGAATATAGATATACATTGGGTACAGAAAGGCATGCATACATAATAAATTACGTTTTTATAACCTAATTCCTCTGTCGCTGTACATATACTAGACATATCCACAAATTTTCGTGTCTAAGAATGATAAGAGTCCATAGCTGTTAGGTACATCTAGTCTACTTAACTCAGACCCATTAGTAATAATTTTCGAGCATATTTTGCATTTTACACAAAATTGGTTGGCTGTTGTTTTATTATTTTTATGAAGATTTATGTTCGCCTTTTTTCTTTCTTAATTCTCAGTTATATGAAAAGTATCTTCAAGTAGTGGAAGAATTGTGCATATAATAAGTTATACACGAAAAAAGGACATGTTTGAAACTTGAACAATCGATTGCCATGGCCGGGACTCGAATCACGGATCTTTGACTATCCATGTGGATGTTCTTAGTGCTTAGGCTAACATAGAGAGAAAGCCATAGGTGAATTAAACCTCATTTATTACAGAAATCTCAGTAAACAAACAAACCAGTCTCTAATTCTCAAGACACCTTCTAGGTGACCTGCAAATTGCAAGTGTCTTTCGTTTTTATTGTTTTATTAGCGTATTTTAGTTATCCTTTGCTATTATGTTTGATATTTACTCCCTCATACGAGCCGTGTGTAGGCAGTAAGTTGGATAATTAAATCAGTATTGAAAATGTCACGGCCGGGATGCGACCCACGGATCTTCAACTCCTCGTCCAATGCTCGCACCCTAGTGAGATGCCCGAAACGCTTTAGCTACAAAGCTCAGGAAAGAAGAGCTCACTTGCAATATTACGAACCGCTTTTTAAGTAATACTGCAGTACTGGAGTTAGCTTTTTAGGTTTACCTGAATCAGAACTTGAAACAGATAGATCGTCCGAGTATCTCGCCGTGGTTACTCAAGCGATAAGAGCATCGCACAGAGAGCTGAAAATACATGGTTTCATTGCATTGAACTCTTCATATCTGTTTCAATTTATTAATAATTAAAAATTCAGTAACAATTTGATGAATTTTACTTTATTCCTGAATCCTATCATATATTCTCCTGTTTACAGTCAAGAGCTTTCAGAAGAAATTTGCATCTACCCGGGATTAGAAATCCAGACCTGTTGGATATGAACCAAAAGCATTATCCACTTAACTCGAAGACGGCGTTACTACTTGCTTTTATGTTCCCAGGAACTCGTTACTATGACACTTAAACTTACTCCTTGGTGAACCCATGAACATTTGAATAGTTATTTTCCATGTTGTATGTAGCTAAGTACTATGATAAAACACATCGTGAATATCCAACTTAAATAAAAGAATCCCTTTTAAATGTTATTATGCATAAGGTACTGACGCCGGCCGGCGGGTAAACGACAGAACAAAAGCCAATTTGCACGCAGGTCTAGAACCCATTCATACGCTTGTTCGCGAGAGGTTCGAGAAAATGCGAATTTCGAGAAAACTCCGTGCTGTGTCTTTCTCCCGGAGGCAAGAGAAGACAGTCCTTCGGAGTCGTTACATGTTGAAACAGTTTTCAGTGAGAGAATTTAGCGTTTTGTGTCAAGGTTACGATAAGATTAGATTGTGTAAATGATAAAACAGAACTGTGCTATAGCTTTTAGTTTTAGAACAAAAACAAAGTGACAAGGAAAAATTAACTGGACTTCTCATTTTTCACATGGTGTCAGGAGGGGGATTGTCACAGTGTGCATACACGCTTGTAATGGGAAAACATCGTGCGGCTGTAGTATCTGAGTTTTTTTTTTTTTTTTTT
Organism: Tenodera sinensis; assembly: GCA_030765045.1. Taxonomy (NCBI): domain Eukaryota; kingdom Metazoa; phylum Arthropoda; class Insecta; order Mantodea; family Mantidae; genus Tenodera; species Tenodera sinensis. The sequence goes on along the minus strand of CM060961.1, from coordinate 177,177,163 downwards.
TTTTTTTTTTTTTTTTTTTTTTTAAACAAGCATTTGAGGTGACATCAGGTACTTTTGGGTATAGGTAACACAACGGGGGGTAACCTATGTAGATCTATTGCCTATCACCTCCAGGAGGAGTGGAGTTTTCTCGATTCTACACCGCAGTGAGCGAGTTTAACCAGCTTAACTGAGTCACCACAATGCACGGCGTAGTGAAACTCTGCATCTTGGCGATTTTAAGCTTTGAGAGGCCCTGAACGGCCGGAATGGCTTGCTTCATACCTTTGCAGATATCACCAAAAACGGTTTGAGCTTGTATGAGCCAACTGCTTAAGAATTCCTATGTCTGCTTACTACAAACAAGGCCGGCCTTAGCTGCTTTGAAATATATCCTAATATTCTACACATAAACATTATACAAAATATGGCATGTACTTCTCAGCTTTAAAAATAATGTGCATTCGTTTACGAGTTCAAGAGGTATAAAGTATTATTTTACTCTTCGTATTTAAAAGACAGGATGACAAGTATATTTGCATCAACAATTTAAATTCATTACATCCTTGCATTCACTAATTACCTCAATTAGCACACACTCTAAAGAGGCAGACTTTTAAGATTTTTCACTTAATATGTAGTTAGGGAAGGGTGAAAGCGGACCTTGCCCGTAGCCCGTAACATCTTACAACCTGTGGTGATTCGTTCCAGTCCGTGACGGACACTTTAATGTTGCAGAGCTAAATAGACTGCATGTCTAAACAACCTTTACTGTATTCGCAAACTGGGCTAGAAACCTACACTTTCTTTACTTTCCTTGACGATCACTTCTTCACGCTTTTCTCCGGTAGAAACATGTTAAGCTCATGACAACAAAATTAATTAAAAGTCCACTACTTTTACACCAGCAGGTTTTCACACCTAAGATCTTTTTTAGCTCATGTTGATGCTGGGAAGTGTTTCTTCCTTTTCTCCACACATTGGACATTGATTCTGTTGCAGGCTTTTTCTCATACCCTTTAGTGTCCACACACTTCCTCGTAGCCAACCAATACTCTTTGCTCCTTATTTAATTTATTCACATAAGTTCTGTTTCTCAAGTTATTTTTTTAAATATAGCACGATTTGATGGCATTTCCGGTTATGTTGACGTTGCAGATAAATCAATTATCCCGTATTCACATCTGCCAACTTAACCGACCCTCCTACATTACCTACCTTTAAGCCTAGGCCACTAGGATTTTCATACCCTTAAACTTAACAATATTTTTATTAATAGAGATAATTGTATATAGACAGATAGAATCAGTCCAACTTTTGTTGTAATGACAAAGAAAATATGAAGAATCATTGAGTCTTAATACACGTACCGCGAGATAGACAGAGTAGGCCGTGCCCAAATCAATAATTACTCATAGTAATCATGGCGGCTAACTTGAACCAGTGTGTAGATTTTGAAACCGAAGAAAATTGGAAAATAGGCTGTACATCTCTCATACCTGAAAAATCTAAAGAGGTACGAAAGATGCTATAGCTAATATGTGCTAATTAAGTTCAACCATCAAGACACCATGAAAAGCTGAATGTTATGTTTCAAAGTTAGTGTTTCGCATTTCATTTATAGGTCATATTTAATTAATAATTATCTCCCAAGAATTGTATGCAATACACGTGTGTTCTCTGTTTAGTAATTCTCGGAAATTCAAAAGACTCCACTACGCCTAGTCTTTTCAAACTTTTCCTCAATCCAGTAAAAATTCCTTACCATCCTTATATCGCAATATACTATTTTAGTTGTATATATGATTCTAATGATCTTTTGCCATGTGCTGCTCAACAATTTTTGTATTTTTACATTCTTTGCTATGCTGGGCGGCAAGCCTTGGCCCTTCATGGGCTGTCGCGCTGGGGTTTACTTTATTTTTTACTTTCTCTACTGGTAAGTAGCGGAAGTATTGTATTCCACCCAAAAATTCGAAGTCGAGATTTCACCGGAAATACATGTTTTGAGGCTCCCTGAATCCAAAAAAGGCATTTTTAGAAAAAGGTCCGTGTGTGTGTCTGTGTGTCTGTGTGTCTGTCAGTCTGTCAGTCTGTGGACAGCATAGCTCAAAAACGAAAAGTCGGTTAAAAACCAAAGTTGGTATTTAAGTTTAATGTCGTTCAAGGATGTGACACGAAGATTTTGAAGGAAATAGCCCCACCCTAAACTACCCTTTACATGGAACATTTTTAAAAAATTTTGATTTTCTTGAAAATGGCTCTAACGATTTTGATTAAAATGTCATATGTTTGAGATATTTTTATGACAAATGAAATGTATATCTTGAATTTTCTGGCTATAGCCCCTGTAGTCGTATTTACTCTGGACGACTTTTGCATAACTGGTAAACCGTTAGAGATAGACCAAATTATACTATACAAAAAATGTGGATCTTGCTAAAATCCACAATTTATGTCTCAATAAATTTTCTTGTAGGGTGAACCATTTCGGAGATATACCTTGTTATGTGTGTGAGTTTCGGAAAACTTGGAACTTTCGTGAAATGGGTCATCGTTGTTCATTTTTTTATATGTTACGTGTACAAAGAGAACGGAATCTCAAAGCTTTAAAAGATTTGACTATCGCACAAAGTCTACTGTATTCCAATATTCCCCTTGCACCTACAAGGAAATAAGCAATAAGATAATTTGTACAAATGTTTATTTTAACTAACACGAAGAAGATATAGGAATAAGAGTTTGTAAGAATGGTTAGTACAAGAGTAGAGAAAGTCATGTGAGTGCAACACATCAGATTTTTATTACTAAGGAATAGTAAGTTAAGGAAGTATTGTATTCCACCCAAAAAATCGATGTAGAGTTTTCACCGGAAATGTTTCGAGGCCACCTGAATCCACACAAGCATTTTTAGAAAAAAAGTCCATGTATCAGTCAGTCAAGTTCACCAGCCGGCCAGTCAACATAACTCAAAAACGAAAAGTCGGTTAAAAACCAAATTTGGTTCAAGAATGTGACAAGATTTTGAAGAAAATTCCTCCACCCTAAACTACCCTTTACATGGAAAAGTTTTCGAAAATTTTGATTTTCCTGAAAATAGCTAATGATTTTGATGCCATATGTTTGATATGTTTTATGACAAATGACATGTAGATCTTGAATTTTCTGGCTATAGCCCATGTAGTCCTATTTACTCTGGATGATTTTTGCATAACTGGTAAACCGTAGGAGATAGTAAGTTGTTACTATAAAAAATTGTAGATTTTGCTGAAACACACAATTTAATTTTTTTATAGAATGAACTATTTCGGAGATATTTCTTGTTATTTGTGCGACTTTTGGAGAACATGCACCCGTCAAATTCATTTTTTTATATGTTAACCCCGCAAAGAGAACGGAATTTGAAAGCTTTAAAAGATTTGACTATCGCTCAAAGCCTACTGTATTCCAATATTCCCCTTGCACCTACAAGGAAATAAGCAATCATATAATTTGTGCAAATGTTTATCTCAACTTACTCTACGTAGATATAGGAATAAGAGTTTGTAAGAATGTTTAGTGCAAAGTCATGTGAGTGCAACACATCAGATTTTTTTTTTTTTTTTTTTTTATCTTCAAATCTCCTAGCTCCTTTCCAGGAAACATTTAGACTGTTTTCCCTTCTTCGCCAAGTTTATTCCAATCAACTATCTTTTAAGTTAATAACTAAATAACCAACCCCATTTTCCCCATTCTTTTCTTGAAACTCTAAGCATTGCCTTCACAAGTGGCTTTCGTCTAGATTTAATGTTCTATGCCAATGTTTTAGAGCTCTCTCCTTAATCACACATTTCCTTTCCACTCGTCCCGTCTCAATTTGAACAAATTTCTTTACTGTTGCATTTGGCAAACCTGATACTTCTTTGCTAAACACCCTGTGCACTGTATCAACAACTTCCCAACCGCCATCCTGTCCCAATAAGTCAATTCCATTGGCACTTTTGCTTCGATTAACAATCTGTTTTTAGTTTCTTTACTACGTATAGAAAATTGTATCCCATCCAAAATTTCTATGTCGAAATTTCACCGGAAATATGTTTTGAGGCCCCCCTGAATTAAAATAACTTAAAAAAAGGTTCGTGTATGCGTCTCTTTGTGCCTATGAACAGCATAACTGTAAAACGAAATGTATTTCAGTTTGATATGTTTCAAGGACGCAACAGGAAGATTTTGAAGAAAATTCCTCCACCTTGAACTACTCTTTACATGGAAAATATTTCGAAAATTGAGATTTTATTGAAAATGGCTCGAACTATTTTGATTAAAATGCCATATGAGATATTTGACTGAAAAATGAAATGTATATCTTAAATTTTCGGGCTATAGCCACTGTAGTCGTTTTTACTCTGGATGATGTTTGCATAACTGGTAAACCGTAAGAGATGGGCCAAATCTTACTATACAAAAACTGTATATCTTGCTAAAATACACAAGTTATGTCTGAATAAATTTTTTTGTAGAGTGAACCATTTCGGAGGTATATCTTGCTATTTGTGTGAGTTTTGGAGAACTTATACTTCTGTCAAATGTAACATCGTTATTCATTTTATACGTATGTTAACCGTGCAAAGAGAACGGAGTTTCAAAGCTAAAAGCATTTGACTATCGCTCAAAGCCTACTGAATTCCGATATTCTCCTTGTGCCTACAAGAAGATAAACAATAGGATAATTTGTACAAATGTTTATCTCAACTAGCACGAAGAAGATATTGGAATAAGGGTTTGTAAGAATAGTTAATACAAGAGTCGAGAAAGTCATGTGAGTGCAACACATCAGTTCTTTCTTTTAAACACAGAGATAGTTACACGTGATTACTCTTCACTTATTGTCATTCCAATCATAGACTGGCAATAACACCAGTTGGCGATCATTGGGATTCAGATTACATTGTACTCACCATGTTAACTATGCAGATCTCCTACTGAGCTGTTGTTTTTGCCTGTGCATTCCCTTTCCTCAGATTTGAACCTGTGGTTGGAATACTACAGTTCGGAAACTAGCTATGGAACATTTGAGGCGATTTGGTTGCAATGTATAAAGAGGTGACTTTCTCTCTGTTGGCATCGCCACATTTGGATTTCCGCAACTGTTTATAGATGCAAAGAATTTCTCCAGCAGAAATGTTAGGAATTCTGGTGATTAGCATACATGCAAACCGTGCATTATTCTTACTATGCATTCTTGCGGCATTCTTTGCATAAACTTGAAACTGACAAATGTTTTCAGTGTGGGATTCCTCCACCTTTCGCGTCCTCACTGCCTGCCCGCAGGTCCTTTCCGTGTCCTTGCCTACTGTGGCAGCTTACCTGATTTTTAATATCACTCATCAACGCAGAAAATGTAGTTAGAACATTTTTACTACTTTTATCCTAAAACTATTGACTACAGTTTCTAAAAAATTGGTATGCTTATTGGTGGAACGAGTAGGAATGATTCGACCATGTGTTCGGTGAAGAGCGATTCTGGATATCAGAGACTGCTTATAGGTTTTAATTCTATTTTTAAATGAAAATAAATCGCTTTGCTTCGTTTTACAGGAAATAAAACGGGCGATGTGGAATCTAATGTAGGAATACTTCCGAAGAAAAAAGTTACCATTGCAGGGAAAATGAGCTACTTTCGTGTATGCAAATGTGCACCCATGGACAGCCCCCCCCCCCAAAAAAAAAAGTTATGTGTGGAACCCAAAATTCGAATAAATTCTTTTTTGGTTAACGGAGATACATGGCAATATCTCTAGTATCCTTGAAATGCAGTTTCTCAGAGGTATCCATTATCTCCAATTTGAAAATCTAGCACCATATCAATATGTACATGTTGAACTGTAGTGTGAAATTCTTGTGATTGTGAAGCTTGGAGAGTAGGTGAAATAATTAATTCAAAACGAATTACACAGATTTTCAAGAATAACATTGTCGAATAAAAGTTCAAACTTGGAATAATTAAGAAAATTTAAGAAATCAAGATGAAACTACCCAGAATTGAAGAGGAGGACCAAAAAATTATACATAGAAGAGAGCAGTTAACAAAGAAATTGCTAAAAAGGGAAAACAAGAATCAAACGAATATAAAAAATCTGAACTTTTGCGCTCGCATGCCCTTCGCTACTCTTGTCTTAACTATTTTTTACAATCTCTTATTCCTCTATATTCATGTTAATACAGATAAACATTTGCAGAAGTTACCTTATTGCTAATTTTCTTGTGGTGCAAGGGGAGTATGGTGGTGTAGTAGGCTTTGAGCGATAGTCAAATGGTTTAAAATTTATCATTCTATCAAGGCTTTGAAACTCCGTTATTTTTACAGGAGATAAGAAATGAATAACGAACTTCCGTTTGAGAAAGCTTTAAGCATTGCATAACTCACACAAATAACAAGGAGTTTCTCCGAAATGGTTCACAAACAACGCATTTGGACACAACTTGTGTGTTTTAACGATGTCTACAGTTTTTGTATAGTAAGATTTGGTCTATTTCTTAGGGTTTACGATTTATGCAAAAGTCGTAAACATAGGCTATAGCCAGAAAACTCAAAACAGACATTTCATTTGCTATAAACGTATCTTAAATATATGGCATTTTAATGAAAATCGTTAGCCCCTTTTGAGAAAATCAACATTTTTTAAATATTTTCCATGTAAAAGATAGTTTAGAGCGCAGAAACGTCCTTCAAATGTTCGTCACTAAAAGAAATTAAACGCAATTACCAACCTTGGGCTTTTAACCGACTTTTCGGTTTTTAGTGATGCTGTTCAGAGGCTCAGACACACACACACACACACACACACACACGCGCGCGCGCGCGCGCACGCGCGCACGCACTTTTCTAACAATGGTTTTTTTATTCAGGGGGACTCAAAACATAAATTTCTGGTGAAATCTCGACATCGAAATTTTGGGTCGAATACAATACTTCCCCTACTTACATACGTAGTAGAGCCCAATAGAATATTTTGTGAATGTCCTATGCACCTCACAATGAAATACAGGAGATGAAGATGAGGATGATGACGACCCCAAAAAGTATTTCTATTTTTTTCGGTATTCTGCTAAAGGTAATATTGCATAGCCCATACTGCAGAGCGGGCACAGGAAGAGACTGCTAACAAAGTAACGCTTATATTTACGTCACACCTTAATCTCAGTCCCATGCATTCTCAGCCTTCTAGCTAAGGCATGGAGAAATGATAGTTATTTGCGTGCCAGCCAAACGACATTTGCATTGCCATAGCAAATTCTTCCAAGAGCTTCAAGACAGACGACCGCCACACCAATTCGTTATACTGTGCATGGAACACTCTTTTATTTTCATAAACCTTATTTTACTTTTTAGGTTTAGAAGGGTAAATAAACACAAGGCTAGAGAAGGTAACCATCTAGGCTAATGCTTAAGAAAAGTTTACGACGGATGATAGTTACTAATTTTCAACGCAACACTCGAATGGAAAAACACCGTAGAGAATTTTGTTGCATTTAAGCTCCATAACCTTACATTGGCGCAAGAAGCATGCGTCGAGCTGTAGTAAGCAAGGAAGTTTGTGACAAAGAAGCAAGGGAACATCCTCCTCTTGGGTGGCGTAGATTAAGTTGCAGGTTCAGTCTTAATGTTGATAGATTGAGTGGCTTCTAAAGCAACTAACATCTGAAACCGAAATTATAATGTCAATATATATATATATATATATATATATATATATATATATATATATTATAATAGAAAGAAACAAAAGGAGATTCTAGTCAATAGTTCAGGGGAAGACGTAATAAAGCTGACTAGATTAAAGTCTCAAGAATGTAAGCCTAGGCAGATTTAAATGAGTGATAAGGTTACAATTGTTGTTTGTACGAAGCCATAGTGATCCCGCGGGCTGATTCCTATCTTACCATGACGTATTCTAAAGTTAGCCAATGGAAATCGCTAAATCGTGTTGCTCACGCAGAAACAAATGCGACGCAACACACACTCGTCTTGAATCGAGTCGAGATAACGCACGTGCAACTTGGAAGTTGTACGTAAGCTAGCGCGTATACATAATTCGGCGGTTGCTAAAGGTGACAAAGTTAAAGTGTTATAACGTTGTAGTCGAAGTTACAAAGTTACATTCTATTTGAATATCGTCGGCAGTTCTCTAAAAATCTGGAAATTTACAAATAAAGTGATATGTTGGTTAATTCTTCGTTTGGTTCCATTCCTACCATAACTCACGCACACCCTGCAGATTAGGACCTCTTGCTAGAGCTAGTCCGGACACCAAACACGAGATCTTATAGGTCTCAAAGGCGACGTCTTCGAGGAGCGTTTGCGTCACATCTAAAGTCCCGATACCATTTTACAGTTTTACCTGATCATTTTTCGAAGTAGGAAGAAGTTCGTCTGTTTACCTGCATTGACATTTCTAATGATCTCCAGACAAGAAGTACTTCCTAAAAAAATTCAACTCAACATGTAATTAGTCAGGTTCTTGTTTGACTTGCAGTGAGGAAACTAGACGTTTGAGGTTGCACTTTGCAGTGAACAAGTAAGAATTGCAGGAAAGGTCTTCCTGACCGTATTTCCGTCTTCGTCTGTACTGTTTACGTTGTTATTGTAATCAGTTTAAAATTTACTACTTGTAGCAATAATATTTGGTGATTTCAAAGTAATATAAAAATTGTAGAATCTCCACCGAAGTATCGAAGTACTGAGCGAATTTTCTGAAGTATCTTTCGATGTCGATACCATGCAAGTATCGTGAGTATCGAAGTATCGCAACTATCGGGGACCCACCCCTACTAACAACACTATTGAGTGGGATGGCTCAGATGTTAATCTCTGGTCGTATCGAGGGGTCCCGGGTTCAAATCCCGTAGATCGACCAATCTGATTGGACTTTTTTCATGGTTTCCCTCAATCGTTAAGGCAAATGCCACATTAGATATTTAATACCATGAGCCAAAGGTCCAGCTTAAGTCAAAACAATAGTATACATGAAAAGTAGATGGTAATAATCACGGAGCAAACCTTAATACGAGAACGAAACGTTGCAGACATTGGCAAGTAGTAACTGACCATCTGTCAGTCTGTCACATGATTACTGCGCGGAGTACACTCGACGTAGGAAAGTTGTAGATAAAGCTGTTGCATAACTTACATTCAATGCTACCATTTCCAGTAAAATATTCACTCCCAAATGTACAAGTTCAACAATATAAGAATATTTCGAGTTTCGTGCTGCAGGCATTTTACCGCGTGGAACTAGTGAATATATTCGAGAGACACTATGCACTGTAGACAGTGTGCTTTGTGCTGCCACTGTACTGGTGCAATGACGTCACACTCTGCCCATGTGACAGGTAACTTGCGATCGCCTCGTTTCGCGATAACTGTATAAAGGTTCGAAGCCTAGTAACAATGAATGCTGTGCCATCTTCCCATCACAGAAGCGGAGGTACAGTTGCCCTGCACTGAAAGGAATTCACAAACTGATTGTTTAAACTCAGGATGCACAGGTAAACAGGACTATCAATACATTCTTGTTACTGACGTGATAGAAATTAATTTTGTTTATTTTGTAGTTGGTTAAGCCTTAAAGGGCCTATAACTTTGTTAGGTCGAATTTATACGTAGAGCATGGTATTTCCTAGGACATGACCGCAATGTAGAATGCGTTGAATCGCCCGGTATAAGTAAAGTTCAAGCGATCAGTAATATGAATAGAATCACGGGTGATTAAATTGTAATTCTTGTGCTTGCCTTGGCACTCATTTTTATCATAAGACACCGTAAAAGTCATATATAAAAGTTCCTGAATTATATTTCAATGTTGATAGGACTTCTAAGATAACACCATAAATATTTTCTGCAAAAATTTAAGAATTTATAACTTCACACCGTTTCCAAAGCCAATACAACCAATAAAATACATAGTGCTTTCCCTTAGCTAAACGAGGAAATATTATTTCCCAATCGTATCAGAAAGGCACCCAAATAACCTAGTTGACGACTGGCCCTTAAATATCTCTCACTCACTCATTTACTCAGTCAGTCAGTCAGTCAGTCAGTCAGTCAGTCAGTCAGTCAGTCAGTCAGTCAGTCAGTCAGTCAGTCAGTCAGTCAGTCAGTCAGTCAGTCAGTCAGTCAGTCAGTCAGTCAGTCAGTCAGTCAGTCAGTCAGTCAGTCAGTCAGTCAGTCAGTCAGTCAGTCAGTCAGTCAGTCAGTCAGTCAGTCAGTCAGTCAGTCAGTCAGTCAGTCAGTCAGTCAGTCAGTCAGTCAGTCAGTCAGTCAGTCAGTCAGTCAGTCAGTCAGTCAGTCAGTCAGTCAGTCAGTCAGTCAGTCAGTCAGTCAGTCAGTCAGTCAGTCAGTCAGTCAGTCAGTCAGTCAGTCAGTCAGTCAGTCAGTCAGTCAGTCAGTCAGTCAGTCAGTCAGTCAGTCAGTCAGTCAGTCAGTCAGTCAGTCAGTCAGTCAGTCAGTCAGTCAGTCAGTCAGTCAGTCAGTCAGTCAGTCAGTCAGTCAGTCAGTCAGTCAGTCAGTCAGTCAGTCAGTCAGTCAGTCAGTCAGTCAGTCAGTCATTCATTAACTCACTCAGTCACTCACGTATCGAAAAAACTTACTCGTGTTACATTCACATGACTTTCTCTGCACTACTTTGGTCTATGAGTTTACGGAAAGCGTTCTCACGAAATTTTATTTTCGCTATTTCATTTTGAGATAAATCTTTGCAAAAATAGCCAAATGAACACATTTTCGTTATAAATACAAAGAAAATACAATGTTCAAGTATTTAAGAACTGTACGTTTTGTAGTGACCTTAAAGTTCTGTGACCTTTCCATGCAACGCTAGAAACAACTGAATATCAAAAGGATTTTGAAAGAATATTATTGAACAATTCGAATATTAATAATAGGTTTCTCGGAAATGACTTATGGGACACTTATTAATTTGGAGTAAACTGTATGCTTAAACAAATCTACATTTTTCTGTAGTATCCTTTCGCCTTTCATTTATGGTTTGCCAGTCATAGACAATTATACAAAATTCCTCACAGATGGAAAGAACTTCACAGGCTATTCATAATTCTACACATACATTTGTCATGCAAATATCTTCAATATTACTTTCAGCTAAATCATTAAAACCATTCTTGAGAAAATCTAAAATTTAGTTAAATTTATGTAAAGGATTTCTTGGATTAGAGACATTTTTCTGAATCTATGCGGTCCCTTCCAGAAATATTGAACTTCATTAAATACCAAACCTGGTATTTCTTAAGATTTAATTCTTGAGTTGTGGTGTTCACACACACACACACACACACACACACACACACACACACACACACACACACACACACACACACACACAAAATTACTCAAGAACTCAGGACCACATCCACAGAAGCACTCTCCATTCAAACAGGTCTTACACCTATAACAATTTTATTAAATTTCAGGAAGTCGCCAATGAATATACAATATTGAACCAGAACTCTGAGACTAAATTAGACAAACCTGTGAAGTATAGGACAAGGTGACATCTAGCCGACATACCAATAAGTAAACCAGAATAAACCGTATACATTGGACATTTATACAGGTGGCAGTAAAACTAAAGAAGTTGGTTCTGGAGCAGCAATTTATTTCAAGAACAAACTGGAATATCAGCCACAATACAAGCTAGACAGACAACGTGCTTCAACAACCAAGCTGAATAATTTGCAGTTCTGAAAGCACTAGCAACTGTTAAAAATATGCAATTCATGGAAGAAGTTAACAAAACTGTTGCAATATGCAGATAGTAGTTACATTAAAATCAGTTAAAATTCAGGTACCTTACAGAAACGATTAGAACAGAGTTAAAATATTAGAAAAAGAGATGGAAGGCAATGAAATCGTAGACCAGCTCGCAAAGAGAGCAACTATAAATGAAGAGGAACGCTGCTATAATATAATTCCAAAGAGTACTGTTAAGAAAATGCTAAGACTAGAAAGTCTACAAAATTGGAAAAACAATGACAAATAATACAAAAAGTCAGGAAACAAAGGAATACTTTCCTACCGTAGCAGAAAGAATAAAGTTAAGGATAAAGACTCAAAGCATACTACTACCGATTCCACATCACAGAAGACCCAAACTGTCCCTTTAATTGAGGAGAGCACAGAACACACCACACACTCGTATTATGACTGCAGAAATCTAGAGGAGCAAAGGAAAACATTCAGAAGAAAAATGCTTCAAAGAGGAAAATGGCCACCATCTAAAAGAGAAATTGTAAAACATTATTTTAAAGAATATGTCCAGTATGCAATTTCTATTGATCTAAGGAAAACAATTGAACTGTATAAATCTATTTATTTATATTAATATTTGAAGATTAGTTTACTTTGTAAAGGTAAATACATCAGTAAAGCAAAACCAACATGTTGTATTACATATAGAACAATAAAAACTAAAAAACACACACACACATGCTGATCTTTTTCGAAAGATTATATAGCCGTGGCGAGTGGCTAGACCGTTCAGTTATCACTAAAGCAGCCCGGGTTCGATCCCAGGGGCCCGCATGTGATATCCGTGGTGGGCGAAGCGACATTCGGGTGGATTTTCGCCAGGCTCTCCGGTTTCCCCGCCAGTCATTCCACCAACGGCTGCATTATATTTCCATTCATCCATTTCACCTATATTTCATATCATCCTCTTTCTCACTGTCATACCTGGTGCTGGGCTGACCACCCGCTTCTAAGCCTCCAACAGGCATGTGATCCTAGGCATAGGTTTTTAAGTTCTAGGGGGGGGGGGTGTCAGTCCTCCATACGGGGAGGGTAATTGAATAAACATTACTTCTTATTCAGGGGACCTCAAGGTGTGCATTTCTAGTGGAATCTTTCTCGGAATCGCGTCAGTCGATCAGTTACTTAGTTTTCTGCTGAACTGCAGCTATTCAATACAAATGTTTCTTTCTTCCCTGCTTTTCTCTAAACTCTTCGCGTTCGCATCATCATGCACTTAATAAACAGCTTCTTCTGGTCCAAAGCCTCAGCGAATTTATTTACCTTTGTCACCAATTTTTGCCCGTTGATTACTTCTCATTTGCACATCCTAATGCTTGCAGTCGTTTTCTCTGACCTTAGTGTTTTTTGAGAACTTAAAATACTTACATATTCTTTCCGTTTTTAAAACATTCCTTAACATAGCTATCCTAACATTTTGACAACAGATAGCTATATACTATTACAATTATGCAAAGGCTCTTTTATTTGTTCCAGAATCCTATCTGAAACTCGCAAGTGTTATTTTATTTTTCCCCAATAGTCATAACATTTATCTTCACCATAATATTGACTACTAGGGTGTCCTCTAAAGGGTCTTTCCCTCCTTGCTAGCAGTATCAAATCAAAGCAAATCTTCCACAGAGTAGTCTTCATTCTACCCCCCTTATTTTGTATTCAATTAGTTAGGAAGGTTTCAAAATAAAAGTTGAAAATGTAGGATTATTCTTGTATTTTCACTTTCTCCACTGGTGAGCTGAAGGAAGTATTGTATTCCACCCAAAAATTCGATCTCAAAATATCACAGGAAATATGTTTTGGGACCCCCTGAACCCAAAAAAAGTATTTTAGAAAAAGGCCCGTGTGTGTTTGTGTGTGTGTGTGTGTGTGTGTGTGTGTGTGTGTGTGTGTGTGTGTGTGTGTGTGTGTGTGTCTGTGTGTCTGTGTGTCAGTCTGTGGGGAGCATAACTCAAAACGAAAAGTAGGTTAAAAACCAAAGTTGGTATTTAAGTTTAATGTCTTTCAAGGATGCGATACGAAGATTTTGAAGAAAATAGCCCTAAGCTACCTTTACGTGGAATATTTTTCCAAAATTTTTATTTTCTTGAAAATGGCTCTAAAGATTTTGATTAAAATGTCATATGTTTGAGAGATTTTTATGAAAAATGAAATGTATATTTTGAATATCTGGCTATAGCCCCTGTAGTCTTATTTACTCTGGACGACTTTTGCATAACTGGTAAACCGTTAGAGATAGACCAAATCATACTATATAAAATGTAGATCTCGCTAAAATATACAATTTATGTGTCAATACATTTTCTTGTAGGTTGAACCATTTCGGAGATATTCCTTGTTATCTGTGTGAGTTTCGGAAAACTTAAAGCTTTCGTGAAATGGAACATCGTTGTTCATTTTTTTATGTTAAGTTTACCTACAAAGAAAACGGGATCTCAAAGCTTTAAAAGATTTGACTATCGCACAAAGCCTACTGTATTCTAATATTCCCCTTGAACCTACAAGGAAATAAAGAATAAGATAATTTCTACAAATGTCTGTCTTAACTTACACGAGGAAGATATAGGAAGAAGTGTTTGTAGCAATGGTTAGTACAGAAGTAGAGAAAGTCATGTGAGAGCAACACATAAGATTTTTATATTTTATTTGCTTTAACTTTGGTGGTTACTTTGTATAGGTTATTATCAGTTTTCTTCATTACCTAAAAACGTGTTTCCTCAAATCTACCGCGTCTTACTAAATAAAATCATTACCTGAAATATTTCACCACAATTACACTTTCTATAAGAAAACATTGGGCACTTTAGCTCTCGTGTAGCATACAGACAAATACGTATAAAATCCTCAATTAAATCGCAAATGAACTTAATTTGTGCCATCCGTTTACAAGACAAATATCTCAACCTCTGTGTCCAAAACCACCACAGTTTTACTTGCTGATGGTTCAGGCAGGACATGCAATTCCTTCTTCACGTAATGTACCAGCTGACCGACTCCCACACTCCGTTCAACCCTTGTGTGAATAGGGTTGCTTCGTCCAGTGAGGGTGACCTAAACATTTCTTGAGCAATTTATTCCTTCGATGGGGTAGCATGCGTCATCTGGCTAGTCTCGCTTCTTATTAGAGGTCTCAATATTACTCGTGTCGGATGGAAGGTTAGTCACATTGTTCTCGAAAATTGGTTTATTCCACAATGTTTGCTGAGAATTTCTGCTGAGACGCATAATAATTCTTTTGTTATTTCGAAACAATTTTACTTTCTCTGTGGCGTATAGCTACTAAGTAGGGAAAGTATTGTATTCGACCAAAAAATTCTATATTACACCGTAGATGTAATGTAATGCATCGCTACATTGAAGAACGGAATGTTTTGTTAAGTAATACGACTGCTGCTGTCAAGCATGCGTTCACATCTACAAGGATATAACCTATTGCAGGTAACGAGGAGAAAGCTTCTCAAGTGGTATTCACGAGGCCCGAGTGGTGTCAACATTCCTGACCTTACGCTCTGTGCGATTGTAAAACACATGTCTACAAGTTTATTGCAATACATACGCTGGAATCCAAACATTATAAGTTGTTTTGTGGCCAAACTACTCATTGTAGCAACAAATGGAAAAGACAATTACTCATCTTTTAAACTGCCCCTCTCTATGCTATTAGTAGAAGCAAAGTATAAAGGAGTAATTATATATTGACAATCAAATATACGACAATTGTATTTTTACTTTCTCTGCTACGTTTAGTAAAATACACGAAATGTTGTATTCCACTCAAAAATTCGATGTCGAGATTTCACCGGAAATGTTTTGAGGTCCCATGAATCCCCCCAAAAAAGCTTTCTTGGAAAAATGTGTGTGTGTCTGTCTGTCTGTCTGACTGTCTGTGGACAGCATACCCCAAAAACGAACAGTCGGTTAAAAACCAAAGTTGGTATTTAAGTTTAATGTTTTTCAAGGATGCAACACGAAGATTTTAAAAACAATTGCTTCACCCTAAATTATGCTTCAGATGGAAACGTTTTCGAAAATTTGGATTTTCTTGAAAATGACTCTAATGAATTTGATTAAAATGCCATATATTTGAGATATCTTTATGATAAATGAAATTTATATCTTGAATTTTCTGGCTATAGCCCCTGAAGTATTTACTCTGCACGACTTTCGTATAAGTGGTAAACCATAAGAAATAGATCAAATATTACTGTACAAAAATGTATGTAGATTTTGCTAAAATACACAATTTATGTCTGATTTTTTGAGTAGAGTGAACCATTTGGGAGATACTTGTTATTTTTGTGAGTTTTGGAGAACTTGTGCTTCTGTCAAATGGAAGATCGGTATTCATTTTTATATGTTAACCATGCAAAGAGAAGGGATTTTGAAAGCTTTAAAAGATTTGACTATTGCTCAAAACCTACTGTGGTTCCATATTCTTCTTCCACCTACAAGAAGATAAACAATATTATAATTTCTACAAATGTTTATCTTAACTAACGAGAAGAAGATATAGGAATAAGGGTTTAATGGTCAGTACCAGAGTAGAGTAAGTCATGTGAGTGCAACACATCAGAAAAATGGTAGAGGAAGTTATGTTTGAGTTCAACGCCAAGAAGTCGCCGTTAAAATCTTCGCACTCTTACCCCTAACACTGACGTGCATATAAAGGGTTCGATTTTGCTAGAACGAAATATATTTCCAGCTTTAAGTAATCAATATTTGACACTACCCAGCAGGATTACTTCTGTGTGACTTGGTCCGAAGAACAATTCAGGGACACAAATACGAACTGAATGATGCTACAATCAATGTCAGAGGAAGGGGTTGTTCGTATAGCTCGTCTATGAATGTTTTGTTCCAACTGATACACAATGAAAACTTAAACCAGTAGTTCAGCCTTCTAGAGGAAACAGTGAAGTATGTGTCGGACATTTATATGACGCTAAGAAAATAGTTGTGAAGCATGCAGATACAAGGTGCAATTTGTAAACTTACCGTTCATAGTTTTGGGGAGCTAGGTGCCATGTGATTCCAGCAGCTAGAATTATCTCACGCTGGCCAAAGTTGTGTGTGTGTGTGTGTGTGTGTGTGTGTGTGTGTGTGTGTGTGTGTGTGTGTGTGTGTGTGTGTGTGTGTGTGTGTGTGTGTGTGTCGTTACCAACATAAACATCTGCGTTCCATTATGGGCCAGGCTTACGCGTTGCCAAAAGTTGTCTTATCGGACAGTCAAGCAGCTTTAAAGGCTCTTAGAGTTCTCAGCATTGAGTCAAAGCTTATCTTAATTTGGGTTCCAGGTCATGAAGGAACTGAAGGCAATGAAATTGCTAATTGTCTAGCTAAAGGAGTTAATGCTCCATTCATTGACCCAGAACCATTCTGTGGAGTACAAGAATGCTGTATCAAGGAAAAAATAAAATACTCGGAATGCAAGAAAATAAGGTGCTATTGGGAATAAATTTCAAAACTAAATCACGCAAAACAGTCCCTTGAACAGTCAGCGAAAAGAGCAAAAGAGATGCTCACACTCAAAAACAGGACTTTATATGGCCCTCTTAGAGGTCATCTCTATAAGATGGGAAAATCTGAGGTGAACATAGGTAGATTCTGTAAGTGGAAAAGAACAGTTCATATACTTTAAGAATGCGAGGCAACTTCCCAACAAAGGCCTGGAATTTGCTTTTACAACCCCGGGATGAGTGATGAATGAATCAACATCACCCAAGAAAATAATAGACAATAAAGGTGAAGAGAAATCGAAGGGTTTAAGTTACGTGTATATATTCTATATATATAGAAATCACTTTATTCTGTTTTTACAATTTTGCGTGTAAAAGAGTAAAATTATTTTTCAAAATATTACGTGGTATGACTTGACATGAACCATATGTTTGCTTTCCATACTTTATTTCAAAGCCACAAACATTATTCTCCTCTGTAGATATAATATACAGGGTGGAAGTGAAATGATACGCCAGACTTTAACAGCAAATTTCTCATATTGTGAATAACGAGAAAGTCTAATACCAAAATGTTGAAAAGTTTATAGTTTTCTACTAAAAATCTTTTTATCAAAAAAATTTATCATCTCCTGGCTGAATTATTATTCACTGAAGGTTCTTGATTTATGGCTATATTCATAGAAAATTGAATAGACAACAACTTTTTCCTTTGACGTATTTCAATAGATTCAACGTTTTTTGTGTCAATTAAATTTAAAAGAACCCATCATTTGTTGCCTTTTTGTTGCAATAAATTGTGGTTTTCTTTTAAATTTAATTTACACAAAAACCGTTGAATCTATTGAAATACGCCAAAGTAAAAAGTTGTTGTCTATTCAATTTTCTATGAATAATTTTTCAGCCAGGTGATGATAATTTTTTTTTTTTTTTTTTGGTAAAAATGTTTTTTACTTTTCAACATTTTGGTATTAGACTTTCTTGTTGTTCACAACATGAGAAATTCGCTGTTAAAGTCTGGCGGATCATTTCACTTCCATCCTGTATTTTCTCGTAATGGACAAGACACTGCTCATAAGGCAAAGAGAACATTCAGGTTTGTTCGAAGTTGGACTTCATTAAACTTGACAGCGATATTTGTTGAAGAACGAGCATATGACCGTGGACATGTAGGACACCGTCATGAACAGCCTTTTCCTCTCACAGGAGGCTACCGCATAAAATGCAATCCCATTAGCAATTATAGAAAATTGCCGTTGTACGTGGGACCAATTCTTGTTTCGCTTCTTTTATTTTCCTTGCGCGCATTTTGTTTTACAACACTTGTGCATGATTGAATCCGTATGATGACGGACTTGTGTCACAAGTTGATGGAAAAATTCCATTGGGACAGTCGCAGCAGCAATTCGATAGCTACCTATTAAGCAGAGGTCTCCTCGCGCAATGTAATACAATACGTGATGCCCCCAGGATATGGGGAATATTGTTGCTACTACCATACTATTACGAGGAATCATGACATTACCTTATCTTTTTCCTTCTTCATTTGTTGTGACGAATGCAGTCAGACATGGATGATGGCAAAGTTGCCTTTATGACTTGACTACTTCAAGATGTTTCTTTAAACATAAGATCACCAGAAAAGACATTTAAGGAATCCGTTATAAATGAAATGTATAATTTGTCCGAGAAGTAATTATTATTATATAAAAATCCAATTTTGTACGTTTGCAGATGATTGTCTAACATTCCAGACTGTTACACCTGTAACTTATTTAGCTATTCTGTGTTAACATTTATAACTGTTATTAATCACACCAAAATTCTAATTAGTAATGCATTAAAAACGTTGGTACAAAGGTTTTAGGTTTCAGAGTTAATCCTTAAAGAGATATATTCTTAAAATGTGTTAAGCATAACTTTGAATGAGCCTAACATTTTTACATTAAAAATGTAAACCCTACTTCACTGTGGTCACAGCTTTAATGCGCACGTTCTCATCTGAGAAGATGCTCAGAAAATTTGTTAGATATTAATACAGTCGTTAGGAGTTTACATGAAAAATCGTTACCTACATATAAACTACGTTTATATTAGAACTGACAGTTATTACACAATTTTAACAGTAATTGACAATAGTTTAATATGAATAAAACGATGAAACATATTGATCCTACAAACGATGTGTTATAAGAACTTTGTTTCCAGCTGTGTGGTCTATAAATAACTTTATAAGGTGTAGTTTAGAATAGGGATCATTTTCAACTCATCCGTGTTTGACATAATAATGCGTTAAAACATTCGGATTACAGATATTTGCATGGATTTTGTTGCGGCAATTTACAATCTGTAATGTTAGAGAATAGAGCATATACAACAGTGAGTTTATTCCCCTTAGAATAAAAGACCGTATACGTATTTTGGAAAATATTCTAAGATATTTTCGGTTGTTTATAGTGCAATTGTCACTTCAAGCCTAGGGAACTGTCTCTCATCGGTCGTCTCTTCTGTACACAGAACGAAGTTCTACTTAGGAATTGCCCCGTTGCGTTCTACAACTGTTTTAACGCACGGAGGGACATCTACTTATATCAAAGAGGAGGAATTGGGCCACCTTATATGTATATATGTCTATATACACAATACACTTTTATTTCGTCATGGAGTAAAAGTTTTTTGTTCCATGGTTATGTTTGGCATGCCTATGAGTAGGTGTAAAAAGCAACACTTTCAGTAAAACAGGAAAAGTTGTGTCACATGGTTAGAAGTCACCTGGGAGATGGGATATAGATTGTATAATGTCATCAGAAATCCACGTAAGCAAGGATGGACAGACTTAACCAGTAAATAAAAAGTTTAGCGCGGGTTATTTTTGTACATAAACAAAACACACCAGTTTTTTAATGCACTTTTCTTACAGCTAGTGCATGAAAGTTTTCGTCCAGCCATTACTGAAGGATTACACTTCAGTTCAGTTGCGCGCGCAACTGCAGACTGAGCTATCCCTTCGATGCATAATTCTAGAGTATATGTATAATAAGAAACCGTGAAGGTGGTAATAATTTCATGCTCGATGATTATAAAGACCCGCCCGCATAAACAATAGTAATCCATGTGCTTATGTCCTGCGACGCTTAGGGTGAAAATATGTATACTAGTTCGCCAGGAACATCGTTAACGTAAATACAACTCAAAATTACATTGGTATCCCTCGGACTGATCTCCTTTCCTGCTTAACCATAACCATAAACCAAGATCCGTGCCTTGTCACTCAGATAATCCCCATCAGTGCAAATGTTTCTTAACGAAACCTCAAACAGTGAAACTGGGCGGAGAAAGCAAGCAGAACTGGAAGCTGCGCCCAGAGGAGAAAATCTTCACGGGCGTGTGTAACTCATAAACGAAAAGCCCGGTAAATAATAAACCTGATATGTATTAAGTCCAAAGATTTTCAATAAATTTCCCGAACACAAAACCATCGTTTATTCTTTTATAGAAAAGCTTTCTGAATTGTTTATTTTAAACGTGATATTTTAATAAAAAAATTAGCTATTTCTGAGAAATATTTACACGACAAACAAAATGTGTATATTGCATGTTCTGGGAATAACCTGTGAAAGCTTCTTTACTCTGGAGGCATTTGTTATAATTTTTTTTATCTGGTAAACCATAAACAAGAATATAGTATACAAAAAGGTAGAGTTCTTTAAAACAGGCTTAATTTCATGTGACTGTAACATCACCCACTTCCGAGATGTCTGTTGCAATTGGTTTGAATTTTTAATGCGTTTATCTTTTTGAAAGCATAGGAGTATGACGTTTTTCAGCCAGTATACCGGGTGGACCATACGTTAACCAGTGATTCTACGGATGAGTGCTACAAATTTGTCCAATACAAATATAGCAATAAACAACCATTTCGCTGAAAACAATTGTGTTAAATATTTGGAGTATTTGGAGCCATCGAGCATGTTGAATGGATATAAATGACTTATTGACCGTCGTGCAAACGTGTGATCAACGTGACGTTGCCAAATCTCTCTTGGAAATTAAACTTTGCAATGACGTTTTAACACTAAATTGTGACTAAATTAAGGTAGAAGTGCATTACGGAACTGCTCATACATTGTTTGCGCGACACTTAGTGAAATAATAAGCATTCAATCTTAAGAAGCTAGATAGCTCCAAGAGTTTGACACACTTTTTTTTTTTTTTTTTTTTTTTTTTTTTCCAACGAAACGGTTCTTTATTGACAATAATTATATTGGACGTATTTGTTACACTCAACATGTAGATTCCCTGATTAACGTGTGGCCGAACCTTCTACCCGGTATATGAGTAGGTTTCTGCTGATTCACAAAGTAGATAAAGGTGTTATAAGAATGCATTAGGTTGTGGAAGAAATATAAGAAAAACGATAATAGGTAGAGAAAGTCACGTGAGTGTAACGTATAACGTTTTTTGTACCTCAACGTGATTTACCACATTTAAATGTTTGGTTTTAAGTATCAATTCTTATCCAATTTAAAAATGTAGTAAACTATAAAATAACTTTCAACGTAATGATATATTACCCATACTTTGGATTATTACTTTGGAAGTAAATTTTATCAGAGGCGTATAGCTCAATACTAAGAAACGTCAAACTTGCAAATTGTTTAGTGTGATGGAGACCTTATGTAAATGTTCTCTTGTCAATGGTTAACGTATCCCATCTTTTCAAGGTGAAAGTTAGTTTTATTTACGATCGGAATCTCTGGTTTTACTACCTTGACCGTGTGACATTTTATTGCCCGTCTATTCGAGAAACAAATAAATTGAAGATGAGTTGCTCGCCCTTTGCCACGAGTCCCCTTAGAAGCCCGCAAGCCTACGGCGAGACAAGTTCAATTATTGGATTAATTGCCTGGATGGTGTACAAAGACACAGTGGTTGGGGTGGCGGCGCAAATGAGACCCCAATGGCTCACAACTCGAGGAAAACCCAATTACAGCCCCGGGCTCTAGTGGACTGCTGGCTGCCACCACCACGTTCTTGGTGTCTTCGAGTGCTACCTTAAACCGCCTCCTCGCTTTAACCAAGGGAACTTACCTTTGTTCTCCAGAGTAACTTGTAATTAACTTAAGCAGTTTATAGTCTGAAGTAGGTAGGTATCGACCTTGTCTTGCAACTTGTCACTGCCTTAGTTCGGCTTCCAAGTAAACCTAACGTCTTTGTACAAACTCCCATTCAATAGAGAGACTTCCCTTAACTCATGCAATTTAAAATCGGGATAAGCCTAATATTCATAGTATAGTGTTATTAGTATTCACAGTATAATTCTATTAATAATTCGATTTTACTTTGAAGATACCCATTTTATTCACAAAACTCAAAATGTTGATGTCAAAATTAATGTTTACAACATTACACAATTTATTGCTTAATTTTCCTGTTTCCTTTAAAGGAGTACTGAAATTTAAACTAAAACTCACTAAGAATTAATAACGGTTCAGGTAAAGGCAAATAAGATTTTTAGCTTCAGTCTTCATTAGAACCAAATCCCTTTGGAAATACCGGCTATGTTCATAATAATGTATGTATTATTTTGTCACCGATGTATTATTTCAATATTAATTTTAAAAGTAAACAATTTAAAATACGTATATGTATTATATACTCTGTGCGGGAGAAAATAATGTAATATGCAGCAACATCAGAAATATATCACAAAATGTAACATACAAGCAAATAAGAATATGAAACATATTGTAAAACTTAATTGGTAAGTAAGTGCAAACTAAATTATGTAAATTGCATACTATCCAGTGTCAAAATTGTATTAATTTAATAAAGATATTATCAGAGTCGGCGCAGTACTTATATATTTAAGGGTGGTAGTATATCCACCATTTTACGTCAATTGTCACACAAGAGAAGACAAATTTACGCTTTAGAGTAGAGAAGTAAGCTACAGCCGATGTTTTAGGGAAGTTTCATTCTGCAAACTGGTACTACTGTTAAGTAAAACAACGTTTTTATGATCAAGTAATGTTTCTTTCACTAAAAATACATATAAGTTTGCCTCCATTTTTGTTTTAGACAGCGCTTTCCTTGAATGATATTTTCTAATATAAATGAAGATTTCTTCAGAAACGCAACATAGATAAATTAAATTTTAGAATAAAATCAAAGTTTCAAGTGCTGCTATGATTTGCTTCGGTGCTAATTAAGAATAATTGCTGAAAGTTTTAATTCAAAGAATGGCATAACTGGGGTAGAAATGCGAATTGCATTGCGAATTGCGAATTTAGAAGGCTTCATCCACATTCTGTACAAATTTGAGCATGATATCTTAAATATTTTCTCAGTTAAAGGGTCATGAATTTAAGAAACTTCACATTGGTAAATGAGAACGTTTAATCTCCATGAATT
Source organism: Tenodera sinensis (assembly GCA_030765045.1). Lineage (NCBI taxonomy): Eukaryota > Metazoa > Arthropoda > Insecta > Mantodea > Mantidae > Tenodera > Tenodera sinensis. The sequence goes on along the minus strand of CM060961.1, from coordinate 177,153,511 downwards.
TCCACAGAGTAACACAAGATTCCCCAGGTCCCATAGAAACACAAAAGGTAGTATTTTGTCTTGAGGTTCAGGAAGGAAATTAAATACGATCTAACGTAACAGGAGTTTTCGCCATGGAGCCGTTATGCTAAGACGCATTGGAAAGGTGGCTGGTTTTTGGCGCTACTGTGATTGCATGACGTCACCTTTACCCTGACACTTCGAACTTTTGGACCGCAAAACCATATAGAAGAGTGCCGAGTTGTTCGTGCATGCCTAAGAGGAATCAGAGGAGTTCCAATAATGCAATTTTATACGTATAGCTAGTGCGTGTCTAAAAATTCCATTCGGTTATGCGAGTTCACGAAGTTTTCCACCAAATAATATAGTAAAATAAGCACACTATGGCTTGAAATACACGGAATGGTTATTTGTTTTGAATTTGTAGGTTTTGAATAATTAGTTTGCCAAAATAATTAAATTGGCCATTTATATTTTTGTCTGTTTATTTTACATCGCTATAACTATGTGGTCATAGAGCTTTACGTGTTGAGGGAAATATTATGGGATACCTCGTATCGATTTTTATCGTGGCTCTTATCTTTAATCTACATGTTTAAACTAACAAATTCATTGATCTGCATGTTACGGGCGGTTAATATTCAGAAATCCTACCAGTGGTTTGTTTTAACCTTTATTGCCGTACCCTCTTTTTGTCGTCTTCAACAACAGGGTTTAAGCCATTTAGGCTTGTTCCGATCTCATATCAAAACTGTTCTATCCCTGTCCTTATCAGTCCACCCACATTTCTTTCTCCTGTAGCTTTATGGGCTATAATTAATCTGGGAATGCTTTAATTATCCATCGTTTCTAAATGGACCCTCCAATTATTCCAATATTGGTGATTTTTTGTTAAGCTGAAGATCCTTGACTCCTTAGGTGTTTCTTCTAGATATTAAAGTATGACCAATAACATATCTTAAAAATTGCAACTCTGCCGTCTATACAGAAGTCTTGGGATAGCCATTACTTTATAAAGTTATAATGTTTGTTTTGGGATCGCCTGAATTTAAATCAGAAAAGTTTCATGTGTGGATGTGTGTGCGTTTCTATGTGTGTGTGGTTTTCCTGTGTGTGTTTGTTCTCCTTCTCTCTCTCTCTCTCTCTCTCTCTGTGTTTGTGTGTGTGTGTGTGTGTGTGTGTGTGTGTGTGTGTGTGTGTGTGTGTGTGTGTACAGTATAACTCAAACAAAAGTCCATAAAATACCAAACTTGGTATTGAATTTCAGCATCTTCCAAGGATAGAATACGGAAGGTTTTCAAGAAAATCTCTCTCACTCTATTCTATCCTTTACATGGACAATTTTTCCAAAAATTATCAATTTCTCAAAAATTGCTCCATGGCTCTATTTCTTCATTCTGGATGACTTTTGCATAACTGATGAACCAAAGAGGCGAAATTTTACTACACAAAAATGTAGAACTCGTTAAAGGACACATGCCTCAAATTTATTTGTGAAGATAACCATTTTCGAGAATTTTTGGATATTGTTTTGAATACTTATACGTTTCTCTAATAGGCAGTCGTTATTCGTTTTCTAATATATGTAATCCGTTTATGCAAAGAGAACGGAATATCAAAGCTGTCACATAACGATCACATAAAATTTGACTTTCAAGCGTACTGCATTTTCCTATTCCCACTGTACGAAAGCAAATCATAAAGTAAGGTCTGAATCGCCGTAGCTTATCGAATTTCGCGCGAAAATTGAAACAGCGCATGCGTACTCGACTTACCTTGCCCGTAAAACAATCATTTTGTATTGGTGGTGTTGCAGTGTGCTGTTCAGTGTCGGTTGAAAAACAATCGATAGGTCCGTCGACTGTGAAATGCGTCTGTGATTTGGTTTTCGACAGCAAGGAACTTTTCAGCAGCGGACAGTCATCGACAGGTCATCAACAGATCAGTGAAGTGTATGCCCCCAATGCAATGAGTGACATCAAAGTGCATAAGTAAGTGAGATCTTTCAAGGCTGGATAAGACAGTGTCCATAGTGAACCGCGATCAGGACGGTCTTAAATGAATACAGATGATATGGCCAATACCCCGCATGGAAAGACCCGTGAAGATCGGAGGTTGACAATTTCCACTGGTTATTCAGCGAGTGGTAGTCGCCACAGAGGGCAAATTTCTATGACGTCGGTATACAAAGGCTTATAGAACGTAATGATAAATGTTTAAACAAATATGGTAACTATGTGGAAAAAATAGAGAAAAATATGAGATTAGGTAAAACAACTGTTACAGAACTTTGCTTTACTTTACGGTGTTTTACAGGTGGAATCGGAACTGAAAATTTATTGCCACAGCTGAGAATATTTTAGTTCCGATTCTACCACCCAAACATTGCCCACACACGGCTTGTGTGTTTAAAAACACCAGCAGTAAGTTTGTTGGCATAAATAATCATCACCATTCCGGGACAAAGTACTTATGATAGTAAGTCGCCATTGAGGTAATTGTCTCTGATGTGAGACTCCCTTTGTGGTTTACCGGAAGAAATACGAATCGGTTGGAAAATTCAGTGTCATTCTGGTAGATTGTCACAGTAGCTAAGTGGTTAAAGCGCCTTTCTGGTAAGCGGAGTGTCTGTGGTTCAAAACCCAGCTGTGCCATTGAATTTTTCAATTCCGATTCTACCTCTCAATGTACAATTAGTTTAACAATGTCTGCATATCTGTTAGATACAAACACAGTTCCTTTCTTGCTGCATACCTAACTGTTTTGCTGTCAATATCTCAGCAGAGCCTTACTGACCGCTAGGGGTAAGCTATGCCACACAGAATTAAAAGTAAACTGCAACCTTCTTCAGTTTTTACTATTTAATATTAATTAAAAGTTTCGAAGTATGACTACAAAACTTCCTGAAAAGTCACAGACAATCGCTTATGTTTCAGGCACAATGTGTTACTGACGTCACGGGTTTACATCATTTTGTGTTCTAAGTCTGGAGGGATTATATGTCTTGTTTATGAGAAACAGTGCTACTTCACCCTTGTCAGAACTCCCAAGTTACCTTTGATATGCAATATAGATAGACGGATCTACTGCACAAACAGTTAGCGTCTTGTGGTCTGCATGTAGAGAGACTATAATTCCCTGGGAGTCCTTTTCTGCCATTCCGCAGTAGATTTACTGGACAATGGCGTGCAAGAAACAACATCGAATGTCCCTGCGGTCCAAGCTCTGTGTCCGTCCTCCACCTGAATAATGGCCTGCAGTTCCGGGAGGAAGGCACATCCCGGAAACTCATGTGCTAGTAGCGCCACCATGCAGCTGTCCTTTCTGCTTAAGTAATCAGCGCCCCCGAAAAGAAGTTTCAGCATCTGAAAACCTGAGTAGATCAGCCATACAGGGTGTTACAAGGGACTCTGGGACTGAGAAATGACCGAAAAATTATCGAATTGATCATTTTGGACCCTGGACTGCGTATGTGGTCCGTAAGGACCCCAGCCATTTTTTAATTTGTTGCTAATTGTAAACGTTCTGTACTTTAGTTTCTTATCCCTTGTTATGCAGAAATCGTCTTTCATGGAATTTTTGACCGTCAGCTTTGTGTAATGAGGTATTGAGTACCAATATTTCTGACCGCGCTGTATATCATGTCAGGTTTTAAGTTCTGACATTTAGGACTACGTTGAAATGGTCATATCATGGGTAAGAACTGGGTTTGGAGCCTGCGAGGATTAAAAACGGACATCCCACAGTCAATGTGCCATTTGTGAAGGGAAGGGAATTTTGGAGCATAAACAGATTTATAGAGCGGATTTTGAGCAGAATGGGGGAAGTACAAAATTGAGAATGATTTTTAGAAAGGAAGACACGAGCTCAGGTCGACTTTTAAGCACAGTTAAAAAATGGAACTGGGTTGTTCAAAGGGAATTAGATATGTACATCTTTTTTATTAGTTAGTAACGCCTTAGGTAGCTGTAGAGAGGCATAAAATGTGTGTTTCCAGTTAGAAATAGCTGCTGGTACCCAGAGGTTGGGATAACTTTTTGTAAAGCTATCCCGAAATGAGGCTTTCGCAAGTTACCTGCCACATGGACAGAGCCTGACGTCATTGCGCAAGTACAGTGACAGTAGAAAGCAATTGGGTTCACTGCCCACAGTGCATAGTGTTTCTCGAGTATGTTCACTAATTCCATACACAGAGCAAAATGCCTCCGGCTCGAAAATTGAAATACTATTCACGTATTCCTGAACTTGTACAATAAATAAATTTGGCAGCAAATATTTTACTCCATTAATGGTCACCATGTAAGTTATGTAACATTATCTACAACCTTCATGTGTCGACTGTGCCTGGCCTCCTCTGTGTTGTGATCATGTGACAGACTGACCCCTCCCATCTGCGCAACCATACCCCGCCACCTTTTGTTTTGTATGAAGATTGCTTCCCTAATTATTAGATTTAGTAGGTTAAGATTGTAAGCAGTTATGTTGGGTGTGTATTATAGACTAAAAGGCTGGGCTGAATGAACATCATACTCAAGTATATATTAGTTCAACACAAATATATACATTAAATATTAAAATTGTCAGTGAATTATAATTAACCGCTTGTCACCTCTTCCTTTGATTTTTCTCAAGCGTACATTTTCCACATTAAGTTTCATCACTTCCATATACAAGCAAAAGCTTGAATGATTATGGGATATCGATTATAAGTAATTTAAATTGTATTTGACCCAAAAATTCGATGTCAAGATTTCACCGAAAATATATATTTTCAGCTCCGTGGACACAAGGTATATTAGACCTCCATGTGTATATTTGTATATTTGGCTTTTCTTTTCAAGAACGAAAAGTTGGTTAAAATCAAAATTGATATCTTCCAAGGATGACACAAGAAACTTTTCAAGAAAATTCTTCCACCCCAAACTACCCTTTACATGAAACATTTTCAAAAATGTTGATTTCCTCAAAAATTGTTTTAATAATTTTGATTAAAACACCCCATTTTTAAGATATTTTCATGACAACTGAAATGTGTATCTTGATTTTTTTAAGGAGCCTCTGATACCCTCTTCATTCTGGTAACAGAGAGACAAATTCTTACTATAGAAAACTGTTTACCATTTTTTACTTTCTCTACTACCTATTTTTAAAGTAGAGGAAGTATTGCATTACACGCAAAAATTAGATGTCGAGATTTCACCGGAAATATGTTTTGAAACCCTCTGAATCCAAAGAAAAGCATTTTGACAAGAAGGTGCGTGTGTACGCGTGCGTGCATAACTCAAAAACGACAAGTCCGTTAAAAACCAAAGTTGGTATTTAAGGTTAATGTCTTTCAAGGATGTGACACGAAGATTTTGAAGAAAATTCCTCCACCCTGAACTACCCTTTACATGGCAAATTTTTCGAAAATTTTGATTTTCTCAAAAATAGCGGTGACGATTTTGATTAAAATGCCATGTGTTTAAGATATTTTATGACAAATTAAATTTATATTTTCAATTTTGTGGCTATAGCCTCATGGTCGCGTTTACTCTAGATGATTTTTGCATAACTGGTAAACCGTAACAGATGACCAATTCTTACTACATCAAAAATATAGATCTTCTTAAAACACACAATTTATTTCCAAGTATATTTTTTGTGGAGTTCAGAATTTCGAAGATATTCCTTGTTATTTGTGTTTTGGAAAACATAAACATTCCTGAAATGGAAGACCGTTATTCATTTTAATATCTCAGCCGTGCAGAGAGAAAGGAATTCCAAAGCTCTCTCAGGGGGAAATAAACACCTATAGCTTGTGTGTGCTTAGTTGGAGGTACTAGCCTTAAAACGTATTTTAATAAGTAAAATGATACGTCGGCAAATGAAGCTAATATTGATTCAATACTGTTCATTACACTGTCCTCAGTTACCAGTCTAAATATCTATATTTATACTACTAACAACCTGAACTTGTAATTTACTTATGCAACTCAAAGAAAATCTGCAGCTGAGTCAGTTAAGACTGAAGTATTCAAATATTTTGTTCATTGCCATAGAAACTACTTACCTGTAAAAAATATTTAATAATCTTTAACCTTCTAATTTTATAATAAAATTAAGTACCTAAATACCGTTTATTTTAACCATGCCTTTAAAACTTTTCCTACTTTTCCAGCCAAAAAGGCGACAGAGATTTCTTCGGAAATATACATTTTAAAATTTTCGAATAATAAATCAACTCTTATATATTCACATTTTAGGAAAATTGTGTGAACACAACACGAATTCCGAGAATGTGCGTGTGCTTGCGTGTGAACGCGACACAGAATCCAAGGGTAGGTCAGAGTGAGTGAGGTAGTTATAGAGATGTAGACATACATACAGATATATAAAGAGACATAGAAAGATATAGAAATAGAGAGATATATAGAAGAGGGATATGTGGAGAGAAACGGGCAAAGTGAACAGAGAGAGAGGAGAGACACAGAGAGATAGAGAGAGGGATGAAGCGAGAGATGGAGAGCGATGATGAGAGAGAAAAAAAGTATTTTGTTGCTTAACGACGCTGTCAATTGCCAGGATCACATCAGCGTCACCGGTGTGCCAGAATTTCGTCCCGCAGGAGTTCTTTTACATGCCAGTAAATCTACTGACATGGAGCTGTCGTTTTTAAGCACACTTAAAAACCATCGGTCTGGGCCGGGTTTCAACCCACGACCTTGGGATCAGTAGACCAGCGTCTAACCAACTGAGCCACCCAGACCGACACGCGATGATGAGAGATAGGAAGATATAAGATGTAGCGGAAGTGGCAACGCGGATGAAGGGGGGGGGGGGAGGGAGGGGGGAGGTGGATGGTTGAGGATGAGGAAGCGTGGCCGGGGGCCAAGGGAGAGGGTAAGTTACCGAGGGGTCGAGGGCGATGGCACCACGACGGTGAGAGTGGTCGAGGACACTGGCTTGATGGCGAACGAGGGCAAGTGTGAGAGGTCGAGAGCGAGTGAGAGGGGCCAAGGGTAATTGAGAGGGGTCGAAGGCACATGAGAGGGATCGAGAGCAAGAGAGTGGCGTCGATGGCAAGTGAGAGGGGTCGAGGCCAAGTGAGAGGGTTCGTGTGACAGCGGAAGTGACAGCAGAAGGGACATGGGGAGAGAGAGAGAGAGAGTGACAGGGGAGTGAGCGTGAGGGTGACGATAGTGACAAGGGGAGTGTATATGGAGTGTCAAAGGGAGTGACACCTGAATTGACACCGGGAGTGACACCCGAAGGGACACCAGAAGTGACACAGAAAGTAACTACGGGAGTGACACCAGGAGTGACATCCGGAGCGATACCGAGTGTGACAGCGGGAAAGCACCCGAGAGTGACAAAGGGAGTGACACCGGCAGTGACACCGGGAATGACACTGGGAGGGACAACGGCAGTGACAGTGTGAGTGACAACGGGAGTGACACCGAGAGTGACATCCGGGGTGACACCGGGAGTGACAGCGGCATAGGCATCGCGAGTGACAACGGGAATGACACCGTAGTGACACTGGGAGTGACAGTGGGAGTGACAACGGGAGTGACTGTGAGAGACTAAAGGAGTGACACCCGGAGTGGCACCATGTGTGGCACCGGGAAAGCTCCCGGGTGTGACACAGTGAGTGACACAGGGAGTGACACCGGGAGTGACAGTCGGATTGAGAATAAGCGTGACACTGAGTGACACCGGTATCACACCGGGACTGATCCTTTAGTGACACAAGGAGTGCCAACGGCTGTGACACCGAGTGTGACACGGAGTGACACCGGTTGTGACACGGAGTGACACAGGGTGTGACATGGAGTAAAACGGGTGTAAGCAGAGTAGCACCGTAGTAACAACGGGAATGGAACCAAGAGTGACTCCGAGAGTGACACCAAGAGCGACACCGGGAGTGACTACGGGAATCGCTCTCGCAGTCACTCCGGAATTCACTCTCGAAGTCACTCCGGAATTCACTCTCGATGTCTCTCACTTGTGACTCACGGTGTCGCTCTCGGTGTCGCTCGCGCTGTCACTCACGGTGTCGCTCCCGATGTCACTCTCGGTTTCACTCCCGATGTCACTATCGCTCACGGTGCCTCTCTCGGTGACTCTCTCGGTGTCCCTCTCGGTGTCGCTCTGTGTCGCTCACGGTGACTCTCTCGGTGCCTCTATCGGTGTCCCTCTCGGTGTCGCTCTCTGTGTCCTTCATGGTGCCTCTCTCGGTGTCTCTCTCGGTGTCTCTCTCGGTGTCGCTCTCTGTGTTGCTCACGGTGCCTCTCTCGATGTCCTCGGTATCCCTCTCGGTGTCACTCACGGTGCATCTCTCGGTGTCGCTCTGTGTCGCTCACGGTGCCTCTCCCGGTGTCGCTCTCTGTGTCGCTCACCGTGCCTCTCTCGGTATCCCTCTCGGTGTCGCTCTCTATGTCGCTCACTGTGACTCTCTCGGTGTCCCTCTCGGTGTCACTCACGGTGCCGCTCTCGGTGCCATTCTCAGTTTCCCTCTCGGTGTTGCTCTCTGTGTCGCTCACGGTGCCTCTACGGTGTCCCTCTCGGTATTGCTCTCTATGTAGCTCACGGTGCCTCTCTCGGTGTCCCTCTCGGTGTCGCTCTCAGTGTCGCTCACGGTGCCTCTCTCGATGTCCTCGGTATCCCTCACCGTGCCTCTCTCGGTATCTCTCTCGGTGTCGCTCTCTGTGTCGCTCACTGTGACTCTCTCGGTGTTGCTCTCTGTGTCGCTCACGGTGCCTCTACGGTGTCCCTCTCGGTGTTGCTCTCTGTGTCGCTCACGTTGCCTCTCTCGGTGTCCCTCTCGGTGTCGCTCTCGGTGTCGCTCTCTGTGTCGCTCACGGTGCCTCTCTCGATGTCTTCGGTATCCCTCTCGGTGTCCTCGGTGTAACTCACGGTGCCTCTCTAGGTGTCGCTCTGTGTCGCTCACCGAGCCTCTCTCGGTATCCCTCTCGGTGTCGCTCTCTGTGTCGCTCACTGTGACTCTCTCGGTGTCCCTCTCGGTGTCACTCACGGTGCCGCTCTCGGTGCCCTTCTCAGTTTCCCTCTCGGTGTTGCTCTCTGTGTCGCTCACGGTGCCTATACGGTGTCCCTCTCGGTGTTGCTCTCTGTGTCCCTCACGGTGCCTATGTCGGTGTCCCTCTAGGTGTCCCTCTCGGTGTCCCTCTCGGTGTCCCTCTCGGTGTCCCTCTCGGTGTCCCTCTCGGTGTCGCTCACGGTGCCTCTCTAGGTGTCCCTCTTGGTGTCGCTCTGTGTCGCTCACGGTGCCTCTACGGTGTCCCTCTCGGTGTTGCTCACGGTGCCTCTCTCGGTGTCCCTCTTGATGTCGCTCTGTGTCGCTCACAGTGCCTCTCTCGGTTTCCCTCTGTGTGTCGCTCACGGTGTCACTGACGGTGTCGCTCACGGTGTCACGATGTCACGGTGACACTAGCGGTGCCGCTCACGGTGTCGCTTTCGGTAAACCCTCTCGGTGTCCCTCTCGGTGTCACTCACGGTGCCCCTCTCGGTGCCTCTCACGGTGCCTCTCTAGGTATCCCTCTCGGTGTCGCTCACGGTGACGCTCTCGGTGTCGTTCACGGTGTCACTAACGGTGTCGCTCACGGTGTCACGATGTCACGGTGCCGCTCACGGTGTCGCTCACGGTGTCACTCACGGTGTCACTCTCGGTGTCACTCACCGTGCCGCTCGCGGTGTCGCTTTCGGTGGCCCTCTCTGTGTCCTCGGTGTCGCTCTGTGTCGCTCACGGCGCCTCTCTCGGTTCCTCTCACGGTGCCTCTCTCGGTTCCTCTCTCGGTGCCTCTCACGCTGCCTCTCTCGGTGCCTCTCTCGGTGTCCGTCTCGGTGTCGCTCTGTGTCGCTCACGGTGCCTCTCTCGGTGCCTCTCACAGTGCCCCTCTCGGTGTCACAGTGTCGTTCACGGTGCCGCTCACGGTGTTGCTTTCGGTGTCGCTCTGTGTCTTTCACGGTGCCTCTCTCGGTGCCTCTCACGGTGCTTCTCTCGGTGTCCCTCTCTATGTCGCTCTGTGTCGCACACGGTGCCTCTCTGGGTGCCTCTCACAGTGTCCCTCTCGGTGTCACTCACAGTGTCGTTCACGGTGCCGCTCACGGTGTTGCTTTCGGTGTCGCTCTCGTTGTCCTTCACGGTGGCGCTCTCGGTGTCGCTCTTGGTGTCGCTCTCGGTGTCGCTCATGGTGTCCCTCACGGTGTCATTCACGGTGTCACTCACGGTGTCACTCACGGTGTCACTCACGGTGCCGCTCACGGTGTCACTTTCGGTGTCGCTCTCGGTGTCGCTCACGGTGTAGCTCTGTGTCGCTCACGGTGACGCTCTCGGAGCTTCTCACGGTGTCACTTTCGGTGTCGCTCTCGGTGTCGCTCACGGTGTAGCTCTGTGTCGCTCACGGTGACGCTCTCGGTGCCGCTCACGGTGTCTCGCACGGTGTCGATTTCGATGTCGGTCTCGGTGTCGCTTTCTGTGGCGCTCACGTTGTCGCTCTTGGTGTCGCTCTCGGTGTCGCTCTCGGTGTCGCTCATGGTGTCCCTCACGGTGTCATTCACGGTGCCGCTCACGGTGTCGCTCTCTGTGGCGCTCACGGTGTCGCTCACGGTGTCGCTCTCTGTGGCGCTCACGGTGACGCTCACGGTGACGCTCTCGGTGCCGCTCACGGTGTCTCGCACGGTGTCGATTTCGGTGTCGGTCTCGGTGTCGCTCTCTGTGGCGCTCACGTTGTCGCTTACGTGCCGCTCACGGTGTCGCTGACGGTGTTGCTCTCTGTGACACTCGCATATTCGCTCACGTGCCGCTCACGGTGCCGCTCAGGGTGTCGCTCTCTGTGGCGCTCACGGTGTCGCTCACGGTGTCGCTCTCTGTGGCGCTCACGGTGACGCTCACGGTGACGCTCTCGGTGCCGCTCACGGTGTCTCGCACGGTGTCGATTTCGGTGTCGGTCTCGGTGTCGCTCTCTGTGGCGCTCACGTTGTCGCTTACGTGCCGCTCACGGTGTCGCTGACGGTGTTGCTCTCTGTGACACTCGCATATTCGCTCACGTGCCGCTCACGGTGTCGCTCGCGTTGTCGCTCACGTTGTCGCTCACGTACCTCTCACGGTTTAGCTCCCGGTGTCACCCCCGCTGTAGCTCTCGGTGTCGCTCTCGGTGTCGCTCTCGGTGCCACTCCCGCTGGCACTCGAACGTTCTCACTTGTCTTCGACCCCTCTCACTTGCTCGCGAATCCTCTCACTTGCCCTCGAACCCTGTCACTTACAATCGATCCCTCTCTCTTGCCCTCGATCCCTCTCACTTGCCTTTGGCCCTCTGAATTGCCCTTGACCCGTCTCACTTGGTCTCCACCTCTCACACTTGCCCTCGACTCCTCTCCTACTCGCCATCGAGCAAGCGCCCCCGACCACTCTCACGCGTCGTAGTGCCATCGCCCTCGACACCTCGGTATCTTCCCCTATCTCTCGGCCCCCGGCCACGCTCCCTCATCCTCAACCAGTCACCCTCCCCCCTTCTTCTGCGCTCCCTCTTCCGCTATATCTTATACCTTCCTATCTCTCATCATCGCTCTCCGTTTCTTGGTCCATCCCTCTCTCTATCTCTGTATCTCTCCTCTCTCTCTTCACTTTCCCCGTCTCTCTCCATATATCCCTCCTCTATATATCACTCTATTTCTATATCTTTCTATGTCTCTTTATATATCTGTATGTATGTCTACATCTCTATAACTATCTGTCACTCACTCTGACCTATCCTTGGATTCTGTGTCGCGTTCACACGCAGGCACACGCACATTCTCGGAATTCGTGTTGTGTTCACACAATTTTCCTAGACTGTGAATATATAAAAGAGTTGATTTATTTATTCGAAAATTTTAAAATGTGTATTTCCGAAGGAATCTCTGTCGCTGGAAATGTGGGAAAAGTTTTAAAGGCATGGTTAATATAAGTGGTATTTAGGTACTTAATTTTATTCTAAAATTATAAGATTAAAGTAGCATTAAATATTTTTTACTGGTAAGTAGTTTCTATGGCAATGCACAGAATTTTTGAATATTTCAGTCTTAACTGACTCAGCTGCAGATTTTCTTTGAGTTGCATAAGTAAATTACAACGTCCAGGTTGTTAGTAGTATAAATATAGATATTTAGACTGGTAACTGAGGACAGTGTAATGAACAGTATTGCATCAATATTAGCTTCATTTGCGGACCTATAATTTTACTTATTAAAAGTAATACGTTTTAAGGCTAGTACCTCCAACTAAGCACACACAAGCTATTGGCGTTTATTTCCCCCCGAGAGAGCTTTGGAATTCCTTTCTCTTTGCACGGCTGAGATATTAAAATGAATAACGGGAGTGACTCCGAGAGTGACTCCGAGAGTTACTCCGAGAGTGACACCGGGAGCGCAACCGGGAGCAATACCGGGAGTGAAATCGAGAGTGACACCGGGAGTGAAATCGAGAGTGACCCCGGGGTACACTGGGAGCGACACCGGGAGGTGAAAACTGATGTCACCGGCATTTACAACGGGAGTCTCAGGCGGAGTGACGTATGAAGTTGGCAGAGTGTCGGGTGACATCGTGGGTGTCTGGATGGACCTCGTTGGCCTCGGGAGCGATTTCGCGGACGGAACTGCTGTACCGATGAGCCGAGACTGAGAGACCACGAGGGCGAAGTTGAGAGAGGGTGCCCGCGAGAGTGGGTGAGGGAGATGGCCAGAGGTAGTGGGCGTGAGAGTGAGAGAGTGTGGGTGTATGTGCACAGCGTTAACTCAATAGACGTCAAATAGCAAACGATAGGGTGACGCCAACCCAGGGCAGTTGCAGCGCCACAACGCTGGTCGGAGCCGGGGTGCCCCACCCCGCTGTTGCGGCGCATAACAAGAGGCTCGAAATCAGTTTTGTGTTGTAATATCACGAAAGATTATACTTTGTTAACGTCAGTGGAAGAGAACTGGTTTTGTACAAAAATTTAGAAGAAAATAAAGTGATAGAAAAGCAGCTGGAGTGAGTTCTTCATTTTGTCACACTGGTGTCGGAGGTGGGATTCGTCCGAATTGCCGTTTTGCTACATTGCTGTCAGGGGTAGTATGTGAATTTCACCATGGAAGATATGAAGGAATTACTAGCCTACTAGCCTAAATCAAGAACCTGAAATCGGGAATGGAAAAAATGGAGAAAAATGGAAAACGTAAACTAGCGAATGGAAGAAATGAAATCCAGACTGGATAAAATGGGAAGGGAGGTAACGAGGAATTCCACGAAAAGAGAAGATTAGGGGTGAATATAGGTTCCGGTTGGGCCCGCCAGGAAAATGCTAACTGAGGAGGTACACCAGAGAGATAGCGGTCGTGGAATCCTATGTCTCTTTTCACGATGGGCGCAGGAGGACGCGTCAACGCATCTGGTGGAAGGCAACCGAAGGAAGGGCCGTTACAACCGGCGAGGTTGGCGCAGAGGTTTCAAGCAGTATGGCAGACATCACGCTACCCAACTACCTTGTCAAGGATCATGTCATCTGGAGAAGAGGTTCGATGGCGAAGTCTACCGCATCCAGAGGCTGATCCGAGGTAAGATGTTATTGTACATCGAGCTCGTCTGGCCAACTGCAGCGGTGCTGAGGGGGCAGCAGTGTGACGCCGGCCAACGGCAGCGGCAGCATACACGACAGTTAGGACCAGCTTGCCCCACCCTACTAGTGCGGCGCGCAACAAGGCGCACAAGGTCACGTGACCAACAACAATCAGGCGGCAACACAAGGGGTTTTCCAGAGCATTCAAAGAGTTTGCCACTTCTAGCTTGTTAGTAGGCTTTCCAGAAAGATCTGGTTGCGTTATCGCGGTATAAAAGCTTGCGGAGCACGTGGAAGGAGGCAGTTTTTGAGTCGGTCAGTGTCAGCGAGTGTGAGACAGCTGGGAAAGATACAATGAAGTTTTAACGAGTTTTGAGTGACTGTATTGTCGGAGTTAGCGTTTGAGGGATAGAGAAAGTAAAGAGACAGTTAAAGAAGTGAATCAAAGTTACAAGAAGAGAAGAGTTGTGAGTTGTAATATCACGAAATACTGTTGTGTGTTAACGTCAGTAAAAAGATAACTGTTTTTATGCAAACTTTTAGAAGAAAAATAAAGTGATAGAAAAGTAACTGGACTGATTTTGTCGTTTTGTCACAACATTTAAGTTCACTAGCTTCAAAGGATAGGACACGAGAATTAACTCCCTACCTCAAACCACCTTCTAGATGGAACATTTTATCTTATTTATTTTCTAAAAAATTATTGCAAGCACTTTGATTGCATACCATATATCTAATATGCTTGCATGCTAAATAAAATATAACTAACCTTGTGGCGTAACAGCACTATGGCACGATAGCTGTTCATCTACCTGTGCCCACCATGTCAGTCATGACCGGGGTGCAGTACTTGAGAGTGGGACGTAGTCAACGCTCATATCCCTCCAGGATGACACGAGGTCTTCGCAACCAGTTCTCAATCAAGTAGTTCCTCAGGGACCTAACGAGGCTGAGTGCACCCGGAACAGGTCGGCCAGTGAGAAAAAGTCTACCAGGAATCGAACTCGGATCTCTCGCTTGTAAGCAGCAGCGCTAGATAAATAACATGTATAGTTTAATTTTTTTAGGAGTAGATTCCGAAGTCCTCTTCATTCTGGCTAACTTTTCTATAACCCATAAATCGGAAGATATAGACAAAGCTTCACATCTCATTTAAAATACACAACTTATGTCCATTTTGTGCATGATCTACTTTCGAAACATTCTTCGTTATTGGTTTGAATTTGCCAATACCTATACTTTCCTGAAATGGGAATTCGTTACACATTTTTTACTTTCTCTACTGGTAAGTAGAGGAAGCATTGTATTCCACCCAAAAATTCTATGTTGACATTGCACCGAAAATATATGTTTTGAGGCCCCCCGAACCCAGAAAAGCATTTTTAGAAAAACGTCCATTTGAGTGTGTCTGTGTGTGTCTGTGTGTCAGTCTGTGGACAGCATAACCCAAAACCGAGAAGTCGGTTAAAACCCAAAGTTGTATTTAAGTTTATTGCGTTTTAAAAAATTTAAATTTTTCGAAAATTTTGATTTTCATGAAAATGGCTCTAACGATTTTGATTAAAATGCCATATGTTTAAGGTATTTGTATGACAAATAAAATGTATATTTCGAATTTTCTGACTATAGCCTATGCAGTTCTGTTTACTCTGGATGACTTTTGAATAACTCGTAAACTGTAAGAGATAGACAAAATCTTACTATTAAAAATGTAGATCTCGCTAAAACACAATTTATGGCTAAATAAATTGTTTTGTAAAGTTAACCATTTCAGATATATTCCAAGCTATTTGTGCCAGTTTCGGAAATCTTAAAACTTTCGAGAAATGGATCATCGTTGTTCATGTTTTTATGTTGAGCATGCAAAGAGAACGGGATCTCAAAGCTTTAAAAGATTTGACTCGCTAAAAGCCTCTGTATTTCCATACTTCCCTTGTACCTACAAGATGAAGAAGAATAAGATAATTCCTGCAGATATTTATCTCAACTAACACGAATAAGATATAGGAATAAGAGTTTGTAAGATTGGAAGATCATGTGATTGTAACACACCAGATATTTTTTATTTTATTCCCTGCTTTGTTAGTCGTTCAAGTGTACAAATAAATACTTTTTTCAACTGCGAAATCTTTATTTCTTTTCCTCCTGGTCATAGAAGCAGCATGGAATTTAAGTGTCATTAGACAGCGACAGGCTTTTTAAAAACCTTGCCCATTGGTTTATCTATTTGGTCTTAAGAATGAAATATATAAAGGTGAATGTTTGAAATGCAATGCTTGATTGATAATTGTATAGTCTAATTTAATTTTTCACTGCTTTTCCTCTTTTTGCAATTCTTTAAACAACGAGGAAGAATAAACGCGGACATAGGTCTTCACAACCAAGCGTTTTGACAAAGCTCACAGTGAAATAACAAAATTGATAGTCTGAAGGCAGCGTGTCTGTTGAGCAGCCGTAAACTTCGGTATACTTTTTGCGTTGTAAATGTGCTTGAAGAAAACACCGTGTTCCATGTCACTAAAGAGGAAGCCATGACCATCCGTAATTGCCCATGACGTCACAGCAATTACCCGCTGTTGTCAGTTACACCTGGGGCAGCTGACAGGGATGAGGAAATGACTAAGGCGGAGACGGGCAACTTCTTAGGAAACTCCAAAGGCAGATTGGTATCGTGAGACGCATTAAAGGCGCGATTGTCCCATACTATACCAAGAATCATAGCGAATGACAAATTTTCAACTTTTCAGAGAAAAGTGCCGTCATGGGATGTACCAGAATGCTAGTACCGTGACGCAAGCTCTGAGAAAGATACTGCAGAAAAACAAGAAATAAAGTGAAGGAATGTAGCGACGCCTATAGTAATTATATAAGTATGGGCGAGTGATGTTCTTTGGTTTTCTTTGATTATTGTGGCTGAGTGTAGACTGAACTGTGTTAGCACTCATATGAATATATGACAGCCATTCTTTTGGTTTCTTTATAGTCGTTTTAACCCAGGGTCATATCACGAATAAATTAGTATTATAATAGTTCGTTTAAACAACAACGGTTTAAGACTATGTAACATTACGTGGTGTACCGAGGGAGGTACCTCCGCGGTAACGTGTGAGGCTTGCGTTCGAAAAGTCGTGCGTTCGATTCCCGTGGCTGAACTTTCTGCCCCATTGTTTTTTTTTTTCGCTCCCTCACCTGTTCCAACATGCACGTTGGGTGCTCAATCTCATCCCTTCCTTCCAGGGGTCTGACTGGCAAACTGTCGGCTTAGTATGGAATCCCCTACAGTTGTATTCTGCCTCTAGCTTTACAGTGGTGTAAACCGCTCAGTGATCAGGCGAGTAAAGGTAATTTGCTCCTCGCGCGGAAAATAGGTAAAAGGATGACTTTATTTATGACGTTTGTCAAAATCGTGCTGCAAATTTTAGTCATGTAGGTTTATTTCTCAAAATACCTAACAACCGCAATTAAAATAGTTTACTTGATATGCGGCTGAGAAAATTCTCTTCTAATGCGGTATTAAGTGCCTATCAGTTTACAGCTTATATGTTCTCCGCTTTTTACGCATAGTAAGTAGAGGAACTATTGCAAGTTTGAGCTTCTTCCCTGTGTATGACATGAGTCTCCCTCTAAGTGTATAAATTATATATTTTTTTATTTTAGGAATTTCTACAATACTGTAGGTTTCCTACACCAAACAAAATAAATATTTACTCATAATAATGATACAAGATGAGTACATAGGATGTCCACTATTTCATCAGTCTCCGTTGTTCCCTATCCAGCTCATGTTTCCTGCAGTCCAATCACCTCCATACATTTTACTCCACCTGTCCAGTTTCCATTTAGTCTTCCATTCCCGTTTCTTACTTCTGATGTCCACCTCATCACTTGCTTTACCAATCTCCATTCGGGTTACATGCCTAAACCATTGTAGTCCTTCTCCATTTATCACTTAGATTACATCCTTTTGTATATCAATTAGACGTCGCATTTCTGTATTTTTAATTCTCTCTTATCTCGACTTCCCAGCCGACCTTCAAAAGCAATCAAGTTCGATAGTTCTCAATTTTTCTTCCTGTATTCTGTTTAATGTCGAAGTTTCCACCCTATAAAGCATTCAACTATTGATTTATAAATTAATTTCTTTGTTTTAACCTAAATATTACTGTTCCATAGTAATGAGTTCACCATTACAATAGCTCGTTTTCCTTGGCATATTCGTTTATCTATTTATAATTTTGATGATCCATCTGGCTGTGATATTAAGCCTAATGTGTAAAATTTTCAGCTTTTTTAATTTTATGACCTTCATTTTCAGCGCTGCCCACTGTCATATATTGTTTTATTCGAATTCATTTTTCATCCCCACTTCCTGTATTATTCTTGGAGTTTCCTGCAATATAATCTGAATCTTCATTATCTTGAGCCACCAACAATCTGCAAACAGAAGATTAGATATAAACATGCTATCTTTTATCTGAAATCCAATTTGTCCACATTTCTTAGTCCAACCTCTTAAACACATTTTTATGAATATAAATTCAAAACGGAAAATAAATTTTTAAATAAAAAACCTTTTTACGAACTGGTTTGAGAATTTAATGCCATTCTGGCAGTTTATCTCAATAGCTCAGTGGTTAGAGCAGCCGCCCGGTAAGCGGAAGGTCTGTGGTTCAAATCCCAGTTGTGTCATTGAATTTTTAAGTTCCAGTTCTACCTCTCAAAAAGCCTTTTATTTAAGTTCAACATATTCCAAACATAGGATACGAAGGTTACCAAGAAAATAACCCACCTTCAATTATATTTATACAGTGAACCTTTTGATTTTTTTTTATCAAGAATTGTTTAAACGACATTGATTAAAATATATTTGTAAGAAGTTTTCATAGCAAATGAAATGTTTATCTTGGATTTTCTGAGAATGACCTCTGAAGCACTCTTCAGTCTGGTCAACCATAACTGGTCAACCATAGGACAGACAAAATCTTACTAAAGGAAACATGTAGAGCCCGTTAAAGAACATAAGTTATCTCACACATTTTATTTATTTATTTTTTTGTGGAACTGACCTGGTATAATTATTAGTGTTGCCAAATAGATGCGTTCCTCAAATTGGAAGTCATTCGTTTTTTTATCTTAAAGAGGAACCAAATTTCAAAGCCATACTTAGCCACCAGCTCTCAAAAGGCTTAAATATCACTAGAAGCCTACTCTACTCCTTTATTCCCCTCGTACCTAAAGGAACTGTTCATCTAGATTAACATGAGTTAGAAGAATAAACATTATTTGTAAAATGAGTAGCACAAGAAATGGGAGGGCAGTACGTCAGATGTTTCTTTAAAATTTGTTTAGAAGTAAAACAAGATTATCAGAAACGCATAGCATCATGACAAAAAAGGCTGAGTTTTTGGAACTGAAATGTATTACTGGAACAAGCTAAAATGTTCTATTGGCAAGGATATCTTGTCATTTTATTGCAATATCCTTATTCAAATATACACGTGATACTTGTAGTCCTGGTATCTCCATAAATACAGGTGTCTCAGAAAATGTAGTAACACATTGAATGACTATAAAATCATTATTCATAAACACAGAGATAAGTTTAAAGATTTAAGTTACAGAAGAAAAAAGATGTAATTAAAGAATCATGTTTGCAAGTGTTAAAATTGATGACTATTGTCCAGACAAAGCTGATAACGCGAACTGATGGATTCGCAAACATCACGAAACACTTTATTTGGGAATACATTTTCTTCTGTTTTACAGCACTAATTCCTCATAAGCGGCTATTCTAAACGATAGCCTTAATTAGAAGTAGGTATGTGTAATGGTACAGAATACCGTTAGAGCTTACATGCGTTCTCCAGCAGTACAATCCATCATTCGGCATCCTTTATGCGGCGTCAGTATGCATGTCATTGTGGCCTATTCACGTCAGCGTTGTCAAGCCAAGAGTCATGCACTGCCCGAAATGAAAGGGCAACATGATTTCGCCATCTATCACACCCTTTTTCCTTCTCTCAGCGCGACCTTGTCACAGAGCGTGTCGTGAAGGGCGGACCCGACCTGTCCATATCGGGAAGGGTACTGTCATCCGTGAGATTCAAACCATTGTGTCGCGGCCTTCAGGAGCTCACGAGTCTTCCTTCCTTTGGCCCATTTTTGGCCACTCTTATTCCCACGAAATAATCCGCTTATTTTATTCCGGACATTGTTATAGCACAGTTCTGGTCCGGTAAGTGGTTAGCCTCTGTTCTTTGCCGCAAATGTCTACAAGCATTAGTAATAAGCATGCTCTTGCTAAAGAGGCCAAAGGTCACCCCGACCTGTAGCATCAGGGAGTAAGTATTAATAATTAGCGGCACAAATTGATAGCAAAATTTATTTAGGAATAACTGCTACGCATGAAGAGAGCTAGCCTAACTTCTTGTCTGCAGACGTCGGTTACACTAGGCCAGGAGGAACGGATGAAGTGAAGGAATCACAGCAAGCTACAACCAGCAGGTACACCGGTCACAGAGACGCGTGGAAGTCCCTAACAGTGCCAGGCTCGGGGACTCCTCTCACTGTTAAAGAGTTGCCTGGACGATGAACGACCTGTCGACCAAGCAGTCATATAGTGTCCACAGGGAGTATTCCTTTCTCTAAGCAAGCATACTCTCAACTGTCCAGCACCACCGCACGCCACAAAATCTAAAACCACATATTAAAATTGAAACAGAATGAAAATGAAGTAATGGGGAGGAAATCCTGTTAGATGAGCAAACACTCAACATGCTCCTTCCTATCAGGGAAAACTATAAAATACACATAGAGATGGACAGGAATTAAGCCCGGAGTTTCAGACGTTGCTGTGGAGACATCGCGCCTCGTTAGGTAGCTTGCTTAGTCATTATCTGTATAAAAGGGATAATAATTAGGGCTCGGATTTTCGTTACGTCATATTTTTATCCTGGCTTATTTTTCCGTGCCTAAGTTAATTTAAGCATGTTTCCGACATTTTTGAGTCCATTGCAACATATTGAGGAGCTTGGCTTGATGCTGCTAACTGTATTGCATAAACTACAACGAGGTTCAGTTTGGAACTGCAAACTTTGATGGATAAATCGAAGCAATTCGAATGGCCCTCCAAAATCTCTCAAATTCTAGGGCGGCAGTTATAGCAATTACTTCCAAGTTTTCACCAAAAAACCAAACTATTATGGTGTAAAATCCTTGCCCACCTAACGGCACTTCAAAACCACCTAGTCTTCCAGTGGATGGACTGAATGGTAATGACAGTCTTTTTGTAGTGTTTAACGGCCGCTTTTACTACATATGGCACCGCAGGCGGTGACGCTGATGATACATGGAATGAAGCTGGAGCAGCGGTGGAATGAGATGGCGGGGCAAACCAGAGAACCCGGGGGAAACCCGCCCCAGCGTCGCTTCGTCCACCACCAATCCCACTAGCGCTTACCTGGGATCGAATCCGGGCCGCTTTGTCGAGAAGCGAATGTTCTAATCACTCGGCTACAGCGCGACCGTAATGACAAAGCTGAATTTCTTGCAAAAAAGGGTCCAGCAGTGAACAGGAATCTATAGTTAATCTAGTATTTCATGCAGCTAAAAGATTAGACAACTCTGAATTCAAAAACGTTTTTGCAAAATATTACTATGAAAAATCAAAAACTAAGAGGGGAATTACCAAACATTGAAACAGTAATTCCTGAGTATCCTCGAAAAACGACAGTTGCAACCTGCAACAAGAATTCAGTGCCACAGCCAGGCAAGCGGAAGGTCTGTTGTTCAAATCCCAGCTGTGGCATTTGAGTTTTCAGTTCCGATTCTACCTCTCATATTTTGGTAGTTTTGAGCATAAATGCATTCACATTTTTAGAGTGTTTAGGTTATAAAAATCCCAGCCCTAATAATGATACTGTCATTAACTCAGGAGAATGTATTTGTCCTTGAACGCGCAATCGTGCTGTAGA
The DNA here is from genome assembly GCA_030765045.1 of Tenodera sinensis. Classification (NCBI taxonomy): domain Eukaryota; kingdom Metazoa; phylum Arthropoda; class Insecta; order Mantodea; family Mantidae; genus Tenodera; species Tenodera sinensis. The sequence goes on along the minus strand of CM060961.1, from coordinate 177,131,964 downwards.
CTTAATACGATGTAAATACAGTAACACCAGCAGTTCTAAATTACTGTCCACAAGGCAGTTGAACCGTAAGCAGTGCCAGTGTCGTTACAATATTATATCGTGTGATTCTTGAGCCTCCAGTAAACATAATTCATTAATGATATTACTGAAAGTATGATCATAATCGTGATTTCTTGCTTTAGAAAGCGAATCACGAATTATTAAGTGTAGAACTTCGCTGTGTGCGGATTTGCATCCGCATGTCGTCTGAACGAGATCCAAAAGATGTAACATGAACATCTATAACAACTGGCGAAATGTACCAGCACAAGGCTGCCTGAAGCCAGCGCTCACATTTCCGAGAGTTATGACTCTTTGGCCATTAATGCTGCGACTGCCACACATCATCAAGGACAACCTCAGTGGTATCCAATACGAAAATAAAAAGAAAGAAAGAAAAAAAGTCTTGTTCTCTTATACTCTACGCTAAAAATATGCTGCGAGTCACTTTTCAGTACACTCGTATTCTATGACGTAATTGTACAATGACTAGCTAATCTTCTTGACACTTATGACGTAGGTGTCATGGTATTAATGTCATGATGACAAGAAAATTACATTACGCAAATAAGAGTAGATTTAAGATAAACACCTGTCTTTTCTACAGCATTACTTGGATAATCCGTCTTGCATGCGACGTTTCTGGTGATGACAAATAGCTATGTTGTCACGGGTCGCTTCCTTGATCGGACTTGTGTTGCCATTTATGTTGGAAATTATAATAATTAGGTACTTTAAATATTTCAATACCTCTAAGTTCTTTAGTGGGAATTCTCAACAGATGGACATTCAAATATGGTGCTCGGATCTTCCAAAAACGAAGGGTCGGAAGATGAGGTAACAACTGCTGCAAACGTAGAAAATAAATCACTGGATTGATATGTAAATACTATCAGAACAGAATATTTGAAACCATAGCTCCTTTAGGTGTTTTGATATTCAACATGGTTGCAGCATATGTACCTCTGTTTTATGCTAGTTCAATAAAAGAGCTTATCTCAGCACCCTGTGGGGAAAAACGTAGCATCACTCGATAAGCGGAAGATCCGTGGCTCAAATCCCGGCTATGGCATTGAATTTTTCAGTCCTGATTCCACCTCTTTAACATTGCCCACACACGGCTTGTATGTTTAAAAACATCAGCAGTAAGCTTGTTGGCATAAAATAATAATAAATAGCATCTGTTTACCAAATCCAATATAGCTATAGAATTTGACTATTTTACTTAATACTCTGTTAAGGGCAGTGAAAAATGGCTCAAATTGGCGATTTTTAGGTTTACGCACAGCTTCAGTCATCTGTTGGCAGTGACATTATTTAGATTCCACCATTTTTAAAGATCTCGCGCAGGCTTTAAATGCCTGGCACCTCACCACAAGTGAATCAATCTGAGGAGGGAGACTACTAGACAAAAGAAGGTGTGACAAACAGGTAATCTGACCCACGATCATGATGTATGTATGTAAATAGAAAAATAGGTTTTTCTCGACTTTACATTATTAACACGCTAACTGCTCCTTGCAAATTAAATTTGTGCTGTACTCGTAGAATTTTTCCAGCATGTACTTCTACGAGCTTCGATTTCAAAATCTGAAAATATGTTCAGTTTAAAAAGATTAGACACCAAAGAGGTCTGAAAAATATTTTCACTGTCTATCAAGGCAAAGAAATTAATTATTTTAAAAGTAATTATTTTCTCTTCCGTCCCACAGATTGATGCTATTTGCTGGGCAATTAGAGCTTATAAAGCTGTTGATATTTTAGTTTTTGATGCGCATAGAGTATATTAAGGAATTTTTGCACTGTGAATTAATTGAATAATACCCTCAAAACTACAAAACAGATTGTGCTGGAGCTTTGTATGGTAGTGTATAACATAAACACCCTTAAGGGCGCAAAATATTGAGTTCATACCTATAAAAACATAGAAAATTCAAAATTCAGACCTAGGGACCTTAACCGGAATAATAGTACGTTTATGAATTACAAATGTTAAAAAATTGTGCGTCGGGTGTAAGGAAACGTGCGGATGGTTTTGGTTTCCTGATTTTACTTATTTAATGTTAGCGAAACCTCCATGTTCCACATCTGTTCTGGGTGAGTCAATCTCTTATTGGTTTCAATAAAGTCCGACATGCACGCGTTTCACTGTGAACAAGGATCGGGCTGTGGTGCGCACTGAAAGGAGTGTGGAAAAATGTCATCTGAGTGAGTGGAAGACATGCCTCGTAATGTTAATCCACACTGATTAATGGACAAATCTGTCACACGTTGGTTTGAATTTGAAAAGTATGGTACTGAAACATTAACCTGTAAAAACAGGTTGGTTTCAGACTCAAAAGAGAAGGTAAAGGAGAGCAAGACCAATATTAAGTGGAGCTGGCCCTAGCAGAGGTGGTTTAATACCCCTTACCAACATAACCACTACGCACTATATCAGCACACGGCTGTACATACTGGTATAAAATGGGGTTGACGAAAAGATCGCAATTCGAGCTAAAATTTGGGCTATCTTCACCACTTCCCCTTGTGTGTGTTCTGATAGACATATTTCACGCAATAGGCATGCGTATTTCCACACTCGGGGTTAGGGGGAGGGGGGGGGGCTGAAATTTTAGCCAGACAGCAATGAATATGTGGTTTTATTCCGATTATAAATAGAAGGTTGTCATTTTAGAAGCGTGTGCCCTTCACACACATAAGCGACATGCTTATTCTGCTTTGAAGGGGAGCTAGAAATATGGTTGCTATTGGATCCTTAGAAGATATACATCCATCACCTGCAGTTGAAAAAATAAACCATAAACTACATGATTAAATGCTGTAATGCCCAGTAGAATTATTTAAGCATTAGGAATTATTTGCATTCTTATGTCCATAGTATCACGTGTTACTAATGGTTACTTGTGGTAAGGAAACCTCTGTTTCTTATCGCCTTCTTTTAGGGTATATTCATTCTGATAAAGTGAATTACCTGTGCCAATGCACTTTTCTTCAAGTCAGTTTATACAGATGAAAGAAAAGGCAAATACCAACATCTTACTACGGCATACTACTTTTGAATATAAAAGGCTATCAACGACGTGTTTCAAACAATTGTACTGTAAATCCCACATTTTTATTGCCTTACTAGTCTTTCTCTGTTTTTATCATCTCCCTACATTTTTTAAGTCGTTTCCGATCTCATTTGGTTTCCGCTTAGATATTCAAAATTTGCTTCATGGAAACAGAAATACTCTAAATCAGACATATTCAGCCTGAGGTACGCACACCCCCAGGGGTACGCAAAGACTTCTAAGGGGGTACGTAAAATTTAAAATACGCTTACAGGCACTATAACATGTTCCTTGAATGATCAATAATAATGAAAAATATTTCAGCCAGAGAGATTTGAACAACCCTGTGTTCAAAAACCCATTTTGTTTACTCTACCGGTCAGTTAGTATTACTGATGTGCTTTTGGAAATAAATTCCACCTACAGAATCTCAGGTTATAGTTTCTAAAATACTTTCAAGAAATTTAGAAAAACGATAATGCACAAAAATGAATTACAAATCCGTTGTGCACGGCCTCCAGTCTGCAGTCTCTAAACTCCCCTGCAGAATGTTTAAAACCGTGGACGGGCGGAACTCCGGTTTTGCTGTACTTAGCTGGGGAGTTTCAATCTGAATATGGTAGGGACCCTGCCCTCCGCTGGCATGACTCCTTGGTCGGCCACACTCTGTGTCCTCTCGCCTCATCACTGCTCCCGAGGGTGCCCCGCAATGGCCATACATACAAAAGATATTAAACGTCAACGTGCTGAATTCCTCCGCGACCTCCTATCCTATTATAAATACTTTATTCACATATAATGAATCAGAACCTTTTATCTGCAGTGTCATTCCCCGGAGGGAACTAAAATTTGGACTAACAATTGAGCAGTTCATATCTTGTCTGCCTGCATTTGCACTCTTAAGTCGCTTAAGGTATAGCGATTGTCACCTCGGCCTGCTCTAAACCCAACAGAACACACTTTCTCCAATCATTATGTAGTACGCCACACTTACATATTTGTTTAATAAGTTTGATTTCTATCACTATTTTAAACCGAGAAAGCGAATTTGGAAAAATGCACTATTTGGGAGCATCTCTCGGTTTCTTATCTTACGGGGTCTCGTAAGGGGTGAGGCATAACTACTGAACAACTACTGACAGTTGGAATACGACGCTAGCGCTGTAACGAAGACAGAGAAAGATGGGAGGAAGTGTAGATACCTCTGGTCATATAGAAAGCCATGTTTTAATTTTATTTAAGTTTATCTCTAATTTTTTAATGCCTCTTATGGAAAATGTTGCTTGAAATATGACAATATGACTAAATGTCCCCACAACATCGGCAGAAGTTATTGGAGCAAATCTAAAACATAGCATCATTATAGGATCCATTTCAACTGCAACAGAAATGTCACCTTGTAGAATTTTTGAAATGTTCTTAAGTTGATCCAGATAAATAATGTAACAAAGGCAACAAAAAGCATTTATTTCCTAAAATAGGCATTTATATTTAAAAAGGCAGAAAAAGCAACATAAAACTGTGGCATTTCAATCACAAAGGTATAATTCGAACAGATTCACTTTCAAATTGATGATATACACATTGAAAAAGTTCTGCCAAAGTTCCGGTCTCTGGTTATAACTACGTTTAGCGAGTAGAATGATCACTGCTCGGTCATTGGAGAGAGATAAAGAGCAGGAGAGATGGGTGATACCACGATGGCCTCTGTAGATAAATAGGATACCCTTACGTTTTCCTAAATCACTTTCTGCACCGGTAGTTTTCGCTTAGTGCGCAGACTCATTCGTAAATGAGGTGTCAAGAACACATGCTCATCATAGGAAAGCAGTAATGCTCGAGCGTGCGTGTGTTTGTTTAAGTAGGCCAAAGTGTGAGGATATTTGCTGGTTAGTAAGCGAAGGGAACGTTGTGCAGATTGATGACCTACCGGAAGATCATTATGGCAATCAAGACGCTGATCACGTTCGTCTGTCGTCCATAGTTTCAGGAACTCCCACCTGTACAGGAACAACAGAAAACATGCTTAATGAGATGCAACGTCTGAAAAGAAGCTGGAAGCGATTATGTCGGCCTGGCATGGCAGCCTCATCTTGCATACTGTTGATGGGTCACGGAGAAGTTGTGGGACTGAGCATGCAAATTGAGAGTTGGGGGGCCCTCTTTTCTTTCCCCAAGCTAGAGTGATGAATGAGTCCCAACGGGGGCACTCTGCAAGGCGGCACACTGGAGGGAGGGAGGAACAGAAAGAGTTTTAATTAAATCGTGTAATTGTTTTAAACCTTTTCTTATACCTCCCTCTCGCTCTAACTTTCACTTCCTTCCTCTTTTTTTCGTTTCTTCGCCTCAGCTTTACTTGAATAATAAAATTAACAGTGAACATATTATAGTTCTTTCTCTCTTCTTTCCTCACACTTTTCGTTTGTTTTAATTTTTTCTGTTTCCTTCCTGCGTGATATGCGAAATGCATTATATAGCAAGATAATGTGGCTCTGTTTTCAGCAATACGCTGAAAAGAAAAGCTTTCCAAACCATCCTTTATTGCTGAGAACGGTCCTGAACGTTTATGTGTGCCCCTTTCTTTCTAATACAAACCTTCAGCATTAGTATCTAAGAGTTAAACCCTTTCTTAGACCGGTTTATGCTTCGTCTACTGAAGAACAATCAAATGCATATACTTGCTGTAGGAAAAACAGCTTAATGGCTGTTCCCAATAATTCAGTACGGTCGGTATTACACTAAACATAAAACATCGAACGAGATGTATTTGCAGTAATGTATTCGGGAGCTCCTGGATGCAATTCCGTCTAACCCGTACTTTGACATTTCGGCAGGCGAATGCTGGAGTGATTTTTCATCCAGAAGATTACCTTCCTATCATTTCCCCTTCTTTCCGATTCCGTCTCATCTTTCAGGTGTGCTCCTAGATTTCGTGGCGTATGGTAGTGCCGGGCAGATGCTTCATAGGAGGAAAGTTTTCTCTCTGTGGACACCAGTGGGTTACTTGGTCCACTGTCGTTCAGCTATGTAAGTAAATGTATTGAGAGGAGGAGTAATTAATTGTTGGACGAGACAGCTGTTGGCAATTAGTTTTGTGTGTGTGCGTGTACAGTTATTGTTGAGAGAGTTTAGGTATTGCCAAAGATAGTTGCAGGCATTGGATCGTCGCGTCGGAATTATTTGTTGTGTGAAGCAGTTTTTATGTTAAGCCTCTTTGGGTGAGTTTGAGCGTATCGCCGGAAGCAGTTTGCGAGACATAGAGTGGATCTGAAAGACAGCGAAGTATATGCCATGGTTACAAGAGGACAACAGCTGTGAATTGCAAGGTCACTACGAATTGTAGATTTTGTAAACGATTGTTTTGTGATTCAGTTTGGAAAAGAAATAAAGTGATAGAAAAATGAACTACTGGAGTTATTTGTCACAAACAACTAATTTGAAAGTTTTAACAATTTTATACCTTGGAGACTAACAAATAAATCATTGCATCTTACAATATGGCCCAAATGACGAGTCCTTAAACCTCACTCTTGCTCTTGACACAGTATGTACTGGGACCTGCATCCGCCGTTAGTCATTCCGGATGACGTACAGCAGAGCCGCAGTTTTCCAAGTCCCGATTAGCGGAGTTCCGGGTTAACCGAGGTTCGAGATTTATGAAGTGTGCCACGCAAAGCATGCAGTGCAAAAGTAGAAACGGCACACGAAGGGATGCAGGGGCGACAGTGTGGCAGATGAAACAATCACTGAAAACAGTGTATCTGAGTGGATCAACGCAGACGAACAATGAAAGTGACTGATGAGATAATAGTAGAGGCTGAAGACATTGACATAATTGAGAATGAGGAAACTACACACATTGAAGGATGCAAAGCGATAGAAAAGACCATCGATCACCTAGAGCAAGTCAGTGACAATTTCAACAGACTTCTTGCTACGACGATTGCGTGGAACGGCGGCAAAGAATCGAGCGAGTTCCGTTATACGGAACACACTTATGGACTTCTTGAAGAAATAACTTATTTTTTACTGAAACATGTACAAACTGTATGTATACATATACTGTAGGTATTTCTTAAATTTTTATTTGTATGTGCGTCATTGTTTTCATTTGATAATACAGTAGATGCCTTTTTTCATATTTCTGACCACGTTTTCATTCTTTTCAGCAGTTTACCACACGTTTCCCGCTCGATTTTGACACAGTCCGTGTTATCTGAGTTTTCGACTATCCAAGGTAGGTACACCCCGTTTCACTCTAGTGACAAATTCCAGAAACATATTTTACATGCATCGAATTCGAAGGAAAGCTCTCTCGTGCAATGATTACGCACTGCATATTTTTTGTGGCATAGTATGCTGTTGAGTAAATGTGTTCTGGTAGCAGTGCGAGACAGGTTGCATCAAAATGTCAGCCAAGAAGCCTGTTCGTGTACCACCCGGAGCTGTGCGGATTGTTCTGTCAGCAAAGAGAAGAGCAGGAAGTCACGGCCTGGACCAGTCTGAGGAGCTGTTTTGGTGAACACCGAGTTCATGAGTCACTGTTTGTCAAGTCATCCGGCGCTGACACTTGGTGACCTCTCTAACTTACGTCATACGCAGTTTCAGCTTGTCTGAACCATCGCGTTTGGGAAAGACAAGTGATCACGAAACTAGATGCTGTTGGTAGTGTGGAATTTCAAAGTATGCACCGCAGTTTGGAAGAAATTCGGAATTGTTACAGAGCAAGTTCAGACTTTGTAGTCCCATCTGGAAGTGCAGAAGTCTTCGTAGCAAAGTTCAGGAGATCTAGTTAGAATTTCGATCGCGGTGAGTTCTGAGGATTTGCCCATCTGTAGGAAAGATAAATGTCGGACGATATCTAGTTATTTGGCCCCTTATAGTGGTGGTGAGCTTCTGAGTCCCTGGATTTCCGTGCCAAAGGTTGAACGACAACAGTTTTATTACTGTTTAAGTTAATATTTTCATCAGTATAGAGTCCTATGCCTAATTAGCGATTTAACAATGCCTATCTCAAGTTGTGATCTAATTTAGCAATTGATTTGCTGAAGATTATTTAAGAATGACAACAGTGTTACTTCTGAAGATTTAGTTTCAAATTCCAGCACAACAACTTAGCGTAAAATAAGTCTTTGGAACCTCTGTCGCAGACATCCACCGACTATCTACTTAAGGAACATGTAACTGTTTCTGAGCTAACATTTTCTGTATTAGACATCACCTGTGATAATCTCTTAGGAGGGGACCGATCTCTGAATTTTCCAAAACCCAAAATATTTCACTCAGCTTTTCGATCGGTATGAAGACCATGGTTGCAAACTTATGCTCTTCCCGAAATAAGAAGCACGCAGAAGGCAGAGAATGCTTTCATTAGCCCCTGACCATGTCGTTCAACCTTAGAATAGAAAATAGATTCCATATGCTTTTTATGCCATCGCTTTTAAAATGCACCAAAAGTCTATTAATTTTCTTGCAGTACACTACACTTACTGTTATTTGGAAGTAGAAAATAATCGGTTTACGGATCCCGAGCAGTTATTGCATATGCCCCACATGTATTGCGCGGAGTATTACAAAAGTGTATTCCTTGGAGTGGATCCTGTATAGGTATTAGGTGTCTTTCCTGACTTATGCGTTTTTTAACCACTTTAAAGCATTTTTGTAAAAGTTGCTTCGTACAATTCAGTTTTTGTAACTTTTAAACATCTAAGATGTATGCTCCTTATTGAGCTAGAAATAAGCTTGACTAGAAATATACATTTAAATCATCTACCTTTTAAAATAATTTTTGTTCAGTTCTGAGTTTCAGCTTTTGAAAGAAATATAGACTTATCAAACTTAGGTAAGCTGGGTTTCTTTCAACTCTTGTGTCATGAAGATTCGTTTTGTAGACCACCGATTTCAATTGGCCCTAAAACTGAAAATCTCACTTTCCTCTTTTCTCAAAATTTCTTCTTAATTGTAAAAGTGTTTTAATTTTATCATTAAAAGCAATATACTTCTATTTTAGCTACAAGTAATAAAAAGAGAAATCCCCTATCTGGATTTATAGCCTCATTACCTCCTTTTTATCTCGCATCTTTTACACAGAACAATTCTGTAGGAAGCAATACACGATGTCACGCGGACGGGAGGCAAACTTATATGAGAAGGCGCTAAAAATAAGGAATTTAAAATTTGATGGGAATTTAAAGCTGCGTAGAAAGCAAACCTAAGGTATGTAGTAATGGAATAAAAGTTTAATCATCCAAATATTTAGTCACTTTATAGCATAAAGGACTTATATGTGTCTGTCCTTAAGTTCCTTTTAATATCATCTTGTTTCATATACAAGAGAGCATATACAATAAACAAGCTGGGGTGTGTTAATACAGCTAACCAAAAAAGAAAGTCTTATAAACTGAACTGACTTTTAAAAAAAACTAAAGGGGACCAATACGTAAATCCTGTATTTTCTAAGGAGTTAGCTTGATTTGCCAGATATTTGTGATAAGTTGTGCAACAAAATTACAACTTGTCATCTTATGTTCTTGAGCAGATTCTGCAAAGAAAGAAAAATAGGTCTTAATTTTTAATGATGTAAAAAAAATTTGAAACTTCAATTTTATTTTGTATTCCAAACGAATCACACGAGTTACTGAGAAAAAAAATTCAAAACTATATACACTTCATGCTTTTTAAGCTTTTTTATGTTTAAAATAACTTTTAAAGGTATCTATCTACAGTGTCATCTTTAGTTTCGTGAACATTTACAGCGATAACATTAGTTTGCAATTATTTTAAGATTCCTTTGTGAAATTTCCAAATAATTGGCAAACGTTTGCACCGCAAAGAGCATAAAGTGATCACTGAAAATGAACAGTGAAGAAAATAAACTAATTTTTTGCATAGCTAGGGGATGGACTTTAAACCTGCGCTCCTGTGTTGGCTGCCACTTCAGTGATCTTATACCTCTAAAAAACCAAAATTTATTGCTGCACAAAATGTATATTTTGCAGAATTTTGGGTGCCTTTCGTTTTCCTTCTCCACGAGTTATGCTATAGGAAAATAGTGTGAAAATAGTTATTTATCTTCTAAGTCTTAGAATTAGGGTTTTAGTTTGCGAAACTAGGCCACAGGCAGCGTGTAGCAAGTCTAGAAGCAAAATAAAATCACTTAACATATGTGATACACATTATTTACACACAGCCCTGAAATAAACCAAATGGCAAATGGTATACTGATTCGATGTTTGTATAACATAAATGGCACAAGAGCGAGATCGTCAGAGAAGTGCAGATAGAATGTGTGAATCTGCGCGAGAAACGTCATGCAAATTGATGGTGCGGATAACGTATCTACTTCTTACATGAAATAAACAAGAGACTGCTGATAATGCGAGCGGGCATTGTACTGTCTTGCGCTGTGTACTACATGGAATTAGATACTCGCCTAGCACCCCTATGGACCAATAGATAAAAAGTGAACACTATCATAAACCACCGCACAACTTCCAGCCACGTCCAAAAAATAACCTTATAGATAAGAGGTGGAATAAGGACTGAAAAATTCAATGCCATAGCACGGATCTTCCACTTATCGAGCGGCTGCTGTAGCCACTAAGCAACCATGGCTAACTTGCCAGTATGACATTAAATTCCCCAGCCGATTCGTACTTTCCCGGCGGACCACAAGGGAACCTCGCATCAGAGATAAATATCCAAAGGGCGACTTAAAATAGTAAGTATTTTATATCCTGGGTTTAAGTAACCTTTAGACGGTAATTATGTTTTAATTTATGCCAACAAACATACTACTGGTGCCCACACACGGCTTGTGTGTTTAAAAATACGAGCAATAAGTTTGTTGGCGTAAATTAAATAATAACCTTACATATGTTTTGATGCTTTGTTGATTTGCTAGCAGTACTTAGCTTACACCAGTGAGTGAAGGAATTATACGCTACATAATAGTGTGTCGTTCTTTATTGGTGGCATTTTCTATATTGCTCTTTTGGCACATCCGGCTCTTGGAATTCAGTTTCATACACACAAAACTATATAACAGGTACAACATTTCAGTTATTTAAGATGTGATATTGCGTTCGACTGTGACTAAGATTTGAAAAATAAAATTTATAAGCTTCAAACTACGTTAGAAAATGCTAAAATCTTTTAAGACAATGACAGCATAGGTATTGACTTATGGCTCAGAGAATTGGGCCACGAATAGAAAAGAAAGAATTATAGAAACAACAGAAATGAAATTTCTTTGATATGTTGAGATATATGGGAAGTGAAACTACTAGAGAACACCTAAATGTATATAACTTACATAAAAAATTGTAGATTACAAACGAAACTGGCACGAATGTATACACAGAATGCAGAATAATACACCATAAAACAGGCAATGCAATATAATAGAGATGTTGGGAGGATCACTTCTGAGCCAGAACAGGTCAATTTGGCTTGAAGAAGATGATGAGATACTCATACCGTGACAATTTAATCCATTATTCAGGTCATGTATAAAATAATAGATATTCAGATCAAAGATAGTACAAGGCTACCAACACAAGAAAAACTTAATTGGACAATGGATTACAATAAGTTGAGGAATGGCTATTTGGACTGTGACTGGGCAATGTGAGTGCCAAGAGAAATAATTAATCATGCAGAAAACATAATGAAATGTAAAAGCCGATCAAATGAGGTCGATTGATTAAACATGTGCAAATACAAAAGATAACTGACATGTGACTGATTAAACTTGAAACGAAAGTATAATACCTCTATCGCGTCTTTGTTTTTGTGGATAGACTTAGACTGAAAAATTCAATTTCATGGCCGGGATATGAACCAAAGCTCTACCTGTTACCGTTCCTCTGAATACTCATTGAATTATGAGTCTCACTCCATCCTTTCCAATCCTGTGCTAAACATGGCTATTGTGTGAAAGAACGATTAAATGCTTTGTTGCTATCCTTTATTAATTTGTGTATCTTGTTTCAAAAGTTGTAGTTAGAGTTCCAGCTGTCTAAAAATTATTAATATTGACACTAAATGTATTTTTTACTGTACAGTTAGCTCATTTACTGACAATTGCGGATATCAAGGCCTTCAACCCGGAGCATGCGCAGTGTAGCGTTTTTGATATAAACGGGGGATGCTTCCAGGTCACAAGGAATTCGGGACATCACCCAGTAACTCGGCAGTAATCGTATTTCACGCAAGAATGCAGATCTCTAAGAGATGTGACTTATCCATAGTTTGTAACTAGTTGCTAACATGTTTGCTTGGGGCGGTGCAAAGCCAAGATTCTGTTAGCTGTTATTCAATAAGAGCTCTAAATGTGTTTGTCGTGCAATGTGAAGCTAGCGACAAACAAATGACAGCCATTATGAAGGTTACCTACGTAGATTAACTCTTATGCCGTTACGTAAACATAATTGCCTTCATCAGCCACAACGGAATTGTTGAGCTACTAGGCACAACAAAACAATACAATAATAAATGCAACAAATGAATAGAAATGCTGTGAGTAACCCAGCGTGATGCTTCCGCAGTTACATATGAGGCTCGCATTTTGTATGTGAACAAACATCACAACACCCCGTAGAGTGCTTTTATATTTTCCTTTGAGTGAGCTGCAATTTTCCAGAACAGTATTGTTATATTTAGAGATGTTTTGATTTTTTACCGTAATTACATTTTTACTTTCTCTACTACATATGGTAGAGGAAGTATTGTATTCCACCCAAAAATTCGATGTCGAGATTTCACAGGAAGTATATGTTTTGAGGGCCCCTGAATCCAAAAAACATTTTTAGAAACAGGTACGTGTGTGCATCTGTCAGTCTGTGGATAGATTAACTCAAAAACGAACAGTTGGTTAAAAACCAAAGTTGTATTTAAGGTTAATGTCTTTCAAAGATGCGACACGAAGATTTTGATGAAAATTGCTCCACCCTAAACTACCCTTTACGTGGAAAATTTTTATTTTCTTGAAAATGGCTCTAACGATTTTGAGATATTTTTATGCCAAATGAAATGTATATTTTGAATTTCCAGGCTATAGTCTATGCAGTCCTATTTACTCTGCATGTCTTTTGCATAACTGGTACCAAATGACAACCATCGTTATAGGAGATAAATACAGGAATATCAAACATTATCTTTAATGGCTTAAACCAAGGACGACTAGCAGATGATTTACGGTCCCCTCTTCACTCTCATCAATTTCCGCTTATATTCACTTGCAATGCAAGTTACCTGTACCTGAGAATCGGAGAAACAGGGCAGTTTTGTCCTCTCTTGGCTCAAGCCAATACATGTGTCAAAATATCCACTCATAGTTCTACCACGACTGGGTTGAACCTTTAACCATGTACTCATACAAAGCGCACAAGTTTTTAACGAGCTATGTCAAACCATCGTTAACATATTCATTTTTTATTCATAATGTCACTTTTGATATGGTAATATGAAATGCTTCTCGTACCTTATTGCATTCCTAATTTCAATTAGTTTAAAATAAACTTTATATTCACAAGTAATTGTATTTTTCAACCTTACCAATTTCAGTTAAGGAAAATAGTTAATTTCAGCTGAATTATTTCAATTCATAATTCCTGAGACTCTTATGAAAATGTTAAACTAATAAAGCTTTTATAAACTGGGGTTCAGAGAGAATTGAAAAGTGAAAAAACGGTGAAAAGGTTAGAATTGAGAGAAGGGGAATTTAAAATTCAACATGATGCTTTACTTAAATGGTACATGAACAATTAAATAGCCATATGCGGCTTTAAAAATGTGGATATTAAAGCGAAATTGTAGCATGAAAGAAGTTATAATGAAGTGCAAAAAAAGAAACCACGTTCACTGTATGGCGGCGCCGTGGCCAAGCGGTTAACGCGCTCGCCTACCACCTAGGCGGCCCGGGTTCGATCCCAGGGACCCGCATGTGGTATTCGTGGTGGACGAAGCGGCGTCAGGGCGGGTTTTCTCCGGGTGCTCCGGTTTCCCCCGCCATCTCATTCCACTGGTGCTCCATCTTCATTCAATGTATCATCAGTGTCACCACCTGTGGTGCCATAGTAGTAAAAGCGGGCGTTAAACACTACAGAAAAAAAAAAAAAACGTTCTCTGTCCATTCCACGCCGAAATGAGAATAACATAGCAAAGAAAGCTTTCGTTTATCAACTTACCGCCGAAATTTTAAACTAACAATAAAATAACCCCTAGAGCAACTGCCCGGCCGCTGCGTCCCCACCTCTGCCCACTGCAGTCATGAATGGGGTGCAAAACAGGAGAGTGGGACGTGGTCAACGCCCCGAGCCCTCATGGCCGGTTATGCAACTCTCACGACCCGGGGTCGCTACTTTTTTATCAAGTAGCTCCTCAATTGGCCACTTAGAGAAGTAACAAGTCTGAGTGCACCCCGTGCCAGACCACCCAGCGGGGGATAAATCCCCACGTATGACTTTCTCTACTCACTGCTACTCTTGTACGTACTTTATGTTAATTGAGATAAATATTTTTTACAAATGATTTTATAACATACCCATTTCCTTATAGATGCAGTAGGAATGCAATAGGAGTACGGAAATACAATGGGTTTAAGCAATAGATGTTCAGAGCTGCTCCTATGTGATGGCTTTGAAGTACTGTTCTACTTGTATGGCCAGAAGGAAAAGGTAGAAAAAACAATAATTATTTCTCATTTTAGAAAAAAATGTAGGTACTGCAGAATTCAAACCAATAAGAAGCAATATCTCGGAAATGGTTAATTCCCCAAAACCATTTCATATAAATTGATTGCTTTAATGAGATTAAGATTTTTGTGCAGTAGGAGTTTTTCTTTCTCGTAAGGTTTACCAGTAGATAATGCAGAAGTTCTTCAAAATAAAATTGATTTCAGAGGTTATTCTGATTTCACAATCCCTTAATTTCCTTGTTCCCATTGTACTTGCACGAAAATATGTATAGCATGTACATTCACTTCGAATAATTTTTGTTCATCCGCTACTGTCGTATGCCACTTAAGATTAAAATATATCTTCAGTTTCATGATAATTACCACCATCAACAGGGTTGTTATGATTTTCATTGTGCATTAACATACGTACTTGTACTCCAAATTATATATTTACTTTTTATAACTTTGCTTTACAAAGAAAATGGCTATGTAATGCATTTATAATGTTATTAAACTCACTATGCATATTTCACAGTTAGTACATAAACCTATTAAAACTGATTTCCCCATTACCTTGACTCTATGACAACTTGCGGAGGGAGATTTAGCACTTCCATTAAAATGCGATCTGTTGTACCTATGCCCCTGAACGGGGCATCCCCCCGGGAGGATGGATGAGGCGAATGGATCCGAAGGGCAGCCGGAGCATTACCACGATTCAGCAGGTGGCAGGATCCTTACATTTTCCCAGTTAGAAGCATTTTGACGGAGTCTGACTGAGCTCGGTTCCTCTCCCACCCCTTCCAGTTCATACCCCCAAGTGTGGCGGGGGACTCGGAAATAGGCTTCCATGTCCCCTTCGTGCTTTTACCATCCCATGGGGGCCCCGGAAACCAGTAGGTTCGCCTTCCTTCGCGGGACGAGTGCATTCTGTCCCCCAGCCTGTGGCTAGCACGACGCTCGCCGACGCTTCCAACCCTGAAATACACCTAACTGAAATGTAACGTAACAAAATGGAAGGACAGGAAATGTGGAGGTTTCTCTGGGGAAACCTCCAAAAAAATCATGGCTTAGGAAGGTGGGCCACGAGGATCGAACCCATGACCTCCAGAATACGGAACCTTACTGCCTGAGCCATCTTGTTCCACTTGTTACTTGAACAATATAAATAGATTAAATCTTAGTATACAAAAATGTAGATCTTGCTAAAACACACAATTTGTTGTAGAGTGAACCACTTCGGAGATATTCCTTCTTATTTCTGTGAGTTTTGGAATGCTTGAACTTTGGTTAAATGGAAGATCGTGCAAAGAAAACGGAATTTGAAAGCTTTAAAAGTTTCACTATGTTTCAAAGCCTACTGTATTCCCATATTATCCGTGCATGTCCAAAAAATAAACAATACTATAATTTATACAAATGCTTATCTCAACTAACACGAAGAAGATAAAGGAATAACAGATTGTAAGAATGGTTAGTAGAAGACTACAAAAAGTCATGTGAGTGCAACAGATAAGATTTTCTGTAGTTATAATAGATCTTAAGCTCTATACAAAATCTTCCTCAAACAGGAAGTTCAGTGGTAATGAAGTATAACTTTGCTGGAATTATATACACAATTTAATCACCATCGTCATCATCATCATCATCATCATCATCATCATCATCATCATCATCATCATCATCACCACCACCAACACGACATAAGCTTTGTGCTTTGTTTCGTCTTCAAGGAAACTGAACTGCCCACCTCATTCTGTCTGCTGACCTCCTTATACCAATCGGTTTGTAATTCTGTATTTGTGACGTTCGACCTTCATCCTCCTGTTTACATGATCTTGTCATTTTCTTCTATATTTGGTTCCCCAACTATCACCTGATGTCTTCATTTCTTTTTCTATCCAGGAGTTTGTAACCAGCCACGTGCATATCTTAAAAACCTTGTCTTGGCAACCTCTATTCTTTCTCTGTGAAGCAGTCAGCACTCAAATCTCACATCAATAGGTCAATGTTGCAACAGCTATCATTTAAAGTTTTAACATTGTCACATTATTACACTTTTAAGTTAGATTTATTACACGACATGTTATTTGGAGTCTTAATTTATTTTGCACACCTATACTGTTAATATGATATACAGGATATCCAAGATAGTTAAAATCGCTTTCCTGCTATAGGAAACACAATTTTTGTTGTTGAATTTAAATGTTGCTCACAGAAAGCCTTGAAGCGATATAGGTCACTGCTGGAAATGGCCTGAGTGGTACTGGAACAACTTGGGAGGCCCTGACAATAAAGCTGTTCTCCCTGAGCTTCAGAGCAGCGAAACAGAAGTACAGAACTATTTTCAGAGCCGAGACCGCCTGTTTTATGTACATGGTGATAAAGTACATTACACAAATTCTGTGCCAAGAATGATAGACACGAGTGGCGTGGCACTCGAGTCAAGTTGACATTCGACTGATAATTTGAGCTAAAACGGAATTGACAGTCAAGAGGATAAAGTCTTGATATTCACTATAAATAAAGGACGCATCACCATCACTTGGTTTGCAGACATTGCTAAACATCGTCATGGCATATGACTGTCCAATCTCTCGACAGAAACATTAATTTTCATCAGTAACATTGATCGGAGTTTAAGGAAAACTACATGGATAGAAGCAACTGTCCAAAATGACCATTTTCTGTTTGTTTTGATGCATATTTTATCACAATACATATTTTATCATAATATATATTTTAAATATGTTTTTAATAATCGTACCACTTCTGTCGTTTTGGACTGTATATTTTACACAATTTAACATTTAAAAGCGTAACTCCTGTGTACTTTGGAGGAAAGAGGTAAACATAAGGCCACTTTAGGGCACTTTTTGCTGTAAAAGTTGTAGCACTTAAATACGGACGCTTCTATGTGCTGACATATTCTGGTATAAGTGACGTATTTCCACCGAAACTACTGCAAGTAGCTCAAATTTTAAAAATCTGATGTGTTGCACTCACATGACTTTCTCTACACTTGTACTAACCATTCTTACAAACTCCTATTGCTATATCTTTTTTTTTTTTTTTTTGTGGTGGGGAAAAAGGCTACTTACGCCCTAACCGCATGCATGCATGCGAGTGTAAGACTCCTACCCTGGCTTCGAACCCGGGCAGCCTACTCACTAAAAAACCCCACCGGAAGTCTTGAGGTCAGGGCCTCTATGCTGCAGTACCGCATAAAGCACCTGCGCATTCTGTGGTGAGAGATGGAAGCTGCCTGCCAGTGGCAGTAACAGCGAGTATTACTGATGTGCCGGAGGGCAAACATGACATAAGCCCTGAGTGCCCCGTGTTAGTAAATAATGGTGATGTGTATGATAGTTGATGGTGTTCTTTTTGTGTTTCAGCCATTTGGCATCGTTAGGTGTAGATGGATGTGAGGGATGAGTGAATGAGCATGTTTAGTTTTTAAACTCCACCCGAAGGTTTCGTTTCTTGTCCTTAGCGTAATTTTTTTTTAAATTTTTTTTTTAATTTATATTGCGTCCTATAATCTATGCTGGTAGTATTTTAAGAAATGCTTATATAAATAGGTGCAGTTATGGTGATATTTATAAGATTTACAACTTGTAGAGCTAACTTCTACTGTGTCATTTTAATCTTAGTTACTAAGGTGTGATTCAGCCGGAGGCTTCGTCATTAATCGTGTAGCTGATCTTGCCTGGTCGTATAAGTGCACACATGGCGGGCTGTCTGCCTGAAGTGCCACTACCGGGGAGTCCCTCGTCTCCCGGGGTCCGCCTTGGCTAGGTAGCACAAGGACTTGTGAGGGCTTGAGTGTAAGTGTATGTTTTTATAGTGTTGTGTGTTTGTTGTGTGCTTCCCTTCATCCTCTAACCAGTAATTTCATGGTACTAAATTATTCAGGTATTCCTGTATGTTGAGTTCAGGTTCGCCTATGCTTATAGTGCGATCGAACAATGATAGAGGGCGGAGGTGTTTGTCGCGAGTCATATCATACTCCCCGAGCATTCGTATTTGCTCGTTGTGGTTCTTATTCTTTTTGACGTATAGGTTGCATGCCAGGTGCTTAATAAACTGCTCAATTGTGAGCATTTTTAGCTCTTCATGTAACTGGTACGTCGGAGCCTCTGGCGGTAGTTTAGCAATAATTCGCAGTATTCTATTTTGCATCGTTTGGAGGCGTTTTATGTGCATTTTTGCCGCATATTCCCATACCGGGGCGGCGTAAGTTAAGATGGGTCGGATCAGCGTCTTATAGAGCGTAAGTCCCATGCGCAGCTTAAGGCTGCTGTTAAGATTTATCAGCGGGTACAGTCTGTTGAGTTGGCCATTGGCCTTTGCTCTGACTGAGTTAATATGCTCTCTCCATGTGAGATATTCATCCATCTTAACCCCTAGGTACGTAACGGATGTCTCCCACCCGATAGGTTCCTGAATTAGGGTGAGGGGTGGGAGGGCTCGCCTCCTTAGCCTGTGCAATTTTCGCCTGGTAAAAATGATTGCTTGGCTTTTTCTTGCATTTAGTCTTAACCGCCATTTGGTGAACCAGGGCTCCAATATGTTTAGAGCATTCTGAAGCCGCAGGTGTATGATGCGTGGCTGAGTAGATTGCGTGGCCAGTGCCGTGTCGTCCGCGTATATGTATTTATCTACTCGTACTAGTGGTGGTAGATCATTGATATATATTAAATAGTGTAGGCCCGAGTAAACTTCCTTGTGGGACTCCCGCGTTTATGGGGTGCAATGAGGATTCGGTATTCTCAATTGAGATTCTGAAACTCCTTCCACTGAGGTAATCGTTTATTACGGCGACCATTGAATCTTGTACCCCTATGTGAATGAGTTTGTGGAGTAATCCTGCATGCCACACTTTATCGAAAGCGCGTTCTATGTCCAATAGGACCACGCCTGTCGATCGTTTAGTGTTAAATCCCCTGGTGATACTTTCGGTAAGCCTAAGTATCTGTAGTGTTGTAGAGTGATTGGCCCTGAAGCCGTACTGGTCGTCAGTTATCACGTTGGTTTTGATTAGGAATGAGTTAAGGCGTTTAAGTATTATTTTCTCTAGCAGTTTACTTAGTGTGCTTAAGAGGCTAATTGGCCTTTGATTAGTAGGAATGGACCGATCTTTATGTTGCTTAGGAAACATAAGGATTCGTGCTTCCTTCCAGCGCTTTGGGAATTTTCCGTGTTCCAGCGCGTAGTTGAATATATCCGCCGGCACTTTTAAGGCTTTGGGCGGTAGATGTTTCAGGACTATATTGGGAATATTGTCTGGTCCTGGAGCCTTGCGAGTAGGCAAGTGAGCTATTAGCCATTTAATTTCGCTTGCACTGGTCTTTCGAAGTTTGTTGTGCGTTGGAATATTCCCTATTTCAGCAATTTGGTCTTCCGTTGCTGTTGCGAACTGTCTGTCGCATGGTTCAGCATTCGGTTGGAATACCTGCCCTAGTGTGGTCGCGAAAGCTTCTGCTTTTTCTGCCGGTGTTTCGGCTATTTGCCCGTCAATATGTAGGGGCGGAATGTTTGTGCGAGTACGTGTCAGGCACTTTGCTATTCGCCACACTGTTCTGTTATGAGGATCAACGTCCTCCAGTGTGGCGTTCCATTGCTCCCTTATGTGTTCGGCCATTAGTATATCAGCCGCGACTTTGAGGTTGTCATATTCGTTGCGATGTATTTGGTTTCGCGTTCGCTGCCATTTTCGCCTGGCCCTGTTTCGGTCCTGCATTGCCTGTCTTACAGCCCGAGGGAACTGCGTGGTTGCCCTATTCGTTGGCCTAGTTAAGGGAACATGTTTTTCGGTCGCATGGTGAATAGTTCTGGTAATTATTTCTACGGCTTGCTCTTGAGTATCTTGTGAGGTAATGACAGGGTTGTTTTGTTCGAGTTGCGTTTCAACTAACGCTTCGAACTCGGGCCAGTTGGCGTGTTTGTAGTTGCCCCTAGGCTGTTCTGGTTTGAACATTACGGGCGCCGCGACCTCCATTATTACCGGTAAATGGTCTGATGTGAGGTCGTTTAGTACCGTAGTTTCAGTGTCATATGGTATTCCCTTTAGTAGGGCGATATCGAGGATGTCGGGCATTTGATTGGCCGCTCGCGGGATGAAGGTTGGCTCTTCATGGCCCGTTAGGAGGATGTTTTCCCGGTTGATAAAATTTAATAGTTGTGTACCCTGCGGATTCGCTGTTCGACAGTTCCAAAGGTAATGCTTGGCATTGAAGTCGCCAGCCGCAATTACCTTGGTGTCCATTCGCATTATTTTGTCGACATCCTCAATATCAATATTCAGTGGAGGGTTGTATACGGCTACTACCGTTACCGCGGCGCGGTGCAATTGCACATTTACCGCTGTGGCCTCCAACCGGTTTAATTCTGGCACTTGCTTCTGGTGGTGCTTGATAGTGTTCAGTATTATTACTGCCGTGCCTCCGCCTCTTCTATTTCGGTCATTGCAGTATATACTGTAACCCGGAATGGAGAAGCGGTCCAATGGTCCTAAATGTGTTTCGTTTAGAAGCGCAATTTGGATCGAGTTTCTTATCAGGAAGTCCGTTAATTCCTGACGTTTTCGTCTGATATTGTTGCAGTTCCAGTATAATACGTTTAGTGTAGATGTACTATCCATTACTGGTTGTGGGATTAAAGTACAAGGAGATATCTGGCAAGATAGTTAAAGAGGTAAAGTGGGTCTGCGTCTTGGTGTGTGATTAACTCCAGCAGCCATTTTGTGTGTTTAAGGAAGTTTTCGTAGCTTACTTCCCTGGAGACTCCTAGTGAAGCCAGAAGCTCCCTCAAGGCCATTCCATTTACAAAAGCTTCGCGAGTGGTGAGCGCTACTGGAGAGAAAATTGAATCCTCCAGCGGTGTTGGGGGTGCTTGTGTGTGTGTTTGCGTGTGTGTTGGTTGTTTTGTGTTGTTTCTATCCCTAGTGAGTGGGGTGCGCTCTGGTGTGGCCAGGGTCTGCCCGGCGGTTACTCGGTCATCCCTGGCAGTAGAAGGGCGGGTTTCGGGGGCTGGCCTGTTGCGGCCGCGACGGTCCTGGATGAACCACCCTTCGTTATTGGTGGGAACAGCCTGAGTAGTGTTTTGCTGTCTCTGAGGTTGGGGACGGGGAGCCCTATTTGGCTGTTCCCTTGGCCTTGAGTTAAGTGCCAGCTGGTAGACTGGGCAACCGCGCCATGTTGCCCCGTGGCCTGTGTTATATCTTCTTCATGTTAGTTGAGATAAACATTTGCAGAATGGCTTATTTTCTTGTAGGTACAAGGGGAATATGGGAATACAGTAGGCTTTGAGCGACAGTCACATTCCGCCCCTACATATTGACGGGCAAATAGCCGAAACGCCGGTAGAAAAAGCAGAAGCTTTCGCGACCACACTAGAGCAGGTATTCCAGCCGAATGCTGAACCATGCGACAGACAGTTCGCAGCAGCAACGGAAGACCAAATTGCTGAAATAGGGAATATTCCAACGCACAACAAACTTCGAAAGACCAGTGCAAGCGAAATTAAATGGCTAATAGCTCACTTGCCTACTCGCAAGGCTCCAGGACCAGACAATATTCCCAATATAGTCCTGAAACATCTACCGCCCAAAGCCTTAAAAGTGCTGGTGGATATATTCAACTACGCGCTGGAACACGGAAAATTCCCAAAGCGCTGGAAGGAAGCACGAATCCTTATGTTTCCTAAGCAACATAAAGATCGGTCCATTCCTACTAATCACAGGCCAATTAGCCTCTTAAGCACACTAAGTAAACTGCTAGAGAAAATAATACTGAAACGCCTTAACTCATTGCTAATCAAAAACAACGTGATAACTGAAGACCAGTACGGCTTCAGGGCCAATCACTCTACAACACTACAGATACTTAGGCTTACCGAAAGTATCACCAGGGGATTTAACACTAAACGATCGACAGGCGTGGTCCTATTGGACATAGAACGCGCTTTCGATAAAGTGTAGCATGCAGGATTACTCCACAAACTTATTCACATAGGGGTACAAGATTCAATGGTCGCCCTAATAAAAGATTACCTCAGCGGAAGGAGTTTCAGAATCTCAATTGAGAATACCGAATCCTCATTGCACCCCATAAACGCGGGAGTCCCACAAGGAAGTTTACTCGGGCCTACGCTATTTAATATATATATATCAACGATCTACCACCACTAGTACGAGTAGATAAATACATATACGCGGACGACACGGCACTGGCCACGCAATCTACTCAGCCACGCATCATACACCTGCGGCTCCAGAATGCTCTAAACACATTGGAGCCCTGGTTCACCAAATGGCGGTTAAAACTAAATGCAAGAAAAAGCCAAGCAATCATTTTTACCAGGCGAATATTGCACAGGCAAAGGAGGCGAGCCCTCCCACCCCTCACCCTAATTCAGGAACCTATCGGGTGGGAGACATCCGTTACGTACCTAGGGGTTAAGATGGATGAATATCTCACATGGAGAGAGCATATTAACTCAGCCAGAGCAAAGGCCAATGGCCAACTCAACAGACTGTACCCGCTGATAAATCTTAACAGCAGCCTTAAGCTGCGCATGGGACTTACGCTCTATAAGACGCTGATCCGACCCATCTTAACTTACGCCGCCCCGGTATGGGGATATGCGGCAAAAATGCACATAAAGCGCCTCCAAACGATGCAAAATAGAATACTGCGAATTATTGCAAAACTACCGCCAGAGGCTCCGACGTACCAGTTACATGAAGAGCTAAAAATGCTCACAATCGAGCAGTTTATTAAACACCTGGCATGCAACCTATACGCCAAAAAGAATAAGAACCACAACGAGCAAATACGAATGCTCGGGGAGTATGATATGACTCGCGACAAACACCTCCGCCTTCTGTCATTGTTCGATCGCACTATAAGTATAGGCGAACCTGAACTCAACATACAGGAATACCTGAATAATTTAGTACCATGAAATTACTGGTTAGGGGATGAAGGGAAGCACACAACAAACACACAACACTATAAAAACATACACATACACTTACAGTCAAGCCCTCACAAGTCCTTGTGCTACCTAGCCAAGGCGGACCCCGGGAGACGAGGGCCTCCCCGGTAGTGGCACAGGCTCGCTCCTGCACTTCAGGCAGACAGCCCGCCATGTGTGCACTTATACGACCAGGCAAGATCAGGTACACGATTAATGACGAAGCCTCCGGCTTAATCACACCATAGTAACTAAGATTAAATGACACAGTAGAACTTAGCTCTACAAGATGTAAAACTTATAAATATCACCATAACTGCACCTAGTTATATAAGCATATCTTAAAATACTTCTAGCATAGATTATAGGACGCAATATAAATAATAATAATAATAATAATAATAATAATGATAATGATGATGATGATGATGATGATGATGATGATAATAATAATAATAATAATAATAATAATAATAATAATAATAATAATAATAATAATAATAATAATAATAATAATAATAATAATAATAATAATAATAATAATAATAATAATAATAATAATAATAATAATAATAATAATAATAATAATAATAATAATAATAATAATAATAATAATAATAAAAATAAAAAAAATTAAAAAAATTAAAAAAAATACGTTAAAGACAACAAACGAAACCTTCGGGTGGAGTTTTAAAAACTAAACATGCTCATTTCACTCATCCCTCACATCCATCTACACCTAACGATGCCAAATGGCTGAAACACAAAAAGAACACCATCAACTATCATACACATCACCATTATTTACTACCAGGGGGCACTCAGGGCTTATGTCATGTTTGCCCTCCGGCACATCAGTAATACTCGCTGTTACTGCCACTGGCAGGCAGCTTCCATCTCTCACCACAGAATGCGCAGGTGCTTTACGCGGTACTGCAGCATAGAGGCCTTGACCTCAAGACTTCCGGTGGGGTTTTTTAGTGAGTAGGCTGCCCGGGTTCGAAGCCAGGGTAGGAGTCTTACACTCGCATGCATGCATGCGGTTAGGGCGTAAGTAGCCTTTTTCCCCACCACAAAAAAACAAACAAAAAAAAAAAAACAAAACAAAAAAAAAAAAAACGACAGTCAAATAGTTTAAAGCTTTGAGATTCCGTTATCTTTGCACGCTTAACATACTAAACAAATTAATAACGATGCCATATTTGACAGAAGTGTAAGTTCTCCAAAACTCACACAAATAGCAAGGCATATCTCCGAAATGGTTCACTTTACAAAAAGTTTTATTCAGACATAAATTGTGTATTTTAGAAAGATTTACATTTTTTCTACTAAGATTTGGTCTATCTCTAACGGTTTACCAGTTATGTAAAAGTCAGCCAGAGTTAATAGGACTACATGGACTATAGCCTGAAAATTCAAGATATACATGTCATTTGACATAAAAACATCTCAAACATATGACATTTTAACAAAAGTCGTTAGAGCCATTTTCAAGAAAATCAAAGTTTTCCATGTAAAGGGTTTTGTGCTTTGGGATGTTATTGGTTTACAAACTATCAGCTATATTTTTTTCACCTGCCTCCATTTGAATCAATAATGTGGGTTAGCCAAGAAAAAAATTGATAGGGTACACATTTTATAAACGGCGATCCATTCCTGTTTTCGTAACAAGCTTCATTCCTTTATTATCAGAGTTAATTTAAGTAATTGTTTTTCTGCAGTTAATTGTTAATTTCTACCATTTTATTCTGTTCTTTATAGTTTTGCTATGGTAATTTATTAAAAAAGTCCATTTTGAGTAGCGCATAAGCAAACTTTACTTTTGTTGTAAGTCAAATGAATTTAAATTTCCCATGGTTCTGCATTAATTATCGTTGCTCAAATGAGATTTTTTTTGTTCAAATATATTTATATTTACATACATCTTCAATAAGGTGTGTATGTTGAGTCTTTAATTTACGGCCTCCCTTTTGCTGCTGTTATTCTCAGCATTCCATTCCATATTGGTCGTGAAAGACCGGTTAACTTTATTCAGAGGCCTCTTTGTGGGGCTTCAAGTTCTTTTAAATTGGGGCCAATCTGCGATCCCTTCCGAAGGACTTTTTACGCCCCCAAAACTCCATTAGGCTCTGTCCCGACCTCGGAATCTGAGGCTAGTATGTGACCCCTAGATGGCCGAGATGGTATCGAAGCATCTAATATGCAATATATGGAGGTATATGCAATATATAGCTAGCCCATTTTGCTGCAAAGCTTCCCGTAAATTCTGAATGCTTAATTACAATATACTATGATTTTAAGCTCATGTTCATCTACTGATTCCCGTTCTCAGGCATTACGAACCAGCTTTTAGCCCTCAGATGTTCCAATATTTGTATATATTCAAATGATTATTAAACTTAAATTGAGAAATCTAACATGTGAGACACTCACAGTACGTTCATTCATGACTTCCAGATTTCTAGTGACTAAGCTTTTATATGAGTTAACGGCACGTGTTTGCAAGAAAGAATACATTTACATGTATACATATTCACATTTACATTGCACAGCGGGAAATACACAGTATTGGAAACGTTAATGATGAGCTCATGCTTAAAAAAAGGATTATCTAACCTTTCCAAGCAAGTTGTCTCCATCTTACTAAGTTCAAATTGCAATAACGAATGATTTCAGTACTGTTAATGTTACACAAGTATTGCAGAAACAGTTTCTACCTTTGCCAAATCGAATCGTCCATTTATGCTTTTATGATTTACCAGCTCAAGAACCAAGATGACTGTAAAATTTAAAGTTGTACAATTCACATAGAATCGAGAATGCTATCAAAATTCTTTGTCAATTTTGAGAAAACATTAAGATGTTCCTTTCAAAGTTATCTCTATTGAGGAAAAATTCCGGAAATCTTTGGTGTGATTTAGAATACGAGATTTAATAAATGATTGGGTATTGGAGAACCACAGATGATAATTGATTTTCACAAAACTCTTCTTTCCCTAAAGAACCCTTTCCTGACAAATACTCCTTTCGGCCCATTCCGATTACCCAAGCTCAGAGAAGGCGTCACACTGTACCCGGAGGGTTATAACAAGGAGTGTCTTGTTAGCCAGTCTGGCGCATTCTTAAATACTCAGGAACAGACAATCCCTTGTAATGGGGTCCTTAAACACCACCACTACCACTACCTTGTAATGGAACGAATAAGGATGAATCGCACGCTTTCAGACTTCTCATTCAGATGACGTATTGGAAAGTATTTAATGGTGCAATATGAAATATTTCAAAAACGTTAACGCAATGGAAATAGGTACTTATTTAATACACATTATTTCAATAAGTTATACTTTTCCTTTAGTAAGCTATTTCGTATCTCGTAAGATTTAATTCTGCTATATATCAAACTGAGCAATCTAAGCTGAAGTACTAAGCGTAGCCCGATGAATCACTGCAACTTATAGAACTGTATTGCACTTGCCCAATAGCCTTGTTTCTTTGGACACATTTAGAAAGCCATTACTTATTAAAGTTAAACAGAGTTAAATTCTTAGGATACTATCAAGAACAAAGAACGAACACAATTGAGGCAATATTTCTCAGTAAGCCCTGCGCAACAATCTATTTCTTTGAGAGTCCAGATACATAATATAGCATGTGTAGGCAGCCTCCTGTAATAATTTGTTATGTGGCTGGCCTATGTTGATATTCTTCTGTCTTCTTGCAATTAATGAATAGTGGAAAGAAGTGCTTGAAGTTTACTTTTGTCTTTAAATACAAATAAGTATATTTAAAAGTGTGATTGCTGACGAATTAAGTGATATTCGTGAAGCTTCAACTACACTCTGAACGTTCTGCATAATATTTGAACATAAATCAGAATGGTTGATCAGATGTAAATTGATTTGTGTAATAACGACGAATTCGCCATAATTTAGCGGATTGTTTTAGGGACGTGAAAAGTATGAATATTA
Organism: Tenodera sinensis; assembly: GCA_030765045.1. Lineage (NCBI taxonomy): Eukaryota > Metazoa > Arthropoda > Insecta > Mantodea > Mantidae > Tenodera > Tenodera sinensis. The sequence continues at coordinate 177,104,242 of CM060961.1, read as the reverse complement.
CTGTTTGATAAATGTTTATTAATATCAATAAAGACTAATTAAAGCAACTTCTATCTTTATAAAAAGGTAGATCATCCGTTCTGCGCCCAGGATAGATAAAATTGAAAATGATTCTACGCACTCACCGGTTGCAGCTAGGCCAGGGAATACAATAGCATAATATTACAACACCAACAAGTGGTAGTAAGAACTATTAATTGCTACAAATGTCATACAAACGTATGGCTAGTGGGTAGAGTAATTAATCGTTACACAATAAATAAACTTTGGAAGCACACTATGTAAACGTATGTTAAGCAATGTCAAATACCGCAGGAAGAAAACCGAGTAGAGAAAACAGTGTGAGTGTAATCCGCAGCATTTCTATTTTAGTCATATACAAAATTGCATGAATTGTTTGTGGAATGTATAAAACAAAAGCTGGTAAAGAAAACCATGTGAAAGTAATACGTTACATAATAAAATGGATAGCAAAAACCTCCAGGAGTGGACACTTCAATGTGCCAATTTTCATGGTGAACGATCAAACAGTATTGGAGTTTATGTACATCGCCCGTTTTTTATACGTAGATTGTATGACGTATGTTGAAGAGAGAGAAGAGAAGAACATGTATTACGTGGAAAAAATGCGAGTGGAGAAAACCATGTAAATATAATACGTTGCATTTGCATTTCAAACATATAGAAAACTGTCTGAATCGTTTTTAAAAGAGGGAGTAGAGAGAAATATTTCGTAAAGGAAAGGTGAGTAGAGAACATCGTGTAAATGTGGTATGTTGCATACTAAAATGGATAGCATAGAAACCTTGTCCATGAAGAAATACATACGCATGCCGAGTTTTGCAGCGGTTTAGGAATGCATAGAGGACAATGATACATTAATTGTTATATAAATGTGTAGATTATAATTGCAGTATGGAGAGGATTTCGACAGCAACTCGCAAAAAATTCAAGAAATACATTCTATTCCTCATGAAAATACTTTTAATTATGCTAATTTAATTAAAATTGCCATTTTAAAGAAAGCGACAAAAAGGTCAGTATAAATCTAGTCTTGCCCAAACGCAGGCTCATGAGCCGAGCCGAGCCGAGCCGAGACGAGCCGAGCCGAGCCGAGCCGAGCCGAGCCGAGCCGAGCCGAGCCGAGCCGAGCCGAGCCGAGCCGAGCCGAGCCGAGCCGAGCCGAGCCGAGCCGAGCCGAGCCGAGCCCACCTTCTCTACGTGTCATGTGGACTTTGTACCTACTGATACACCCCTTCACTTGTAACTGCCATCACACTCGTAACAAGCAGTAGGGAATGTAACGGAATGGTGTCGCTGTTTAAAAGTATTATTAAAGGTATCTGTAAAGAACATTTAGGAATCAAGGTATCTAAACTTGCTGTTAGAAATAAATACACTAGTCTTAGAGCATCTAGCGTTCATATATTGGCAATGTTTGCCTCCACATACGTTTGCGAGCAATTTGTTTTTTTCTCAAATGAAGCAAATAAAACGTAAAAATAGAACTAGAATAGCAAATTTCCTATTTCTCGGCACAACTAAAAATATATACGAGTATATCAGAAATAATGCCAAATTTGGAAGGTTAATATACTGTGTCTTGAAAATTATTGTTAACAATACAAAAGTTGTTAAATTTCGTAGTCGTAACACCACTTCACAGTGCAAAGTTCGAATTACTCCTCTCTCTCTCTCCTTCCAAATTCATGTCATGCGGGAAGTATCAGTTTGACTCGGAGTTTTGACATGGTTGATGTAAATGATAGTTTAAGGTGGATGATTTTCACGTAGCATCTTTGGAAGGTGCAAAACATTGTATAAATTCTCGTTTTTACTTTCTGTACTACGTATAGTATGCAGAAGTGCTGTGTTCGACCTAAAACTTTGATGTCGAGATTTCACCGGAAATATGCTTTGGGACCTACTGAATCCAACAAAAACATTTTTAGAAAAGTGTGTGTGTGTCTTTGAACCCTATAACTCAAAAACGAAAAATCGGTTAAAAGACAAAGTTGGCACTTAACTTTAATATATTTCAAAGTTGCTGACAAAACTTTCGCAGAAAATTTCTTTAACCTAGACTACCCTTTACATGGAAAATTTTTCGACAATTTTGACTTTCTCAAAAATGGCTCTAATGGTTTTGATTAAAATGTCATATGTTTAAGATATTTTTACGGCAAATGAAACGTATATTTTGAATTTTCTACCTAAGCCTATGTAGTCCCGTTTACTCTTTGGCTTTTACATAACTGGTAAAACGTAAGAGATAGACCGAATCATATACAAAAATGTAGATCTCGTGAAAACATACACCAAATGCAGTTTTTGTGCAGTGAGCTATTTTGGAGATATTGCTTGTTATTTGTGTTAGTTTAGCAATACTTTAACTTTTCTTAAAAGATTGTTATTAACTTTTTTACCTTTTGGCCGTGCAAAGAGAACGGAATCTTGATATAGCGACCAGCTTTAAAAGCTTTGACTATCTGTCAAAGCCTACTGTATTCCCACATTCCCCTTATACCTACAAGAAAACAGGAACTAGATGATGTCTGCAAATGTTTTCTCGACTAACATGTGAGTGACGCAGGAAAGTTGGGATGATATGGGGGACAGGATATTCTGGTCGACCTGTATCCAGCACTATATGCATCTCTGTCTTCAAGTGTTAAACCTTTTAACGGCAGGACAGAACAGCGTTTTACTGAAAGTAAACCACGCAGGGTATGATGTGAGATCGCTATTTGTGACGGACGGGCGGACGGGAAGGTTGCTGAAAATAGCAGCACCTAAGGCAGGAGAGACGGAAAGTGCCATGGTTCGACATCTGCTGTGTGTCAAACGGCTGTCATCCTCACTTCCTCGATAAGCGGCGTCCAGAAACATTTAGATAAGCTCCTCTTTGTAATCGGCAGGTCTTGAAGAAAAACGCATCCGGTTTCTTTGGCATGTGTACTAAAACACTCATAAAGCGATAATGAGTAAACAATATGTGTGTTACTAACCAGTTCCTTAGACATTTTTGCAAGACTTCATTCAACGTAATGAATAGTAAGGGTACTTGGGTACATTACAGTCAAATATTCATTCGATGATGACTCTCTCCTTGGTCAGTTCTTCTTTGCCTAAAGATTACTAGTAACAGAACATTTAATATAGCTAGGTGGCAGCCCAAATAATATAGCTAATACTTTTAAATTCCCTCAAGAATAATCATTCTTGATAGTAGATAATTTAATCATAAATTTCCCTGTTATCAACTGTGTAGGCTAAAGGAATGAACGCATAAGGAAAATAGAAGCAATTAACAGTGAAGCAACAGAATCTAAAATAAGAACAAATTAGAAACTAAAGCCTTCACTTATCTTAGTAATATTGCAAGATCATTCACAGCTGACTAGTTTCAAGTTGTATCTAAGTTGAAGCTTTTAGTTCCTAATTTTTTCTCGTTTTAGAATGGATATTTATATCTACCATGTAGCCACACTGTTTCATACTTGTTTTCGAGGTAAGTATGAACAAACGCCAATCGTCAGGTTTATGGTTGATGCGGTCTTACTCGCTCCTCACTTCCGCTATCCTACGCGGAATGCTGCTTTCAGGTGATTTCTGCTCCGGCTGCTCTGGCATGTAATCTTAATTTCTGGGTATGCGTGGGTGTTTGCGAATAAAACCAGAACTCTCGTTGACACACTTTTATTCTCACCAAAATATGAGTGCATGAGATTTGCCGATCGCTATTAGCAGCGTTAAGTCGTTACTGTGTATTTACTAAGACCGAAGATAGTTACCATTAAATATGTGCCCTCACACCCGAGGACCCGGAATACAAGTCCCGTGACCGAAGTGCTCGCTCGGAGATCTGGGCGACAAGTGTAGTGACCCGTTACGTCCAGGTTCTGGAGGGCCAGTCTAAACGACCCTTTCTCTCCGGGTTCTGGAGGGCAAGTCTCCCACCGACCCTTTCTCTCTGGGTTCTGGCAGGCAAGTGTTTGTGCGTCATGAGCTATGTCTTTCACCCCCCTTAATTTCTCCTACGACGGGTTTCGAAGAAACGGCCATCCCTTGTTTTCCTGCTCAACACCGGCACTGAGCGATTTCCAGGAAAACTGGTCTTACCAGGCCTCGCTTGACTACCTGAAGCTCGTCCCTAATGACTTGTCTGTAACATTTCGTGCCTTTTGACAATTTTAGCCACAACTAATGCTCCAGATTCTGTAGCTTTATCATGTAACGATTTTAACATTTTCTGATTATTTAATTCCGCCATGTGTGACAGTATTATATCCATAATTATGGCGTTCACAATTTCGGCTTCATGGTCTACAGCTGGTGGCTCCAACAAATTCTGAACATCATTGCAGAAAACTAGTTGTCAAATTCCTCTTGACGTTTGCCAAATAAACGTACAGAGGTATTTTTAGAGGTGGCGCGTGACCTTGTCACTCGCGCATATCCGAGCATCACGCAAAGCGATGGTGGGGGTAAGTTTCCACTAGCAGCCAGCTGGCTAGTTGGCTACAAGTCGAAGAGATCATAGTTAACACACCACCTACCCCTATACACAACTGAGCGATATGGCTCCGCGGTAACTTGTGAGGCTCGTTTTCGGGAGGTTTTGGGTACAACTTCCGCGGTCGATCTTCCTACTTACGGGTTCTTTTCGAGGGGTTTCCCCAGGTCACCAGGCGAATGCTGGGAAAGAAAATTGCATATCCTGAATTTTCTTTCTATTTCATTTCACACTCATTTTATTCCGGCCTTCCAGGAAGTGTTGGCGAAGTGTTGGCGATGAGCGAGTTTGGTGCTGGTGTATGGGGACTTTGGGAAATGTAACTGTTGTTCTCGGTGGATGGGTGGCGTTGCTTGGCGAATCTGGTGTCGATATGAAGAATATTCAGCACACGTTAGAGACCCTCACGCTGGCTCAGGCTACTCGCCCGGATTCCAACACATTCGTAGAGCGCTGTCATTTCCTGCCGGGGCCTGACATACAATAGCTACAAGAGTTGGCTCAGTATAGAATGCACTCCGTAAATATTCTACTTCTGTACTTATTTACAGGTACTTAAAAATAACAACTCCTGATTTATGCAACAACAGAACTTGTTAACTGCTTTCGATGAATAGAAACAATGCTATCATAGTGACAATTATGATTAAAAAAGTTGATCCAAGCTGTATGAAATGCAAAAGGGCAGCTGAACAGGCACGTCATCTGCTGTGTCTGTGAGCCATTAACAATCCAAAAGATTTAACATCATTTATTTATGCAATTTCTTGAACTTAATAATGTCTCGGCCTCCTTTCTAAAGAATGTAGCCATTCTGAAAGACTAGAAAATAAAAGGGTGCAGAAATGATCAGTAATGATCGAGGTGGTTAGGACTTCCCTAAACCCTAACCTAACCTAAACTTAAATCTCCCATACCTCGTGCAAGCTATTGGCCGACCGTGTGCACCTGGCGTCAGTGACCATTGCCCTCTGTTTTATTGACATATGGTTTTAGTGCAGATATTTGAAGTCAATTGCTTAGGAATTCTTAAACCCGATTTTGATACATTAAGCTAAATGTATCGGTGTCATAAACGGTGCCAGCATTGTTGTAATGGATGGCACGAACCGTCACAGCGAGATTCGCTTCCTTCTAAGTATACCCGCAGCGTTTTCGCCCTGAGAACGTTGCCAATGACAAAACATAGGAGTGATGGCTGAGTGAGAAAGCTCTGCAGAGATCCTCATTTGTCACCCAGGAACACGTCACGAAACTGCTTCCGCTAGAAATTAGGAGACGGGGGAGTCGTTGACAACCCCAGTGACAGCCTCGGGTAATTAAACTAGGGTTTGAGTTATGAAACGACTAGAGCAATTAGCCTATATGCTAACAGTTTTCCTCTGCTTGTTAACAATATTACTTGCCTGTTAACTAGCCGAGGGGAAAGCAGTGTTTAACAAGAACAAGCAATGAACCTTCCTTTGAGACAATGGACACACAAACGTTTACCTAACTTTTATTGGCGGTTTCTTGCCGTTCAACAGCTGTGTTAGTAAACACTCTAAAGATATCCAGTAAATCTTCGTAGTTTACTTTAAAATGTTTAATCATTTTTCTTCCTTTTTCATTCCTGCAGACCATATTTAGATTTTGGAAAACATACAAGGGCTTGCAACTTGACAAAATCAAAGTTTAAGGGCTAGGTCGAGCCCTATTATGTGCATATGTTTGCAGCTAGAACAGCTGCAGCTAAATTCGTGTTAGTCTTGTCGAAATTTTATAGTAGTTACTATTTCTTAAATGAATACACGAACGTATATAAAATTAAGTATGTCTTTCGTAGTATCATACTACCTTTAATAGAAATTTGAAATGTATATTTATGGCATACTTTTTTAAGAAATAAAAAAAATTACGGGTGGATGAAACTTGTGTAAACGCCGGCCATACTATGCTAAAGGGCTGGACTGATGGTACGTTTAGAAATATCACAGCAGTCCCTATTATAATATTGAGAGAGAGGGAGGGAGAGGGAGAGGGAGAGGGAGAGGGAGAGGGAGAGGGAGAGGGAGAGGGAGAGGGAGAGGGAGAGGGAGAGAAATCAATTGTAAATTATGTGCTCTCAATCATAATTGTAATGACGCACGGAATTCGTGTTTAGAACAAGTTACTTTTTCTAAAAGTAGGCTACTATACTGCATGTTTTTGGTCGGTCTGGGTGGCTCAGTTGGTTAGACGCTGGCCTACTGTTCCCACAGGCGCGGCTCCTCAGGGTAGGCAGGGTAGGCACTGCCTACCCTATCGTAATACATTAACAAATAATGTTTAACTATGATTCTGCATTTTATCATTTGAACCGTCATTTTCCCCTAAATTGCAGTTCAAAAATTTTTTTCTCGGTTATAATGACCAGCGCATGGTCAAATCCTTTAATCTCAATTCCGATTCATCAAAACTGCGCTGTGTGTTTGAAACGCGCGGCAGAAATGATACGCGTGGAACCTGGGTAGTGGAGAGCAGGCTAGCTTAACCTCTGCCTGCCCGGCCCCATTTCCTCAGTACGAGGCCCTTGAACAGGGATAAGGAAACATTCGGTCTGTATATGCACTCCGAGCATGCGTAGACGCGTCTGCCAGCAGTCCGAACACTTGCCGGCCCAAATCCGAAATTATGCGACATTTTCCGAACAGCCATACTCCACGAACGAAGATCTCAGATATCTGAATCTGTCGTTATCTCTGTGTAATACCAGTATGACCGACTTAATTAGTGAACTATTACAAATTTCGCTTTCGCGGCACACTGACAATGAAAAGAGGAGTGTTTTAGCTATTTAACACAAAGCTGCAGTCAGACAATTTTTCAATTTCTTAATCTATTTTAGTCATGGGCGTAGCGAAACGGGGGCAAGGGGTGCCACGGCCCCCCCTTGGAAGTTGGTGAACTTAATGTGCAGTCAGTTACTGACTTTTAAACTATTATTTTAATTTTGATGTAAAGAACAATTTTTGTTTAGCACAAATTAATACGGTTATCTGCAACAAATACTATAAATTTTGACAGTAAAATAATGATTTACTATTATATGATTACAAATTTCCAACATGTACCCCCCCCCCCCTGGAAAAAAGTCTGCCGACACTCGTGATTTTAGTTTTGGCGGTAATTCATCCGTAAGTCACACTCATTCACTCTGCTCTTATTAAACAACCAAACAATATATTGTTTGCGTTATCCGCAATGACTTCGCCCCCTATATTTCGGATAAACGGGGTATATTATTATTATTATTATTATTATTATTATTATTGTTGTTGTTGTTGTTGTTGTTGTTGTTGTTTTTTTTTTTTTTTTTTTTTTTTTTTTTTTTTTTTTGTTACTGTTACACTTTGCCTACCCTAAAATGTTGACTGCGAGCCGCCACTGTGTTCCCAAGGTCGCGGGTTCAAACCCGGCCCAGGCCGATGGTTTTTAAATGTGCTTAAAAACGACAGCTCCATGTCAGTAGATTTACTGGCATGTAAAAGAACTCCTGCGGGACAAAATTCTGGCACACCGGCGACGCTGATGTGATCCTGGCAATTGACAGCGTCGTTAAACAACAAAATAATTTTAATAATTTTTTGCATGTTTTGGCTAACCTGAGATAAACCCCAAACGTATGTTTATATATTTCGAGTATTGAGGATTAAAGAGAGGGAATATCCGTAACTTGCTATCTGCTTCTTGACAACACTGCAGCTCTCCACGTGGAGAAGCTGTAGGCTGACATACATCTAGATCTAAAAGGCAGACTGTAGTGCACATTTCGTTATTTTACCTAATCTTTAGAGAAGATCATATAGAAGATCATAATTATTTTTATTTTGGTGGAAAGTTTTGTACGCGCCTCTATAAGCGAATATTAAAAATGGGAAAGTAAACGCCATTCACTCATTTGATATCTTATAAGGGTGCGAAATATGGGCGGCGCGAAGGGGTGGCAAGGGGGGTGCAAAGGGGGTCCGCGGCCACCCCCTAGGAAGCTAATGTACTTAATGTGCAATCAAATGCTATTATACTATTATTTTAATTTTGATGTAAAGAAATATTTTTGTTTAGCACAAACTAATACGGTTATCACAACAAATACAATAACTTTTGACTACAAAATAATGAATTAATATTGTTTTGTTGCAAACTTCAAACATGCCGCCCCCCCCACCCCCTGGAAAAATGTCTGCCAGCGTCCATAGTTCAAAATTCGACAAATTAATACATCTGTATTTATGCATGCCTAGTATTTGCATACCCCATCAACTGAACATTTCCGTGACAACTGCATTTTTATATACAGGCTATTAGGGGGCTAAGGGTGATAAGTGGTACTTTAATATGCATCCACCTTGGTGTGTTAGTTTTTTTTTTTTTTCTCGTTTTTTCTTTTTCTCTTCGTCTAAGACTTTTCCCACAAACCAGTCTGTTTACAAACTGATGCTTTTTCATTATCCAGCTGCGTTGCGAAATGAACAATGCCTGGGAGATACACTTCAATGCGCAACCCACTGGGCCAGGTAATGTGGGGTCCTTGGCCTTGCAGAAAGCATTCGAACAAGGTTCCTAATCAACATTCGTTGCCGCGTTATAACATTATTTCCGCCCACTCTGTGTCATGAGGTCATCTTCACTTTAATATTTATAAGACCATAGGGGTATCAGGTTAGTATCTCTCCAGCTTCCATGTAGTAAACATGCAGGAACGGTGCATTATTAAGTGCAGTGCTCGCTTGCATCATCAGCAGTGTCTTGTGTATTTCAAGTATGAAACAGTCACGTTATCCGTGGCATGAATTTACATTACGTTACTGGTGCAGATCCTAGCAAGGTCGTTCGCCATGTCTAAAATACATCAGCACGCTTGATAAGTAAAATTATAAGTCCGTAAATGAAGCAAATATTGATGTACTCCTAGTATTGTTGATTACCATGTTCTCAATTACCAGTGCACTTATACCCCTAACCTCCTGCACGTATGCGTATTTATATATGTGTGTACTAGTGAATCAGCTGCCCCTATTTTTTTCAATTTATGCCACCCACTAAGAAGCAAGTGCGGCTTGACCGAGCATCAAAACTTCACGTATGCGTATAGACAGAAGGCGGCTTAACATCTCGGTGAATAAGTAATTTAAGGACAAACGGCATTCACGATATTAAATCCATTCCAAAATCTTTGAACCCTTACACAGAGAATACCAACAGATTTCTAGACAAGTACACATTCTACACACACTCTCCCAATACTTCTATTGAATAAACACCTGTCGTAAAAGAGTCATATTCAAAATGAGTTAAAACAAAATTGCGAATCTGTGCCAAGGGATAGTGATCGTTTGTCGAGTCAAAGACAAGTTTACATTCATGATGTAGTTAAACAGTCACACCAACAAATGTTGAATAGTTTAATAATTCAATGTTGGCATAAATTAAAGCGCTTACTAGTTCGTACAGCATGTGTCATAGTTTGAACTATGTTTATTTATGAAGATAAAATACCAATATAATCTTAAATTTGCACAAATTGGTCACAACTAGTAAATTTACGAAGCAATGGATAGTTTCCGCACACCTCAGCTAGTATTAGAACTTAAAATGCTGGTCCTTACAGGGTTGTGATGGTCGAGCGGAATTATTACGTTTTGGTTACAACGATCTGAGGACACGTGTTCTAATATATGGTAATGAATCAAAGCTTCGTACATTACATTTCACTTCTTTCGACCAATAAAGTATTACAAAACAAATTACAAATAAAGTAAATTAAACAGATGAAAACGCAGTTTGAACTTTGCTTCATCAATAAAGTACCTTTTGAACTTATGTTATTCTTACATGTGGCTGTAAATGTGGCAAAAACTTAATGTAATTACTTTTCTGTAGTTACTATATGTTGCTTTTTTATTTGTTTAGTACGTTCAATGTTAATAAAAGTTCCTATAAGGAAGTTTGGGCTTACAAAATGTCCGTTTAGTTCACGAGCCCACTCAACCACAAACTTCTCCTGACTGACCTCTATCCGAAACATTTAGGTATCAACTACTTGCCAGTCTACTAAAAGAGATTTATGTATTAGCTCTTGGCTATGAAAAGTTAGTTGATTCATCTGGTATCTGTGTATGAATAACGTATAATGTAAATTATAATCAAAACAGAGCACGCATATACGCACAAAACTTCGCATGTTTTAAAATTAATATTAGGGATTGCTAGACAGACAGCTAAAAAGTAACGTTCAGCCTTATTATCTATTCTCAGTTTTACTAAGGATACTGCAGATTGTCTTAATCAACCCAAAGCTGTGAAATGTTGCTTTTCCATACATGCCTTTGGAAGCAAACATGAGTGTTCTGTGGAAGTATTTTCTTAGGGTAGGGACAAGAGACGTATGGAGGTATTTCCCCTTCGCCCTTGCTTGATGAGTGGGGCGTGAGTTAGGAACCAGCACGTCGATCTAGGGGTAGCAAACGACGTCACATCAGGGATAAATGGGGGAAGGTCTCTCTCAAGGGACCACGGAATGGTCATCAGTTTTACCGTGTGTGTGTGTAGCCCACAGGAAAGCAGATTGTCTGCAAGACACGCATACCGCAAAGGAAGAGGGGCAAACTAAACAACCCAAAACATTACTTTATGTAAGCACGTACCAGACTGAAAATATACTTGGGTCAAAGATGCTCAGCAAATGCCCCCATATGATCGGATTTCAAGTGAAGCAATTAGGCATGTAGACTGCAAATCGTTGTCCAACAATATACTATACTGTCAAGAAGAATGTTATCAAATAAAAATACATATACAGGCAAATGTCTAATTAGAAAGGAAGTAGTTTCTTCTGCGATATTACATAACGCTATTAAAATAACTGTTCGTGGGCTCCCACTCCACTGTGCGAGGTAACCGAAAGTCGCCGGTGAAAAAGTGCCGACAGAGGTCCACTAAGATATTTAGTAACGAACAGGTAGCATATCTCTCATTGTTTGATTAAAAAAACGGATCCTATTATTTTCCTAGCACTTATCGCTCACTGTACTTCAATTGTCATGTAATAATGAGGCGTTTGTCTTCATTGTCATTTATTTTTCGGAAGAAAATGTACACGGTAAGAATGTGGAAATCAGGTGAACCCTAATCTATTTTGAGACTTTTATATACACAGAAACAGATATATAATTATCACTTCCAAGTTTAAGCTCTCACTTAACCTAGTTTTCACTGCCACCTCACTTTCTTAGCGCCCTTCCGGACGCTTCGCTTGCTTGGGAGTCGAACACAAGACCTCTTTATCCTCTTGTAGTAGCGCTCTCTGCACACAGCAGTCGTCATAAACTTGCTCGCGACTGAGTTGTTCGCTAATTAACGCCTAATCACTCGCCAGAACGCTCACTCACATCTCCACTGGCATTTTCCAGAGAATTCTAGAATGTTCTGGAGGTGAAGGAGAAGATATTTCCAGAAGATTCCAGTTATCTCTCAATATTGCATTTGGTGTTTACACTGGATGAGAGCGTAAGTCTTTCTCTTTCCGCCACCTTCTAAATAAGCTTGAACCACAGTACCCAGATCATATTGTGACCGCAAAGAACAGTGTAAACAGTATCACAGACAATATTTTCTCTCATCCTAAAGGCTCTAAATTCTAAAGGGAATCTCACATCAGAGATAAACACCCCAAGGGCGACTAACAATTATAAATACTTTATGCCCCGGGTTTAAGTAACCTTTATATGGTAATTAATATTTCTTTATACCAACAACCTTACTGCTGGTGTTCCCTTATGGTCTAACCGGGAAAAAGTACGAATCAGCTGGGGAATTTAATGTCTTACTGACAAGTTGGCCATGATAGCTTAGTGTTTACTGCAACCGCTCGATGAGGATGATTTGTGGTTCAAATTCCGGCTATGGCATTGCATTTTTCAGTCCTGATTCCACCTCAATTTAACAAGTTACCATATTTTCTCAACTTTCTTTTCCTCACTGTCACCAATACTAAAGCCTTAGATATTTATGTGGCACACACATATATTTGTGACATTACTTCACTGCTACGATCCACCGTTATTCCCATCTTGAAGGCTGGAAAGGACCGCCATCTTCCCTCCAGCTATCGTCCTATTTCCCTCACCAGTTGCGTTTGCAAGGTGATGGAACGCATGACCAATGGACGATTGGTATGGTGGTTAGAAAGTCGTAACCTACTGACTAACATCCAGAGTGGTTTTCGACGACGCCGTTCAACTGTTGACCATCTTGTGTCAATATCGACACAGATAATGGACGGCTTTATGAAGAACTGTCAAACCGTTGGCATATTTTTCGATCTTGAGAAGGCTTATGATACGTGCTGCCGAGCAGGGATTCTACGTTCCCTGTATGCCTGGAACATACGTGGACGCCTACCACTTTTCATTCAGGAGTTCATGAAGGACCGCTTTTTCCGAGTAAGGGTCGGCTGGGTTTTTTCTAATTCTTTTGTTCAGGAGGAGGGAGTACCTCAGGGTTCGGTGCTAAGTGTCACGCTCTTTGCTATAGCAATTAACAAAATCTGGAAATGTGTTCCACCTGGAGTTTCGTGATGCCTATTTGTAGACGACTTCGCTGTCTATTGCACTTCTGAGCGCACGGCGTTCTTACAACGGCGCCTGCAGCAATGTTTGGACAACCTTAGAGAATGGAGCGTGAAAAACGGCTTCCGTTTCTCAACTGAGAAGTCAATCTGCGTTAATTTCTGGCGTCGTAGGAGACGATTACCACCTTCTCTCCGCTTCGGTCCAGATTTACTTCCCTTCGCAGAAGAGACGCGCTTCCTGGGTTTGATCCTGGACAGGAAGCTTAGTTGGTCGTCGCATATTGCACAGCTAAGAGCACGATGCGACCGTTCCCTAAATATCATGCGAGTACTGAATGGCAAATCGTGGGGAGCGGATCGGACAATTTTGTTGCGAATATATCGCACATTGGTCCGATCCAAGCTAGACTATGGGTGTTTTGTTTATTCGTCAGCACGACCATCTGTGCTCAGAAGATTAGACGTGGTCCATAACAGGGGCATCCGCATTGCAACAGGAGCTTTTCTAACAAGCCCAGTGGTGAGCCCTTACGCCGAGTCCGCAGAAGCTCCTCTGCAATATCGGCGTGAGATTCTCTTGGCAAATTATGGTTGTGCGCTTAGATGTATGCCTAAGCACCCAACGTTCGCTTCTTTTTTCACCACCACGCTAAGAGAACGATATAGGAATAGCACCCTTAGTCCTAAGCCTGCGGGGTTCCGTTTCCAAGACCTCCTAGTGAAGCTTGGAGTGGAACTGCCTGGGATGTTCGCCAAGGGCGAGAGGCTTTACCCCCCTGGGCTATCTGGTACGCCCCATGTAGATCTTGGGATGACCGTACACCAGAAGTCCACGATGCCTATTTCAAGTATCCGCACGTGTTTCTTAGAATTTTTGTCAGTCTACACTGACCGTCGATATATTTACACCGATGGATCAAAGAGCACCAACGGTGTTGGATGTGCTTATGTTTATGGAACCGAACCATATACATTCGGTTTTCCAAATACCACTTCCATTTATACTGCAGAGCTTTATGCAATTTATCGAGCCGTTTTGTATGTGCGCCGTCGTAAATTAGGTGACTGCCTGATTTTGAGCGATTCCCTTAGTGCACTGCAGAGCCTTTGTCAGTTGTACAACCCATCCTATTGTACAACGTATCCATGATGCCCTCCATGTTTTACACACTTCTGGTGTTGACGTGGTGTGTGCATGGATTCCTGGTCAGGTAGGTTTGCCGGGGAATGAAATGGCAGATTTAGCAGCAAAGACGGCAACTACAGAACCCAGTATTACCATCTCACGTGTTACTTCGGAAGACTTCAGGCTTGAAGTGCGGAGAGCGGTGCTGTCGTCCTGGCACGACGAGTGGTCAGCTCTCCGCGGTAATAAGCTTAGAGAAGTGAAAGAACTTCCGATAAACTGGGTAACTTCCTGTCGCACATCTGGTCGCGAGGAGGTTAGTTTGGCTAGATTAAGAATAGGACACTGCAATTTTTCGCATGGTTACCTATTTAAAAGGGACCCTGCGCCTATATGTCCGCTGTGTGAGAACATTTTGTCGGTTCGCCATGTGCTGCTAGAGTGTTGCTCTCTAGCGCACCTTCGGGATTCTCTGCAGCTGCCTGCCAGACTTGCAGAGGTCCTGGCGGACGACAAAACAGTGGTTGATAGGGTTTTTAAGTTTTTAGCGGATTGTAATATCACTTTTAGGATTTAAAATTTTAGATATTTGTTTATGCCTTTTGACCTATTTATTTCATTGTTTTATATCGGGCTGATGCCGCTGTTTTTACATTTATGTGTATTTTTTCTTTGATACTAGTATTTTATTTTTGATTCAAGTTTATATCTGGCTATTGCCATGAATTTTAGAAGGGCGCTAATGACCTAGAAGTTGAGCGCCCTTAAACCCATAAATCATCATCACTGCTACGATAGTGTTACTTTGACACGGAGTGCATACGTATACAAAGCTATCGCCGAGCTTCCGTGCGGGCAGCATCCCGTGTATTCGATGTTCCGAAGCTCAGTAACATTACTTGTCAGTTTGGAATCTAGTAGTAAGTTTGTGTGTTAAAGTGTAAGGAAAATGTCTTTGTGATAATTTATATATGCCATACGTGATGTAAAAGTGGGAAATAAGGAATACTTGAATGAATAATGAAGAATAATTTTGCCACACTATGTTAATAATATTAGTTGTGTGTTTATGAAATCCTGCAGCATATAATATTTCCATGAGCGTGATATTAAACGCTACTAGCAGTACCGTTATGTAAATACATGAGAAATATAAACATCATACAATATAAATATATGCTACACTTTCAAGGCATATTGGGCGGGAGTTGTTTCAGTACGATTATGTAAATATATGTGTGTTTGAGGTATAAATACGCAGTGACCGAGGTTCCTGTAGGTATATTGCTTTTCCAGGAAGGAGATCACCACAGCCAGTGTGACGTGAAGCTGGAGAAACACAATCACACTTACTCTCCTGCCCTAATAGCGACATCTATAACGTGTTCTCGCCCTGCTCACTTAACGACTCTGTACGGGGACGTTATAATGGACTGTTACTAACGACTTGGAAAACATCCAACTCCTTGCCTCAC
Organism: Tenodera sinensis; assembly: GCA_030765045.1. Classification (NCBI taxonomy): domain Eukaryota; kingdom Metazoa; phylum Arthropoda; class Insecta; order Mantodea; family Mantidae; genus Tenodera; species Tenodera sinensis. The sequence goes on along the minus strand of CM060961.1, from coordinate 177,088,535 downwards.
ACGCTCACACGGCAGCAGCATAAGGCCATTCAAAAGTATCGACACACTTTTCATAACATTTGTTTTAACACAAAAATCTCACGTAAAATTGTCTACCCATTATACTCGAGCTGATCCTATAAATCTTCTCCTGCACAAATTCACGCGTCAGATGGTACCGCAGTGAAAGGCTCACATTCGGGAGTCTCTGGTTTGATTCCTGTTGAGCCAGAAGTCTCACATTGGATTTTTTTCATGGTTGAATGCGGAATACTGCGGGTTTTTGGCACGCAATCATGAAACAATACGGTATGAAGTGGTAAAAATCACATGATCTTGGTCCCGATAGTGAGCTTGACGGCAAATAAATGGGGTCACAGAGTCTAAAAAGCGCTACGCGAAATCCAAAGGTAATTCCTAATACTCGTACATATATATGACTGACGCCTTCTCTACCACGCATACAAATGCATTGTAGATAATCTTGGACTTGCTGCCACTTGACGTGGAAATTAAAAGACCAGAGACCAGATATTGGTTGAGAAAAGAAAACCTGGCAAAAACGGCTCCAGTAAGAGATGAACTGGAACTTTTGGAAGTACTCCAAACAGAATGGCAAGCTCAACAGGACGGAGAACTTATGATATTACACCAAATGCAGCAGAAAGGCACGATGATTTTAAATTCCTTGCTCCATCCAGAGGCCTGATACAGTACCTCCTTGGTCACAGCCCTTATGATACATTTTGGTCCCTCTGAAACAGATAACTGCCAAAGTGAGGAGAGAGTCTTCTGAACATGCCACTTGGAAATGCCCTCTCACTCAATTATATAGAATAACAGCACATTCATATGTACAAAATTGGACTACATGTGAAATGAGTAGAAATAGAAAAAATGTGGATTTAGTTAGATCGGTTGAGAGTCCTAACCACTATAGATAACGTCAGCAAAGAAGAAAAATACACTGACTCGATATAACATGGATGTGGCCTATTTATAGTTAAATATTTTTGCGTTATATATTCAACGTTATATTCACTCGCTGAACTTCGTACCACCTGCTGTAACTCTTCATAAGTAATTATCGATCCTTCCAACTCCAATTCATTTAGATCGATAATGCTCGACGCATCGTGTACGATTTGACTGTCGTTTGGTTATTAAATAAAACTCGTCCATAATTCAAATAAATGTAATGTCTTTTGTTTGTATGCATGATAAATGCAGTTAACTTTTAATGCAAAGCTTTATGGTAGACTCCGTGTTTTGTTTTCTTTTCCTGTGTGTAAGTAAACAAAGATGATAACTTTTCGACACGCAAACACGCAACATACAGTTTCCAAGTGCGAAACGATACAGGATTGTTTTAGGTCATTCAAATTTGTTGAACTTACCTTGAGAACTTTACAATATTGAAATCCTCAAATTAATTCAACCTTCGCTAAAACACATCTTGTGGTCATGTCTAACCCTGCCCTAATTCCTCCAGTCTCGCTAAAACAAAAAATTGAATGCTTTTTTTGTTTATTTATAAGCCTGCAACGTCAGTGTGACTTAATAGAATGGCTGATCCAAATGCATGTTCGCAAAATGTAATTACATCACAATCACATCTGTTCTCAAAGCACACTACCTGTTTTACGAAGGAAACGATTTTAAATGTAATAGATGCAGCTGTCAAACGATAGGTCCACCACAAATGCCAAATATTAAAAGTAATCCGGAATGGTAAGTCCTATACAAAATTACCAATTTAGATATTTTCAATTTCTTAACTGTTCCTTTGGGTTCTTCCTAATATTCTTTTTTCTAAACCTTCCCAGTATTGAGGAAAACAAAACAAAAAACAAAAGCATATTCAAATCGGTCAAGCCATTTTCGAGTTTTTGTAAGACTAAGACACGGCGATTTATATATGTGCGTGTTATATCCTACTTATTCATTATTAAATTATGTCGTTCATTGTCTTAATTACAAAATTATGTTGAGTTCAGTTTTCTATATGTAAACGAATATATTAGAAACAAAATAGATGTCAATAAAGTCTGGTTTATAAAAAAGGTACCAGATTTCCGAACAAAGGATAATACATTTCAAAAAATGTATCTCCCCATTTCCTATCATTTCATTCGTTTGCGTTTCAAAGGGCAAGGATCAGACGGACACCCCAGTGCCGAAATTTCGTCCCGCAGGAGTTTGTACATGCCAGAAAATCTTCTAACATGGCTCTGTCACTTTTTAGCACACTTAAAAACATCGATCTTTGTTACAGTAGGCCAGAGCCTAAGCAACTGAGTCACACAGACCTATTATGTATGGAATGGAGTTCGTTTCGTGAAAATGTCGGTGTGCGACGAATCCTGAGTGCTGTCCATGAGAAGAAGAGGGCTTTGTCCGAGCCTGCCACTCAGGATCTGGTCTCACTGTGTCCTTCACCTCAATCCTTCCTCGTGGAGGTTTACAGGAGCACAACAGACGACATTGCTTTTAAATGCCGTAATTCTCCTCCGCTTTCTGATGACCATAATCAGATACTTCACATTAATCGAAATAAACGCTTACAGAAATGGCTTCACTACACATTAGTTTCCAGGTACAAAAGGATACAGGAGCCTGAAGCGAAGGTCACTATTTAAAAAAATAACTTGATGGATTTAAAATTCGTGATCTTGGCATGATCACAAATGGCAAACTAACACTTCAAACATTTGATAAATATTTGAAAATGTAAGCCACTAACAACGAAAGATTACTGTCATAAAAATATATAAATTATTCTGTCACATAAATTAATAAGTTTTGTGTTATTTCAAAATCAAAATTGCTTTACAGGCGATTCCCAGGAAATTCAGGATATATTTTATTTGTCATACAAATATCTTAACATATTGATATTGAAATAAAAATTCTTAGGAACATTTTTGAGAAAATGAAAATTAATGTAAGCTCTACCATCTAGGGGTAGTTTGGAAACTGTCGTGTCCTTGGAAAATACTGAACTTAGATACTAAGTTTGATATTTGCTCACTATTTCGTTTTTAGTTTTGCTGACACACACACGCGTGCGCGCACATACACAAACTTACACTCACAGGCACTTCAGGCTCTTTTCTCGGGTTAAAGAAATATTAAAACGCTGGGTATCAAATAAAATGCAATGCGTCCTCTTCCTGCTGCTAGAGAAACAATAACGAGGCATTTGAAGCTTCAAATTATCTGCCCTTTAACCATTTACTTCTTCTTTACCTGATTACCCTCCCCTTATGTAGGACTTATACCACAGAGCACTTACAAGCCAGTGCCTAGGGTCGAACGCCTGTCTGGGAGCAGAGGAACCTATGGACCGGACAGAGTGAAGACCTGGAAGTTGGTGCCGGCCAAGCACCAGGCATAAGAGTGAGGAGGAGGATGATATGAAATGCAGGCGAAATCGATGAATGGAAAGGTTATGAAGCAGTTGGTGGAATGAGTGGTGGGGGAAACCGGAGAGCCCGGAGGAAACCCACCCAGACGCCGATTCATCCACCACGAATACCACTTGTGGATCCCTGTGATCGAACCCGGGCCGCCTAGGTGTGTATGGACGGTCTAATAGCTCGACCACGGCGCCGCCTACAAGGAAGGAAAACAGGCTAAGGGTTACTGACAAGGGAAAACCAATCCGAGTGCTGTCTGCAAACAACGAAAGACTGTATGAGGAATGGTGGATGGTTTGTTATGTCTTCCCTGCCTTTATGTTTGCGGCGATAGTTCAACCTATGTTACTTCTTCCTGCCTTTAGTGCCTATAAGAAAAAATAATCCCCATTAATAGCTTAGTCACATAACCAGAGGATTTAAGGGGAAAGTAAATGGCAAAAACTGCCAACAGAATCTTTGTTTACTTTTCTTTTGTGCAGTATTAGAATTTCTGTTTCCTCTTTCATTTGAAATAAGCATTTTTTAGTGTTACAGATACAATACATGCATGTTAAGTGCTGTTTAAAAATCGTATCCCATCTGCCATCTTGTACCTACTGAGAATTCTACACTACTTTACCGGGAAGAAACGCATTCTTACACAGGTTAGAGACCAGTGGGTAACCTTGCAGGAAGGTTTGCTCGAGAAATTGCTACTACGGTTAAATATGGTAGCTTCTGTGTCTCAATTCTTTGCAAATGTATATAAGTTTGTTGTCTCTGTTTTCAATTTGAGCACCTTTTTGTGTGACTATCAGTTTGTGGTAAAAATGACCCTTTTCTGAGACTATGAACATAAATTTGTTAAATGTTTGGGTGCTAAAATGAAAATAAGTTCCATTGTGGATCTACTTTGGTGCCAGTATGTTATTTTATAGAACAAGTAATTGTTTGTTGATGTATTTGAATCAAAATATGGTATAACCAAGAGGATGACTATCTTAGTTGACTTAATTATTTACAAATACTTCTGATATTTTAAATAATGTAATGAATTTAATAGTTGTAACAGTCGCAGAATGAGACGTTTAACCTCGTCAAGATATGATCTTAAACTCTGGAAATGCGGACGCCAAATATCTCATTTGAATGACGTCATTATGCTGCATACCTTTCAGCATTTTTAATCTTAAAGGTTTTTACTAGTTCCTCTTTAATTGTTACTTTGTGGTGAAAGTGTGGTATTTAGTGTTGAGTATAGGTTCTAGAACTGACGTTAAGGCGGATAGTGGCGATAAATATCAAGTTTTTACATAAGCAGCCGCGAAAAATACTATGCAATTACCTCAAATATCCAGTACAGTAGACAACACCCCTGTTACTCAAGGTGGGAGCTACAGTGTTGCCGCACTGCGAGGACAGACTGGATCCTCAATATGTAGTCAGACTGGAGAAAAATGCAAAAGAAATGATTTCTTAAGGACAGAGAATATTGCTCTAAAGCCTTTGAAATTGTTCTCTGCGCTCAAGAATGATAGAATGTAAACAACCTGTAGTTTAGAGTCAGAACTCTTAAATTTTGAGCATCTTGGATAGACTTTTCTCGTATGACAGTTACTGATAATTCTAAATGTCGAAAAGCTATAATAAATTCAATACACCTATATTTGTTACACCTGGCTTAGGAAGTTTTAAATCTAATCAAAACTGTCATAGTCCTTATACTATACTTTTTCTCCAATCTGCAATTTGTTATCGAAAATGCCTAACATAAAAGTAAATGATTTAATATTATATATTTGTGCTTTAAAAGGTAGCGTCCCTGAAAGGTCGGAGGAGTTGGCGTGCTGACCCCCGTCACCCCCAAACTGCACTCCTTCTTGGCCTTGGCTGCGGCTGGAGGACGCAGCGGCCGGGTGATGAGGATAACCTCTGCATAGAGGACACGCCCTAGGATTATTATATAATTTTGTTTTAAACAGGCTTTCTAACGGTATTCGTCCCTTAACAGTACAAGCAGTTGTAAAACTGTCCCTCGCCCTTCTTCCGCTGCTAATGACAGCACCACTTGTGAATACTTGAATGACATTAGCGAGCGGCAGAACAAAGAAGTTTCCAGAATCTTCGCGAAGCCTCCACTGCCGGTTTATTTGTGACAGCTTCGGAAATATGTTAATTTCGGGAAAGATCTGTGCTACGTCAAGCGAGTGGTTCTTGTTTTGAAAGGAGAAGTTGTCGGTTCGTGAACGAGGCAGCTGTTAACAATGCATATGAATGCACAGTCGTCGTCATGAGAGACCGTATGTGTCGACAGAGACGGTTTGGGATACCTCGTGTCGGAGTTAGTCTTGAAGTGAAGTTATTTTAGTGAGTGTTGAGTGATTGTATCGTCAAAGCGAGCTGTTTTTAAGACTTAGAGAGTAAAAAAAGCCAGACAAGTTTGTGTCAATGTTACGAGAAGACAGAACTGCGGTGAGTTGCAAGGTCACGAAGTTGTGTTAACAACGGTAAAGGAGAACTGTTTTTTGCTTCAGTTTTAGAAGAAAAATAAAGTGACAGAAAAAGTAACTAGACTTGTCATTTTGTCATTATATAATAGTTCAAGAGAAAGACGTTGTATTCATATTAAATGTATTTGTTCATAAGTTACGTACAGTTTTAAGATGTCTTTAATAGTTAGCAAGATAACTTTAAATAAACAAACATGGCGGTTACACAAAAATGAAAAAAGATGTGTTCCATTTCAACATTTGTGTAATTAAGTGCGTTGGAATGCACAAGAATGCATAGAATATATAACCATCAACAAAAATTTTAATTTGCTGAGCTTTTCCACTTCGTTTTAAGGGAAAAAATAACAGAAGTACGGAAAAGGAAAGCTATTGCGGGATTCGAACGACTTTTGAGTGCCCGGGCTATTAAGATACAGATTTGTGTAGGTATTTTATGATAGGACAGTGCATATTCATCGTTTAAACAAGCATAGTTAGTGAAACTATGAAGCCTAGTATCCTAAGTCAGTCACCATTAGGGTGTGTTATATGAATTTGAGAATGAATTTTATGGAAAAGAATGTGGGTAAATTGGAGAATTTAATATGTTGCCGCAGTAGCTCAGTGGTTAGACCAACTGGAGAGAGGCTTGAAGTTATGTGGTTCAAATCCCGCCTATGGCATTGAATTTTCAGTCTGCAACTCTTAGATCCGGACTGAACTTCTCAGCATGCAGGACAGAAATGAGATGTTGTGTGTGTTGCAAGCAAGCAGGGGTCGGCAGGAGTGGGTCTAAAACAGCAACACTTCGATAGCAACGATGTACTAAACTAAAATTATTCGGTACATTTTAGTGAACCAGAAGAATTATTGAGTGTTCAACGGACTAATGATTCTATCTGAGCGCTATCAACAATTGTGAAGGATAAGTTAGCTAAAAGGAATCGAAAACGTTCGGAGCCAACAGAATGCAGCCATTAAAGACCTTTTTATATTCTGAAATACTGCAGAACTGACTGTTTATTTTATAATATATTATATAGAACGTGTGTTAAAGTTTTAAACGTTTATTAAATAAAATGACGCACTTTAAATAATGAAATAGTTCTTGTAGTTTTCACAGAATTGACAGTGGGATGATTATGATAATCGTGATTTTGATGATGAAATGAAACACACACACACACACACACACACACACACACACACACACACACACACACACACACACACACACACACACACACACACACACACACACACACACACACACACAAAAAAAGCAATGAACAAACATACTTTATCTAATATATTTATGGCTCTTTGAGTTGCTTATATCTATTAATTCCCCTTTATATTTAACATTTTGTTTTATGTCTAATGGGGAAGTTTATTACGGCCACTGATTACTTTAACCCCTCATCCTTTTCCATTTTCCCTATTTCCTCATATTTAATTTAAACATTTCAAGCTCATTTTTCCTAAATACTTTCCTGTTTTCTCAATGTATTTGTCTGATTCTGAATTAAAATTTTTCTAAACTTTTAACTTTAATAGGAAAAATTCCATTTTTTAGGTACTAGAATCTCTCTTCCTTTATCCATACCACTGCAATCCAAAATATAGTGTCAATTATCATATAATCTTCCGTATTTTGTACTTATCTCCCCCTTTTTATCCCTGTCATGCCACTTAGGTTCATTACCCTGTCCTAGCCCATTCTTACCCCATTCCGGCCTCTTTATTGCATACTTCAATGTATTTCTTTCTCCCTCATTCCATTTTTAAGAATCTATAATCTATTTATGACCTTTTGTCGTTAAAGCTACTCAGAATTTCTTGATTTTCGACATTCTCCACCCTTGTTCTCATTTCCCTCCAGAAACCCTTACTTTTATTCTTTCTTTCTGCCCATTTTTCCTCCATGCCTATTTCCTCCAATACTATCCGTATTTTGTGCATCCAAGTTTCTTCCCGTTTTCTGCTGTACAAGCATGCATTATTTTGGTGTATAATTTTCCTCCAATTAATTTATTCTAAACCAGTATTTAATTGCTCTTTCTACCACTTTACCACTTGCTCCTACTCTCCCTAGTTCTGTCTTTACTACTCCACTTGGTGAGCTCCGTGTTAACCCCAGTATTATTTTACAAAACTTTCTGTGTATTATGCTTACATTTTCCCCAACCTTTTCCCAACTCCCATATTTCTGCTGCATGTTACATCTTTGCTTCTACCACTGCGCCATATACCCTTTCTAGCCATAACATTTTCATTTCTGGTATTTCTTAACCCATGCTCCAATTACCTGTATTGATTATTTCCCCTTTGCTAATGCATTTTTCTTCTGTTCACCCCAACCCTTACACTGTTTAGCCTAACTCCTAGATAGTCAATTATCCTCAACTTCCAACTCTGTTCTCTTCCAATACCATTTTAATCTTGCTTAATTTGTATCCTTTTATAATTTTTTATTTGTTTATTTTCAACCCCCAGTCTTTACAGTGTTTGCCAATATCTTCAAAAGCTTTATTTAGCCCTACAACTGAAATGGAACCTGCCACTAGATCGTCTACAAACAGTAGCCCTGGTATTTCCTTATTGTTCATAACTGCTGAAGGTTTATTAAATTTTCCTATCTTTTCTATAATATCATCTATAAATAAGTTAGATAACACTGGACTAAGTTTATATCCCTGTCTTACTCTCGAAATGCTCTGTACTCATTCCGTTACTTTGTTTGGCATTTTTTGCAAAGAACTCATTCTCCTGAGAAGCTTATCTTCAGCAATAATTCAATAAATGTATTGGTTATCTATTTTATTCTTAGTTTTATACATAGTGCCTCTCTTTTAATGGTATCAAACGCCTTCTCTAAATCAATAAATACCATGTACACCGTTCTCCTTTTATTGCTCAAAAAATTACCACTAAAAAGCAAATATTGATAAACATACCAGAGGTAAAAGCCAGAATTAAAACAGTTATAAAAAGGTTGAAAAGGCATGAAAATTCTATATCTGAAATTCAAGATTCTGTTTACTTTTTCAAAAGCTTAAACTCTTTCGGCCTCCAGGACCTCTGCAAGTCTGACAGGTGGTTGCAGACAGTCTCGATGGTGGGCTATTTAAACACACTATCAACATGTGACGGACCAATAAGTTTGTTGCACAACGGCGCAAGACGAGCAGGGTTTCCCTTAAAAAGGTAAACGTGCGTAAAATTACAAGGGCCAATATTAGTACGTTATGTGTTGCAACGTAGGCCATAGAGTACATATTTGCATTCGTTTTTAACATTATTTGATGTTCGTAATGCATACGTGATGTGGATTACTATCCTTTGGTAATCGTAGTGACTGTCTAACTGGGGTCCTATCTATCAGTCATTTGCTGCAGCGATTGAAAGAGTTTGGAAGTTTTTATAAATTTAAAACTTTAGATACCAAAATTATATACTTTATCGACCTTTCTATAACTTTTTATAATTGTCGCTTTTGCTTCTTTGTTTGGTATATCTATGTATATTTGTTTTTCTTTTTATTAGTAATTTTACTTTATATTGAAATTTACCTCTGGCTTTTACCATGATCTGTTATGTAAGGGTTCTGATGACCAAGTAGCTGTAGGCCCTTAAATCAAAATCAGTCAAGCAACACGATTATTTGTCGTACTAACCTAGTCGTGGTATTCACCTTCGCTCACGGCTAGATTGCCCTGCAATATTTTTGTTTTCGAGATAAAGACGATAAAGTTAGGTGCTTAAGTTGTAAACTGACAGTTTGAGATTTATACCATTTCCCTTGCCTACGTTCCATGTTCAAGATAAATTTTATTCCTCTGGAAAAATACAACGAACTTTTGAAGCAAATGTACTACATATTCTCTTCACAATTTGAAGACCTAAAAGTATTTGAAACCAATATCCTTCGAACTTTCCAAGTAGTGGGGCTTTCATATGAAACTACTTGCATTGCAGAATTCCCCGACCGTAAAATAATTTGAGAAAGAAGGGTGGGAATTATTTAGGTCTCTGCCCTGCTGTGAGTATCCGGAAGTACGTTTGTTTGTATCTAGTTTAAAATCAGGTAGCCTTTGGCTACACGTATATCTGCGAACAAACATTTTCAAAAATGTACTACATTAAAAGTGAGTATCGCAGCAAGATAGGTGAAAATTGCCTATCTTTTGAGACTGTGCACTTCATCTTTTGCGTCAAATATTGAAGACCTTCTGAAACGTAAATCGTGCCAAAAATATCATCAGAAACATCATGGGTTAATCAGAAGTAGAATATGAATGTGTGCGTCTTTGATTTCCTGTGGGTAAGAATGTGGAACCACGGATAAATGCGCCAATCTGTCGCAGTGGATGGAAGGTGATTTCAACCTCCCCTAACTTGCCTTCAGTTGAACACCCCTGCTCAAGACGCTATCAAACAATATTCATGTTCATATACAGTGCCAATCGTTGTATGGCCTTGGTAGGCAGGTTTACCTTGTATTTTATTTCTGAGCTTTTTTAACCATTTAGGATTATGTATATTTTTAATGTTTTTAGCGACTTACATTTTTCATGATCAGTTTGTAAGTTTAAGTGTAAACTTTTTTTAACTTTTAGCTATTTTAACTTTCAGTTGATACGTCACAGGGTTTAAGTTTCGCTGTTTTTATCTTATGACTTCGAGCCCTAATGTTCTGTTGTCGACGGGCTCTTAAATCATACTCAGTCACTCACTCAGTCATTCACTCACTCACTCACTGTCACCCACTCAGTGACTCATTCAATCACTCACTCATACACTTACTCAGTCACTCACACACTCACTCGTTGCTGGGATTGCATTAATATAAAGAAAAGTCGCAAAGAGAGAGACATCAGGTTCTGAAGTGACCATTAACCGTGGTGGTCGATGTTTTCACAAAGGACTGACGAAGTTTACTCCGACACAACTCATTACCATTTGTCAAAGTGCAAGTGGACGCAGCAATTCCCCGTCCTACGTGCACAATCGGGGTGGGGTGAATAACGAGCATGTGCAGTCACATCCTTTACTTTCTTGTGAAATCTATTGCTTCCTGCTGTCGAGCATTGTAAGACTTCTGATTTTAATGCCCCTCGCAGTATTTTTATTTACGTAGAATGTAATTAATACCATTTACATGTGTAAACGCACGTCCATTTAGGAAGTGCATACGACAGTACTTACACACCTACGTTGCAACAATCACTGAGTCATCTACTGTTAGAAACAAACGCCTTTACAGTTGAACCTGGTTTATGCGCGTATAAGGGAGAGAGGGAAGAATTACTTACAATTGAGTTTTTGATAATGCATAATATTTTTAAAAAATTTGATGTGTTGCACTCACATGACTTTCTCTACTCTTGCACTTATCATTCTTAAAAACTCTTATTCCTATATGTTCTTCGTGTTATTTGAGATAAACATTTGTACAATTTATCTTATTGGTTATTTTTTTTTGTAGTTAGAAGGGGAATATGGGAATACAGTAGGCTTTGAGCGATAGTCAAATCTTTCAAAGCTTTTAAATTCCGTTCTCTTTGCACGGTTAACATACAAAAATGAATAATGATGTTCTATTTGATAGAAGTTGAAGTTCTCCAAAACTCACACAAATAACTAGGCATATCTCCGAAATGGTTCACTGTACAAAAAAAATTATTTTGGCATAAATTGTGTATTTTAGTAAGATCAACATTCTTTCTGTAGCGAGATTTGGTCTATCTCTGACGGTTTACCATTCGTGCAAAAGTCATCCAAAGCAAATACGACTGGATATACATTTCATTTCTCATAAAAGTATCTCAAACATACGGCAAAATCATGGACACCTAACTTTCCTCTAGGCTTTGAATTTGTCTGTGACTGCAGTTTATAGCATCGATAATATTGGGGAAATTATAATATCACAAAAGCCTTGCTTCAGTTTGTAAAGAATTCCCTTGAGAAATATTTATGTGCAGTACCCTTAACCTCTTCGGACCCCGCGTGTCGTATACGACATGCCTTAAGGTTCTCTATGTGCAAGTGACATGTATGTAAACTTTGACCTCAAGCGGTACTGAACTCAGGACTGATAGGGCCTGTTTTTGCTTGAAGGCCATACCTTAACTGTGACTTAAAAATTGAAACTAGGTCCGGAGAGGTTAATCGTGCATTATTGAGGCTCGCGGATCTTTTTATTCTACACACTGTACATTTCTAAGTATAAATATTATACTGTGACGCCAGGCTCGGTGCACAACAAAGGGCGGAGGGGTCAAGCTACATCACAACACACGCCGTGCCGGCGAGCAGGCAAAGACGTTCAAGGTAAGGCTGCGCAACTGCTGTGTGTGCGTGACTGTCAACCACAGGGGCTGCAGAAACAAAAAACCGGCGTCGAGAACATTCGTGAGTGTGTGTGCGTGCGCGCGCGCTCGTGTTGGTACGTCGTAAAAAGACTCAACGAGCGTCCTGAGTAATTGTAACGTCGTAATTAGGGTATGACAGACAGAGGAAGTGAAGAAAGACACTAAAGGACTGATCAAGATTATAGGAAGTAAAATCTGTGAGCTGTGATAGCATGAAATACTGTAGACAATGTCAAGGAGAAGAAGAAAACTATGTGATAAATTTATAAAACACAATAAGGTGATAGAAAGTAACCGGAGTGATTTTTGGTCGTTTAGTCACAATGTTGCGTTTTCCTATCAAGTTCCGAAAAGCTCCTGGTGAGTGATAACGAAGGGTAACCAATAGTTGGTTATGTGGCGACATGACTATGCTTCCTACAATGAGTTTTTACTTTCTCTACTAGGCGGGGCCGTGGCCGAGCGGTTACCGCGCTCGCCTACCCCCTAGGCGGCCCGGGTTCGATCCCAGGGTTTTCTCCGGGTGCTCCGGTTTCCCCCGCCATCTCATTCCACCGGTGCTCCATGTTCATTCCATGTATCATCAGTGTCACCGCCTGCGGTGCCGTAGTAGTAAAAGCGGACGTTAAACACTATAACAACAACAACTACTTTCTCTACTGGTAAGTAGGGGAAGTATTGTATTCCACCCAAAATTTCGATGTCGAGATTTCACGGAAATATATGTTTTGACGCCCCCTGAATCCAAAAAAAGCATTTTTTGGAAAAAGGTCCGTGTGTGTGTGGTGTGTCAGTCTGTGTGTCTGTCTGGACAGCGTAACTAAAAAACGAAAAGTCGGTTAAAAACCAAAGTTGGTATTTAAGTTTAATGTCTTTCAAGGTTGTGACACGAAGATTTTAAAGAAAATAGCCCCACCCTAAACTACCCTTTACATGGAAGATTTTTCGAAAATTTTGATTTTCTTGAAAATGGCTCTAACGATTCTGATTAAAATGCCATATGCTTCAGATATTTTTATGACAAATGAAATGTATATTTTGAATTTTCTGGCTATAGCCTATGTAGTCCTGTTTAGTCTGGATGAGTTTTGAATAACTCGTAAACTGTAAGAGATAGATAAAATTTTACTCTGCAAGAAATGTAGATCTTGCTAAAACACATAATTTATGTCCCAATAATTTTTTTTTTTTTTTTTTTTTTTTTTTTTTTTTTTTTGTAGAGTGAACCATTCCGGAGATATTCCTTGTATTATGTGTCAGTTTTGGAAAACTTAGAACTTTCGTGCAATGGAACATCGTTGTTCAATTTTTTTATATGTTAAGTGTGCAAAGAGAACGGAATCTCAAAGCTTTAAAAGATTTGACTATCGCTCAAAGCCTACTGTATTCCAATATTCCCCTTGCACATACAAGGAAATAAGCAATAAGATAATTTGTATAAATATTTATTTCAACTAGCACAAAGAAGATATCGGAATAAGAGTTTGTAAGAATGGTTTGTATAAGAGAAGAGAAAGTCATGTGAGTGCAACACATCAGATTGTTTAATCTGCACTCCCACCTCGTGCAGGATATTGACTTAAAATTAAGGTTTTCATTTACACTGAAATGATTTATCGTGCGTTTTGATATAATCTGAAATGAATAAAATTGATTTTATATGTTGTTTATGTTGATGTCTAAGTTGAGCAATTTTAAGTTATTGTAGAATGAATTGATAAGATTATTTGAGTCTTGGATATGTATCTGAAAATCCTCGGACTAGGTAGAAATTCAATCAGATTGAATATGATCTCTTCGTCAGAAGACCACTCTTTCTTCTAGCGTTTAACACCCCGTTTATTACAAGCCGTACCGCAGGTGGTTACACTGACGATACATGAATGAAGATGGAGCTCCGGTGGAATGAGATGGCGAGGGAAACAGGAGAACCCGGAGGAAACCCGCCACTGCACTGCTTCGTCCACCACAAATTCCACATGCATTCGCCTGCGATCAAACCCGGACCGCTTTGGTGAAGAGTCAATGGGCTAACCACTCGGCTACGATGTGGCCCAAGAAGATTCTACAATGAAGAACAGAATAGAAATAAAACACATTCTGGGATAACAGTAATTTCATACACCCATCAATCGATAATAATTCATACGGCAATAGTTTTTATTTAGTTGTTTCTGAGGATGACGTATCTATGGAAACATATTAAGAGGAAGTCTTGTGATGAAAGCAACAATGGTGGCAATCTACTGTTTATGGGACCCAGATTCGACCTATAGCTTAAAGGGTCTATTAGCGAATCAATAGCGTTGTAGAGCGGTCTTGCAACTTATTTCAGAGGCTTTAGCGCTAACGAAATCTATAAATGCGCTGTTACAAGCCAGCATAAATGGGAGGTTTACATGGAGCTGAGATGTATCCTCAAACAAGAAAAGTCAGGGACAGAATTAGTACACTGAAGATGGATTACCTCAGACGCTTACAGTTTATAAGACAGGATAAGGAGAAAAATGAGAAGTTATGGAGACAATGGAAATAACATGCTCTATAACTCCATAGAATAGAGCAATTCAGTTGTATGCCATAAAACCAGCAATAATCATCCGGGGCCCGGTGTGTGTAGTCGTGGTGAAACTTACCTTCCAGCCACTCAGGTGAAATATTTTAGTACTAGCCGGTCTCTAGAGTACCTCCGTAGTCTGGCTGCCTCTGGCGAGGAGGACACGAGTTCAATCTCTGGTACCGACATGGGGTTTTCCCCACAAGGAGGTGTAATCGGGGTGCACTCAGTCTCATGATGTCAACTGCAACTCCATATGGAAACAATTTGCCTAGATCCTATGAAATCCTTGTTGGACCAGACGAGAAGAAAGATCAAGGATCACTGATGGAATCTAGGATCTACTTAGGGAGCATAATATGCCAGCGTAAGCAGGTATCAACACCCCACTGACAAGGTTAAAAAAAGCCATCTCTGGGCCTGCCTTTCCTCATAGAGTAATGCTTTGTATGGACTTAAGTTCAAACCATTAAAAGATTAACTCGCCTTGAGCTGGAAAGGAGCAAGAATGGGTACCTTATTACATAAATCTTGTTCAGTCAGAAACTGTAGCAAAATTTTAGCAGTTATCGTAGCTAGGAATAAACTTGAACGTATCTTTCGGGCACTTATTTCTCCGCACTTCTGAACCAGCTAGTACAAGCATACCTACTAGAAGTCGCCGAGAGTTTCATGGCAGTCACGGCGACATCATCCCGCTGCTAACACAGTAAGCAGCCTTGGGACCTCTGCTGTAAAGTGCTTTTTGATTAATAGGCAGAGAAAAAGCTCTTAAGTCCCTAAATCTTTTAGGATGCGTAAAACACGTAGAAGTTCAGCACTCCGTAATTTCAGATAATAATTTTAACTGAAGCTTAGAATTGTAAACACTAGTATATCTCAGTGTCTTAGCGTAATGTATATCTCTCAACCGAAAGGTGACAGTTGAAACATGGCACTTAATGAGAAACCAGTTTTACTTCTAGCTTACCTGCTACATTAGCTTGCCACGTGTCGGTGTCAAAAAGCAAACAGGAGAAGGTTTAAACGAGTTTTATACCTTGGAAACTGTTAACATGAGCCTCTTTTAATTCGAGAATATTATCGAGTGTTAATGATTCTCCATCACTTTAGGAAGAGAGGCGGAAGATTGTTTATGTATGTTCAGGACCGTATCTGTAGAATGTATCTCAGTGAGGACATTTCACATTGCTCTATAGAGCACAACCTACAACAAAAATTGCAGGTGTTTGTAATAAAAGTAATTTTAGACGATAGTGTTGATTCATTGATACTGTAATTATTGTCGGGAAAAGATACATTTATTGAAGAAAATGATAGTAAGGTAAATAATCGCAATAAGCAATGTATATCAATGAAATCAGTGCAAAATGTAAGAATCCAGAGTAAGGAGATTCCATAGAGTAATAGACATTAGCAATTCATGTTGAGAGAAAACATTAGTAAATGCAACCAGGTAGTGAACACATTTGCTGAAGGTGTTTTGGGAAATTTGTTATGATGGTTAACTATCCTTCTATATTATGTAGATGTATATGTACATAATGTTTAAGGGCGCTGAATTAGTTGATCAGTAGTGGTCTTATAAACTGAATCATGGCATACCCCTCTAGAATCACGTAGGCAGGGGTTCTGAGAATTAGGAAGACAAAGGCTAGTGCAGCGTGGACATGAGAGGTGATGTACATGATTTATGATTGGTCCATGAAGCATGCATGAGCTGCTTAGATTGAGAACTCGTGAATTCAAACCAGATCACACACTTGCTCGTAAATTCAAAGAGGACGCAGATGTACTTCGCTGATGATTACCATGTCGTTCGAACGTAAGTTTACGGTAATTAGGTAACTTACTGGTAAACCTTTTGCAATTTACTGCATTTACCTAAGCCTCAAATTCTTATAAGAATGCTGATGTTCTTGTAAGATCAATCCGCAACTCTATCAATATTTGTATTTAAATAGTTTTAACAGATACTGAAATGAAAATAGCAAGATAAACTGGGTTCTTACACAAGTCACGCATACCCAGAGATCGGAAGTCTTCAGCACCCGAAACCGGACATCAACTTGACGCATAGTGAGTAGAAGACTTCAAAAGTGGCGTGGAGCATCTGACATCAATTGTTGCACCATAAGAGGTCGACATATTATTCACCTCACACTCATGAGTTGAAATTCCTGCACTTCGTGCGTTTTACATTTCTATTACCGTATTTAATTACTAACTATTGATATATTTATTATTGCAGACATGGAACATAATCATATTTAATAGTTCAATTTTCTTCAAATCTTACCTCTACTTACCTTTAATATTTGTTTACGTTTAGTTGATGCAGTATAACCCTTTCGGCGCAAGCAGTGATCTCGCCTTCAGTTGTCGATCAGCTTGTTCAACACTACCAGCCCTGACCAATCCAGCATTTCTTCGCAGAGGCTGCTACTTTTGAGCGTACGTTTTTTGCCAGTACAATACTCACCTACGCCTTACTTACATTACCAACATCATATATTACAGTCAATAATAAACGTATTCAGATGAAAGGACTATCAACCGACTAAAGGGAACCAACCAGGCTGTATTTTTGTAACATATACGAACTAACCTCAATTCTAGACTTAGGAGCTAGAGGAAATCTCTAAGTTTGTAGTTCTGCAGCAAAGTTAAGCTAAAAATGAGTTTATCAGAGAGTTACCTTCACCCTGATTAAAGCACACTTCACGTATTAAAAGTTATTGGTACACCACTTAATATCTTGACTTTGTGTATACTTCTACGAAATTCTGTTGAAACTCTATATCCACTAATTATGAATTCATTATGTGTCACAAGTTATTCAACAATTTATGTTGCATATAAGTAAGCTAACTTTTCAAGAAATTCCTTCTTTACCATTAGAACAGATATTCCTATAAGATTATAGCAGTCAAATGAATAGAAAGAACATTATTACTTCTAATAAGCAAAAAGTACAAGCGATAATACAGATTTTCTATTCTAATATTTGCAGTAATTTTATGACCTTCGTAATTTTGCACCCATAGGCAGGCCTCGTGTGCGGTAATTTTTAAAATGAACTCACAGTATAATAAAATGTTTTCTGTAATATTTCAAAATAGACAAAATTAAAAAGAGCACTGTACTTTCAATTATATGGAGCTATCCGGTATATGTAGCTACCATGCTTTCTTGCAAAAAAACGTAACGAGATAGGCAGGTAGAATAATAAATAATTTGCCAGCATTAATACAAAACTAATATAAGTTTACTCGTAACATGCAATTGAACTCAATTGTCGTTTGCTCTGAGCTCGAACCAACTGCGGAAATTGTACAAGGATGTTGTTTTGATCTAAATTCACAGTATATTCGGTTTAATGTAAATATTTCAATACTTTCATACTATGTAACAGAGGAATGCAGAATATCGCCTTTTGCTACATTCCTTCAGAGCAGTTTTACACGAGAGGTAGAACCATTTAACTATGCTATACGGGCAGAGGTCACAGCTAAAGGCTATCATCAGTTTTCGTGAGGAGAATCTTGGTAATTAGACACGCAATATTTACCTCAATATTTACGGTAAATTTAAATATCTTATATATTTAAATTAGCAATTCTTGTATATATATATTCCGCGTAACTTGGAAACGGCTCTAACGATTTCCATCAAATTTTGCTTATTGAGTTTATCTATATAGGTGTCATTCCTGAAAAAACATACGCGTAACAGTCACAATTACTCTAAACATTGTTTTGGCCATAATATCTATGTTAATGGGCCGATTTCAGCAAACAAGCCAGGATATTAAAGATCTCGTCACGCAAACGGCTCCAACGATTACGATGAAAATTTATGTATAGTTAACATTTTGCTTTTCAAGTTTATCTAAATTAGTATCTCTCCCCCCCCCCAAAAAAAAAAAACACGATTAAAAAAACGGAAAGAAAAGAAAAGCCGAGCGAAGCTCGGTCGCCCAGGTACTTATTATAGGTGCTAGAACTGTGTTACATACGTATTTGTCTGATATTGGCTTTAGATATCCACCAGATAGTACACTAACAATAGCACAATCAACTTTTTCAAGTACAGTAGCCTCATGCTTCCACTGAGCTATTCACTGTGCCACTTATATTTATTTATTATTAGAGCGAGGATAAATATCCCATCGCCTACAATGTTTGCGCGCTCGTACTATACACGCTCCGTGGTGACTGGCAGACGGCGTAGCACAGGAGTTCAGAACATGTAAACAAAAGGGCAGGGCTGTGTAAGAAGCCCTAGTCCATTTACATCAGTTCATATCGTCATCTATTCGTTCCTCAAAAACATTGTAGTGAACAATAATACATTTTTAAATTGTTCAAAAGTAAAACTTGTCATCTAAACAATGTTTATACAGCGAGAAACTTTCTCAACGTCACATGATGTAACGGGAGCAAACGTAAGATATTTTGCATTGTGTTCGTCATACGTAGATGACATTTTGTCTAGCTGTTGTAAACCAATTTTTATATGAACCATTGTAGCGTAGCCAGGATCATAACATGATTTTACATGATCTATTTTGCACATGTCTTAAAAAAACTCCGATTGAAGTGACAAATGGTCGTGTTCTTTATTCTTTGATGCTGCAACAAGTGCTTTATGTTTTTTGGTATTACAATGTTGCTTCAACAATTTCCGTTTCTCCTTGGAATCTCTAATTTGTGAATAACATAACTTACAGTGTATCGTATCGCCATTCAATACAAAACTATTTCTTCCAAATCCTTCCAATAACTTATTTAATTTACCATCACCTAAAGCTGAAGACATTATTCACCTCGTATGTAAACACGGATCGCACAGAATACAACACTCCCTATGTGTACGGTACAGCTGTCATACTGAACCACAGCACGCTGTTCACCCCTCAGTCCGAGGTAGCAGCGATGACGTCAAGCAAGCAATTCGCCGTGCAGTCAACCTGATTTCTTCTTCAGTGGATATATGTCCTCGCTCTATTTATTATATTGCATAAACATTTTCCCACACTTGTGGTCTTTAATTTTTTTCCCCTGTCAGCTGTGTATTTATACTTAGGTACCTCGTACTATTCGGATCTTTCCTCTAATGCTCCGTACCCGAAGATTTTAATAATAAATAGATCTCGCTTTCCCTATTGTTCCATATTGTACATCTTTCAAGACATTATTAGTTTCATTCGTGAATTTCCACACTCACAAAAGAATCCGCGCAAACCCTTCCCTTTTATTCTTGTGACAAACCTTAAGATACAAATAGAGCCAGAACAAATATTCTTTTGCATGCAGTGTGAGCGCTACCAGTATGTGTGGATAGTGCGTAGCGGGAAAGGGGGCGACACAGATAATCTGAAACTGCAAACATCACAGTCAGGGATTTAACAGTTATATATAATTTTTAAAATATACATTTCAAATGCATACGCGTATATTGTTAAAAATATAAACATTTACGTGTTATATTATGTTCTCATTCGTCTGCTTGGAAATAGTGTAGTAAGAACATATTTCCTAATAATTTGTAATCTGTAAAATGGTATATTGATATATATCATTATTTTACACAGATCTTCAGAGAACTCCGATTGTAGTGGTGAACTTTATTGTCCTTCTGCCCTCTTACTCAATTTTCTTTACAATTTGGTATTTCTGAATGACACGACCTACTTTGTATGTTTTCTCCACTCACGGTGACATTATTTTTACCAAATTCTTGCGCTAACATTTTCATTGTAGCAGCACGTGATGATTTTAACATACTGAGCTCTATATAGCGCAGAGCAGAACGTAAACAGAGCCCACAGTGACCAACTCTGCAGCCGAGCTACTGACTGTCAACTGTACAGCTGTGTGTTCAGCATGACGTCTTGTGTACAGTAGAGTGGTAGTTGATTCCCGGCTCAAGGGATATTTGTCCTAGCTCTGGTTATAGCTTGCCCTGATTCGGTGTTTCATTCAAGTAGAAATTAAGTGATGTTTTGTCTTCGATTTTAATATACAACGTTTACCCATCCATATCTTCTAGTCTAGCTCTTATTACTTGCCAATCTTCCTTCATTAGTAGATACGAATTTTGCTGTCCACATTTACTCTAATGCATTTATCATCAGTAGCGCTTTGATTTTTTTCGAAATTATGTTCTACGTTTCTGAATTTTTCAACTGGTGAATTTGGCATGGAATTTTGAAGTGGAGTACAATACTTCATCTTCATAGTACATGTAGTAGAGAAAGAAATTAGAAGTGTATGAAAGAATTCCTTTGGAAGTGGCTTTGGATACAACATGCTTCCTAAAGCGGAGGCACTAAATCTGTAACCTCCTATTATTGTCTCTTTCGTAGTCAACGTGTAGAAGCATGAAGTTGGGTGGGGTCAGTTAATAGACTGGTTTATATCTTTATTCTTATCGCGTAATACTGCTGGATTCTAACTTTCTGTGCAGCATAGAGAATTAACAAGGCAAGCATATAAAACAAAAGAATGTCGCCAATGAGCAACGTCTCCTGTAGCTATCTTATGCAATTACTTTCTCTATGAGTTATCATTGTGAACCTGATAGCAGCATTAAATTATTGCCGTGCTAACTTTTCCGTTCATTACCAAACGGGAAGAGGTTCATTAAGCCAGGAGCACCTGGTGCGACGAACTCACGCAGGTTGTTATCAGCCTACGCGGAACGGAACGTCTCCAGTACTTTATTGGGAAGCATAAATTCCTTAGTGACAGAGTAATTAAATAACTATAGTAGCGTCGCATTAGGAAAGAAAGGTGTAGCTTGGCAGCAGGAAATGGATGTCCCTCCACAATACCATTTAAATGCGCCTAATTGTTTTCTGGAACACTTTATTGCTTTAGTCGGCGACTTCTGCATTTGTCATCCTCAGAGACAAAGGTTATAAATATTTAGCGTTGTATTAGGGCAAAGGAAGATCCTCGTCGGTAAGGAGGCTTTTGCTACTTTTCCTACACGAAGAAAGCTAATTTCATTGAAATATTTCCTACGCCTCCTTTGTGATAAGTTATACAACCTGCATATCCCTTCACATTTCCGTTAGAGCCGTATCCTTTTCCTTGCCGCGATCACGCCCCTTTTAATTTGTAGTGGTGATAAATTGAATGATAATTTGTATTCTGTACTGATCCTCATGCTAGCGAGATATATTCTTGTAATATAGTATCAGTATTCAAGAGTAGCATAATTATTGCTTCCAAAAGCAGAAGCATTTTAAATTTCTAATGAAGTTTGGGATATTCTCGAATTCGTTGAATCTCAATATTTCATTGCTTATAAATCGTTACCTACCGGGGAAAGGTGCTGCTTCGACCATACGTTAACCAGGGGTTCTACATGAGTGTAACATTCTCGTATTTCCAATACAATTATTGTCAATAATAACCATTATGCTGAGAAATTATGATAAAATTTAGTTTTTGTTACATTACTAAAAGGACCCTCGCGACAGATTTTGAGCTATGATCTAATATTTTAACCTTAGGTTTAGCATATATCTGTTTTTTTAAATTGCCTTAGCTTTCTCGTTCTCCTTTAATTCAGGCATGCAACATTTTAAAACTTACAAATATGCTTTATAACATTTGTTGTTGAAAATTAAAAATATGTTCTTAAATACGTCTGGCTTCCAGGGAAGCTTTATTTGTTAGGTCTCTGTGAATATTAACAGCAAGTTTCATTATTGCAATATGAAAACTGTTCCGCAAGAAACATTTTACAGCAAGAAAAACGCTGAAATTATCA
The DNA here is from genome assembly GCA_030765045.1 of Tenodera sinensis. Classification (NCBI taxonomy): domain Eukaryota; kingdom Metazoa; phylum Arthropoda; class Insecta; order Mantodea; family Mantidae; genus Tenodera; species Tenodera sinensis. Next base: position 177,065,944 of record CM060961.1, on the reverse strand, counting down.
ATAGCAAAAAAGGTGATAAAATATTTGAATAAATAGCTCACATGCATGCTTACTTTTAGAACATTTAGAATAGCGTTCCGAGCCAAATTAAGCATCTTTTGCAATCACGAATGTCTAAATTATTTTATGGAATTAAATATAAATTTAAGTCATGCATATGCTCAAGATTTTCTTTAAGCAATAGCCTTAACTGATTTTATTGTGGTAATTCACCTTAGCTGCTTAACCAGGCATGATTATAAACATCAAGAAGCAGATTCCTAAGGTCCTTTCGTGAGAGAGCGATGGCATTCACTTTCTAATTGGTCAATAATAAGCGTTCTTTTAATTTTTCTTCTTTGTTTTGGGCCTGTAAGGCGTTTATTGAAAATTTGGCACTCATTTTGCACAGTTTAATTCACGTAATTCTTTTACTTACTTGCTGTTTACTAAGTGATTCATTCCTCTATATTATTTGGCAGGTTTATACATTTAATGATACTTATGCTAAAAACTGAGTTTTGAGTTAACCCTTAAAACACCTGATTTATTGAAAATGTGATATTTTTATAGTAAAAATCTGATGTATTGCACTCACATGACTTTCTATACTCTTGTACTAACCATTCTTACAAACTCTTACTGCTATATCTTCTTTGCGTTAGTTGAGACAAACAGTTTTACAAATTATCTTATTGCTTATTTCCTTGTAGGTGCGAGGGGAATATTAGAATACAGTAGGCTTTGTGCGATAGTCAAATCTTTTAAAGCTTTGAGATCCCGTTTGCTTTGCACGCTTAACAAGTATAAAAAAATCAGCAACGATGTTGCATTTCACAAAATTTTTAAGTTTTCCGAAGCTGAAAAAAATAACAAGGAATATCTTCGAAATGGTTTACTCTACAAAAAAATTATCTTGACATAAACTGCGTGTTTTAGTAAAGTCTACATTTTTTGTATAGTAAGACTGTCCACCTCTTATGGTTTACGAGTTATTCAAAAGTCATCCAGAATAAACAGAACTATAGCCATGGCTATAAAATTCAAAAAATGCATCTCATTTTCATACAAATACCTTAAACATAGGGCATTTTAATCAAAATCGTTAGAGCCATTCTCAAGAAAATCAAAATTTTCTAAAAATTTTCCATGTAACGTTAGTTTAGGGTGGAGCTATTTTCTCAAAAATCTTCGTATCGCATTCTTGAAAGACAAACTTAAATACTAAGTTTGGCTTTTAACCGGCTTTTCGTTTTTAGTTATGCTGTCGACAGACTGACAGGGACACACACACACACACACACACACACACACACACACACACACACACACACACACCCACACACACACACACACACACACACACACACACACGGACCTCTTTCTAAAAATGTGTTGTTTGGATTCAGCGGGTCTTAAAGCATGTATTTCCGGTGAAATAGAATTTTTGGGTGGAATACAATACTTCCTCTACTTACCAGTAGAGAAAGTAAAAATTACTGATCCACAATTGAAGTATAGTTTATTCACATTTATACCCTATATTTATACCCAGATTCTGGTTTTCAAAGATCAGAGAAAATTGAGGCTTCGGAAGTTGTCACAAGTGCATTTGTTTATTTTATTGAACAATGAAATAAAATTGATTATTTTAGGTGCAAGCTATTTGGGTGTTGGGCAGTGTCTGAAAAATTATGGTAACTGTTTTCTTCGTGTGTTTATGTCTCAAACCATTATTACCTCAGGCACAAAGTTACTTTATTTGGATAGTTTAATTACCTTTCGCTGGGTTGTTAAATTTCAAAGCGCATGCCAGATTAAGGTTTAAGAAATGGCACTTTTTATGCTTATAGAACTGTTGAAGTTATCAGCACATCTATTAGAAGCTAATAATGTTAAAGTGAACCTAAGAATTTAGCACAGATGAAAGAATAAAAGTAAGAAATGGGGATATGCGCTTGAAAAACGTAAAATAGATGAAGGCGAGAGAGGCTGGTGAACTGTTTAGAAGAGCGCCCTATTAATAAACCAAGGAACAGTTTGGAGACAGATGCCTGTAGCACGTGAAGACGCCGGTCGCAGTTTACATTAGCCGGGCGCCTCGTAGAATAAACTCTGGCGACAGACGCCACCGTGCTGGTCTGCTAACCATTGCGCAACATGCCACCCTTGTCCACATACAGGATGTTGCGAAATATCTGAATCTCTTAATGAATGTACCTACTTCACAAACAAGGACCTCAGTAAACCCTGGTTAATATAACTTTGTCCCGTCTGTATGTCATTGCCCGCCGTCGCAGAAGAGGCTCTTATAAGATGGAAACTGATTCCTCATTTACCATTCTTATCTCTGTGCAAGTCTTAGATATAATGGCCGCTTTAGATCTCTCAGCACCTCCTTGGACGGCCCGGAGATTTCTTCCCTGTTGGGGGATAACAAGATCAAAACTTGGGGCAGAGTTAGAGTGCTTACGGAGGGGATTCCACACTGAGCCCAAGCTGTCTATTGTATGTCGGATCCTTGGGAAGAAGAGATGGAATGAGTACACTACGGTGTGTGGGAACCCGGGCAAGCAGCGAGCCAACGTGAGGGTTCCTAACGTGTGCTTGAGGTTATTCATCCCGACACCAGGGTTCACCAAGCTCCACCCATCCGTCGAAAACGGCAGCCTTGCCTCGTTCATCGCCAATACTTCCACATGAAAAAGTGGATTAAAAGGAAGGTGATATGAAATGGAGGGATGGAAAATTCGGGAAATGTAACTATCCTTCCCAGCATTTGCCTGATGACCCGGGAAAATCCCCGATAAGCATCCCATTGGTCAGGGAGGTTAGCTCCCTGAACCTCATTTCACTAGCAGTTATTCTTGTATGTGCTTGATTGGTTCTAAGTCACATGTTTGTAATCTGACTTGGTGTATTCTCATGGGTATCTAATGAACTTTGTGTCACTACTCGTTATTCTGTTTTTCCTCACGTCCATAAAGTCTGGGTCTCCCTGCCATGATGACGTGTAGGTCTTAGAATTCTTCTCGCCTCTTACTTCGTACAGTATATTTGAAACTATCATAGACACTTGTCAGCGTCCAATCTTGTATTAGCGCGATTATTGCTGGAAAATTGAACCAAAGATAAGTACAGGTTATTTGAAAATTAATTGGTTTTACCAAGAATGAGTTAAGCAAAAAAGTGTTCTGCAAAAGACAAAGTGCATGGATATAAGTAGTGACGTGGACTCTGAAGAGGGGAGGTCTTTGGAACCCACTATTCCTAGAACATTCATTATATTAATAACTTAATTTTCTCACTATTGATTCAGGTAAGGCTCAAACACCTAAAAGAAAGAGCTACATTAAAACGAATTTCGAAGAAAAAAGAGTTGAATTCATGGATGTGCTTTCCACGAAGCCCCCACCTTCAAGAGTTAATGGGCAGCTAGCCTAAACATTTAAAAAAAGTAATTCCAATAATTATTTTTTCAGGTAGGACTCATGCAGAATCAAAGTTATTTGTCCTCTGGAGGAGTACTTATAACAGCAGATAAAGGTAAGTACTTTTAAATGGTCGATACAGTTTTCATTACCTCACTTCCCTTAGCATTTTCAAAAGAAAGAAATTTTAGAAATAATGAAATTCTTCACGATTTCACAGGGTATTTCACTAAGTATTAATGCACTTAAGCTGAAACAGTCCAGTATCCTATAGTTGTATTCGTAAGGCGTTTTAAATAATGTCAAATGAAAACCAAAAAATTACAATTTGTGTAGTGTTATTTTAGAAATAATTTAGGAAGAGTTTCACACTCATGTTATGGTTTTTAGCGTTGATTTTTACCCTTCTTACCTTGATGCTCTAGAAAGCGTCGGTTACCGCCAGTCGGAAGTAGAGTGATCTCTGCCTTATCCCTAGTAGTGGCCGCGAGGTATGAAGAATTGGCCCTGAAGTTCTTCACGATATTAACCAAATCCACCAGCAACATAAGTGGCAATGCAGTAAGGAAAAGTATTAGTCTCTTGACTATCAGGAGAATTTTACATATAAACCTTCTGTACTAGTAGCATGTTAAGAGTGTGCAAGAATTAAATGTGCTATGTTGTGTCATTTCTTAGCAATTAATATTGAAGTAAATTTTCGTTTTTGATCTAAATTATTCATACACGAGCACCTTTCTGTAAGACATTTTGGGAACCTCAAGACATGTATTTACATTGAAAACTCGTCAGCTTTTTGGATGGAATGCAATACTTCCTCTACTTGAAATTAAGTAAGCAGTGGAAAGGGTGAAAATATACATTAGGCTGCTTAAAACACGTCAACATATTCTAAAGCGAGGATGCCGGGCATGACAGCTTTACTTACTCGGGTAGTTCCAACTCCCCCTCGTTGTAGTGATGGTGAGTAGCTCTTGTTATTAGGGTACTCAGAATAGAAGGCATTTCGATGTCTGCTGACCGAATCCTTGTACAAAGTGATCCAAAGGAAATTTTCGGCGGATTTTTTGTCGTTTTCTGGGGTCCTTTGTTGCGTGAGCTTCACCGCTATCCTGGATTCACTTCAAGTTGTCCCCTTAGATTTTAATCCCTTCAAAGGCGTGTCTTACTGTTTGGGACTATCTCTGTTTCATATCGTCTTAAGGGGTCTCGCAATGGATGAGGCATAACTAATAATCAATTAACTCCTGACAGTTTGCAATACGGGGCTAGGGGCAAGGCGCTGTAATGGTGACAAGGAAAGGCGGGTGAAGGATAGATAAACCTGGACTCGAAGAAAAGCCACGTTTTAATTTTCTTTTGACTTATCTCCCAGTTCTTAATGCTTATTATGAAAAAGGTTGCGAATGTTCCTTAAAATGGGCAGCATTTGTTAGATTAGACGATTCTGTGTTATAACAAAAGCTTTAACTTTGTCCTAGAATCAGAAAAATGTGTAAACTTTACAGTCAACATAATGCTATATTATGTTGAATATAAAAATGTTGAATCCTTCTACAAATTCTCCCGATATTTATACTTGAATTAAAATTCTTACCCAAGTAGGTTTAAGCACGATTATCTATTACATTATATTATATTACAGTTTACGCTTTCGAATGAAAGGTTTTCTTGTAATACGTATACAATAAACCACCTTCCTTGGGTGGCATTAACATTTCATTATATTTCTGTGCATTTGCACATTTTCTGAAATTTATCGAATTGTGATACCACCATAATACGGCCAGGTGCAGTTTCTGATGTATGCGACAGACTGTGAATCAAGCAATCGTTTAGTAACGATTTAGTGATCCGCCAGAAATAGTCAATATTTCCCTGTCATGCTACGTGTCGTTGGTTGTAACCATATTCAGCCAGTAATTTGAATACTGCTGTCATTGGAGAAGGGTGAAGAAAGGGAAGCCACACAGGCGTCATTAAATTATCATGATACCCTTACATTTTACTAAATTTCGTTCCTGTGCTAGCCAATAAGTTATGGCTATATGACAAACTGAATGCACTCACTCTAGCTCTTTTTCTTTTAGCTAATATGATCAGGAGGGTAAAGAAATATATTTCGTTTATGCGTCATTTTGTAATTCTCATTGTGGTTTTGGGTGTAACTATTTACCTTTCTTGCGTCCGGGCTGAAGCACTCAATGAAATGGCTAGGGCTTCGCATAACGATAGTGATATTTTCTTTGGCACTCTTTGTATACACCACTGTATAGATTTATTCCCAACTTTTCTACCACGTGATAATCTGCAAGCAGTGAAATGTTAGTTGCAGTGTATGGGACCTAAGTTCCCATAGAGGATTATACATTTTTTATTGAAAGGTGATTGATGGAAGACATCTTTACGTGATTTGGAAAATACGGAAGTGACCGAGAGGGAAGTGACCAACCAGTATTTGGGAAACATGCGATGTTGTGTCCTTAGGGAGAGGGAAGTGTTTACGACAGATGAATGCCCGCTCCGGGTGCTACCATCCATCTCCTGCTGTGGGGGACTCAAAGCAAAGTATGCAACTTGCAGGGCCGGCACGTACAGCTTGTTTCCTAACCTTGCGGCGCACACAGATGGATCACCCTTCTCTTCGATACCTACCGGAAGTACCTCCACCAGTTTCATTCTACAGAAAATGAAGGTTATCTTGATATATTTATTTATAATAAACTAATAATGTAATAAATGCAAGAATAATGGTTCCCTGTTTTACTTTCTCTATTGTTTACCTATAGTAATAAAGCAAATATTGAATTCCAGCCAACAATTCCATACACAAGAAGTGTACGTCTAGAAGGTCCTTGAATTATACAAAATTAGAAAAAAGTGTGTGTGTGTGTGTGTGTGTGTGTGCAGCACAATAAAATTGAGATAACCAAATATCTACAGTATCTTCCAAGGATGCGACAAAATCCCATCACCCCAAATATTTAAATTATTAATAAATATATGTTTATTCTAAAAATTTTACTTAGGATAAATATTGTTTATAGTGGGCCACACTGAGGCTAAAATTATTGCTATTAAACTTCCGTTAAGTTTTACTTGCAGAATAGTTAAAATATGACATGTCGGTTAATTTTGCCAAAGTGTTGGAATCTCTCATAAAGTAAAACTATTGAACCAGTTGGTTAACGTTTGTTTTCTGCAAGGAAATAAGAAAATGATATTTTAATTAGTTTTATTTATGTAAATTACCGTGTATATTCATCTGTTGTATAAGTTCGGTAAATTAGTTTTGTTTACAGCTTGTGAAATAATATCATCACAAAAAATGGGAAAATGTTTTGGTAATACATTTGAATTTGCTTACATTATTTTTTTAATTGTCATAATTAATTTTAATATCACTCATTTAGATCTTACGTTTTAATTGTCACGAAAATCTAAGAAAAATTCTTTTATATCCGATTTTGAAAATATTCTCTGAATATATGTACGTGTTGGAGAGAAAGAGATGGGAGGAAAGGTAGGAAACGAACTCTAGAGCTAACACAGTTCAAGATATTTCTTCACATGAACAGCTAGGCAGTTTTAACGCTGGACTAGAGGGTTGTGTATTTTGTACTGCATCGCACACTTTCCCCCGAGACGCTGGAATGCAGCATCCCTATTGCCCTGTACTCTTCTACGACGATCTCTCACCTCTAGGGAGGAAATGCGAGCTGGAGTTGTGATGCTTTAACCAGGGGTGTAAATATTTTTGGCACTTATAGGATATGACAGACATCAAAGCATTCTGGAACGTACATTTTTACTTTCTCTACTGTAAGTAGGTGAAGTATTATATTCCATCCAAAAATTCGATGTCAAGATTTCACCGGAAATATATGTTTTGAGACCCCCTGAATAAAAAAAAAAGATTTTTTAGAAAAAGGTCTGTATGTCTGTCTGTACACAGCATAACTCAAAAACGAGAAGTTGCTTAAAAACCAAAGTTGGTATTTAAGTTTAATGTCCTTCAAGGAAGCGACACGAAGATTTTGAAGAAAATAGCCCCACCCTAAAGTACCCTTTACATGGCAAATTTTTCGAAAATTTTTATTTTCTTGAAAATGGCTCTAACAATTTTGATTAAAATATCATATGTTTTAGATATTTTTATGACAAATGAAATGTATATCTTGAATTTTCTGGTTATAGCCCCTGTAGCCGTATTTACTCTGGACGACTTTTGAATAACTGGTAACCCGTTACAGATAGACAAAATGATACTACACAGAAATGTAGATCTTGCTAAAATACACAATTTATGTCCAAATAAACTGTAGGGTGAACCATTTCGGAGATATTCTTTGTTATGTGCGTGAGTTTCAGAAAACTTGACACTTTCGTGAAATGGAACATCGTTGTTCATTTTTTATATGCTAAGTGTGCAAAGAGAACGGAATCTCAAAGCTTTAAAAGATTTGACAATCGCACAAAGCTTACGGTATTATAATATTTTCCTTGTACCTACAAGGAAATAAGCAAGAAGTTAATTTCTGAAAATGTGTAGCACGAAGAAGATATAGGAATAAGAGTTTGTTAGAATGGTTAGCACAAGAGTAGAGAAATTCATGTGAGTGCAACACATCAGACTTTTTTACTGCCCATTTTAATTTTGTCTTTCAAAGGTATTCCGAAAGTACTTTAGTATTAAGGATGGCGGTGGCGGTGGTGGTGATATCAATAATAATGATGATGATAATAATACTTAGCTTTGGTCTTAACAATGTCAATACTTTATTTTATGTACATTATACTATTATGTTTTGTAAAAGAAGCAATAAATACATGAAGCCACAACAGACCAAAGGCCTAATCCATGTGCATAATAATGATAATAATGGTCTTCGGGACAACCTGATAATTACACAGGTTGGCAACATGCAAACAATATAAAATAGCAAAATCACTAGACATCTGTTGACCAAAAAAAAAAAAAAATAAATAAATAAATAAATAAAAAAAAAATAATAAATAAATAAAAAAAAATGAAAAAAATGGTTCTCTCTGTTTATAAACCACAGGTCTGAATTACAATTTAGAATGTCGTACATATGTACTTAGTAACTGGTATTTACGACATAAAATATACAAGCCAAATATAGAAAAATTAAGTATTATAAGGTTATGTCTACCAAAATGTTTGGGACTCAGGTGTTATGACGAAATATAAGAAAATATTCTCACAACAAATGAAATGAAGTTTTCAGGACATTGCAAAATAAAATAGGTACAAAATGAGTTAAAAATATATAAGTTATAAAATGAGATGTATTTAAACAAGTGAAAAAACCTACACATAAATATTCGGGAAAGAAACGTAATGTCAGAAAATTTCGAAATTACAACCGAGAAACACTCTGGTCTAGAAAGACATACAGGCTTATACCATTCACAAGCTTCGGTTCCTCTTTGTCATCGGACGTTAAGCAGATTGTTCGTACCTGTGTGAGATATTACGCTCAGCTAGAATGTTAACTGTTGTATAAAATTTAACTTAAGGTCCCTATATTAACCAGTATTATTTTATTATTTACAAGTATTATTTTACAAGTATAAAGAGATCTGTTTCTATAACAGAGCAATTGCATGGGAAATGGCCCTGTTTGTTTTTCTGTAACTTCTACATATACTCTAGAAAAATTACTGTCGTTGATGCTGCCCTTTAAATTTCAGTTACAACTCATGTAAATTATGCTATACTAAATGTTAGCAACAAAATTGCAACAAGAAGATAATATAGATACTTGTTTCGACATATTGCATCACCTCACTGGGCAAGAAAAATTCAGGTGCATTAAGGTGAGCCAATGTTTGGACTTCAAATTTCCAAGTTTCATCACATTTAGTTCTTCGTGTGGGCTATACACTATACTCAACCATTGTAAACAAGGAGCTTACAGTAATTCGAGTTTTTCAGCAAGATCTTAGAATGACACTGAGCTCTCGGCAAAAAGGTAAGGCGTACGTGGCGATTGATTTTCATCCCGTGAGGGAGCCGTCATTCTCCCACTAAATGAGTAAGGTGTAGCCTGCTAGAATGCCGCTATGAATGCTCCGAGCTGTATGCGACTCATTAATGAAAATCCAAGCTCATTTTGAAATAACAATGGATGGTGTTACAAGTAACAATGTCCAGTTACTTTTGTGTCACTTTATTTTCCTTCTAAAATTGAATCACAAGAGTCCTCTTTTATCGTTAACACAATTCATAATTTTTGTGATCTTGCAATTCACAACTGTTTCGTCCAATCGAACCCTTCACACATACTTCAGCCTTTCAGTTGTATTCTGTTTGTCTCATAATCTGCTTCATTAAAACTGTTTTACACAACTATTATTCCGACGCGACGATAAAATGTCTACAACTATCTCTGACCATACACACATTCTCTCAACACTGACTGTACACAAACTTAAAACTAGCTAACTGCTAACGGCTGTCTCGTTCAATACTTAAGGACTCCGAAGAGCTCCCCTTTTTCGCTGCCCCACTAGCTTATATAGGTGAGAAAGACGTAGCGTGGATTTTTCTCGAAATTTACCTTTTCGTAAACAAGACCAGCCAGCGAGCAGTTTTTCCGAACAGCCCTGAACAATCTTTGCTCCGACCCACTACATCGCTAGGCCGCCTACTCGCCGCGCTGTGCTATGAGGTAACCTGACTATTATTGACTCCATCTTGCAAACCTACACAGATGATGTAGAGGTGTACAGACTTCCTGATGCTTCTTGATACTTGTTTGTATTTTGGCACCTATACACACCCCTGTTACGGAACATTGCTGCAACGAACCACATAATGCGTCGCCAGGGACATCCCTTACCTCGAGTAGCTAGCTCAGATCAACATTCTGCGAGCGTCTTGACTCTCAAGGATAACGTGTAGCCTAACCTCCCAAAAGACAGCCATGTTATTGATATGACACCAGGTGACACTTAGAGATTGCAGGAGCAACATACTTGGAATGAGTCATCGCCTTGGGACCTACCTTCGCGAGGAATGGTCACCGAGGGTACCAACCCTCCCTCACTCCCAATAACTCTCGACAAGAAACCTCTACGGCTCCCAACTGTCGTATACCATATAGATAAATAGCATACATGCCACGGGTACAAATGTTATTCTTTACGCGGTGGTTTGTTCCGCCTTTTAACAAGATTGCTCCAGTGGATGGTCATCATCGATTTTGCTACAAAGACACACCTACCTTCGAACATCCAACTGTTTATTTATTTATTCTGTAGCGTCAAGGGATGATAATGTCCCAAGGTAACATTAACTTCATCTAAGGCCGTCCTTCGTGGTCTAGGGGGGGTCTAGAGGCTCGCAGGTTCAAACCTGACGGAGGGTTATGGATTTTTTCGGGCGTAATAAATGTTTCCTTCGGAAGACACGTAAAGCCGGTGGTTCTGTACCTAGATTTACTACACATAAAAGAACCTCAATTCTAATAAAGAGGCCTCAGAGCAGAATTAAGTGGTCTTTCACGCCCAATGTACATACAATGGGACTCTAAAAACAACAGTTACAGAGCATTCATAAATAACACTCAATTTCAATTTACTCATTACACAATTATTGTAAGAAACAACCGAAAATTTACATCATGTTAAAAATTGAGAATGTGAATATAAAGATATTGATGGGTATCTTCAAATTATCTAACGCAAAAAAAAAGGTTATTTTCTATAAATGGTGTTTTTCAGGGTTCTGCAGTCGTTGTATAGTGCCTTTTTGCCTTAGTTAAACAAAGGCCAAGAAAATGCGCTCTAAATGAAGATAACTTCACATTTTATTTTTCCTATAAACGTGGTAGACATGTGGTACTATAAACAAGGTCATTGGACACATTGTTGAGAAAATGAAAAATAGCGAGATTTTCTCCAAGCAAAGGGTAGCTTAGAGTGGGTAGGTTTTGCTAAATCGGTTTGTTGCACCTCTTATATTATCCAGTATAGCGTTTTTGAGTTCTAACACACATACGCGCACTTTTAGTAGTGGTGATTTTCTTTCAGATTGTCTCGAAACACGTATTTCCTGTGAAATTTCTATATCGAGGTTTTGAGTGGAATATTTATACTTCCTTTATCTATTAGTATGTGGTAGAGAAAATAGTAAAGGTCATCCACACCGCAGCAACAAGCTAAATGGGTATTGTGGGCTACTAAATTTGAAACAAAAATAACTATGAAATTGCAACATAAAATGTTCTGGATATCGTGATGTAACATGATCGTGCGCCGCCTAAGACCTAGTTGTCGACGGGCCCTTAAACACCATTACTCACTGACTCACTGACTCACTGACTCACTCACTCACTCACTCACTCACTCACTCACTCACTCACTCACTCACTCACTCACTCACGGACGCGCCGCCTCGCTGAACAAGATTGATGCATTATTAATTTTATTGACACTTAGCCTAGAAGTGGACGATTCAGTGGTTTTTCGAGTCTCCAAATGTTAGGTCATTGGATTTCTTCTTTTGAGAACAGTTGCTTTGATTTCATAAAGAAATTCATCTGTCCTTCAAAATATTTTTGCTAACAAAAAGAACATGTCATTTTTACTTTCTTTACTACATATTTATAGTAGAGGAAGTATTTTAACCCCTAGCATAACACCCCTTCATAGGCCAAGGCCTACTGCCCGGCCACTGCGTCCCCCACCTCTACCCACTTCAGAAGTTATGAGTGGGGTCCAGAACTGGAGGGTGGGCCGTAGTCAGCGACCCCAGCTGGTTATGCTGCGGTCGCTACTTCTTTATAAAGAAGCTCCTCAATTGGGATCTAACGAGGCTGAGTGCATCCCGTTCTTTGAATTCCACTGAAAAATTTGGAACGGAAATTTCATAGAAATACGCATTTTGACTCCCTGAATCAAGAAAAGGAATACATGTTTGTCACTGTGCGTATGTCTCTGTTTCAGCATAACTGAAAAGTGAAAAAAGATGCGAGATGAATATTTTGAAGAACATCCTGCAGCTCAAACTACCGTTTATTTGGAACAATTTTGGAGAGCTTAAATCTCTCAAAAACAGGTTTTCATTAAAATACCGTATGTTTAAGATATCTTCATTACAAATGAAATGTATATTTTCTGGGAATGGCCTTTGAAGTCCTCTCCATTAATTGATAAATCGTAAGAGACAAAATGATAGCACAAACAAAAAATGTAGATTACGTTAAAGTACACTATTTTTCACTTGTATCATTTGTATGAGAATTTCGTGAAATTCAATCAACAACTGGAGAAGTCAAATCATCAAATACATGGCGTATGAATGGAAGTCACAATTACTTCTGTTTTCTAACAGTAATGGAGTACCTAGTATATTTCCAAGAGCTCGTTCTTCCATTACCAAAGCTATTACTTTGTTTATGGTATCCATTCGTTCTGCGCCAGTGCAAACCCCTATACAGAGTGAGTGACCACCCTAGCAATCCGAAAACCTATTTAATTGCAGCTGCACTACTTGTCTTTTCGTCCACAACAGACATAAGGGTACAAGTATGGAGAAAGCATTATTTTATAGACAATGCTTTCAAGATAAACACTGCAACATGCTGTCACTTTACTTAAAGCAGCAGGGAGTTTCATAAACCACGTTGGAGGATGTTATTTAAAATTTGGAATCCAAAATTAAGAATCATTTAATATTATGCATATATTTAAAATGTACTCTGAAATCCTTTGGCTGATTGAAATCCCGATCACTCGATCTAATGTGGACTGAGAGCCTATCGAGTTACCGAAAGTCTAGTTTTATGGAACAAGGGTCTGTTATTTATATCTCATAACATAATACTGCAAATTATATAAATGTCTTAGCATAATATAGAAAACAAAAGTATAAAATATCCTAATATTTATTAGTACTAATTTGTACCGGTCTCTAACATATTCAATTTCCATTGTCATCTTAACTTGTTTTTTCAGCTCGTTCCCATTTTCACAGCCACAAACACAAGCCTGAAATCTTGGAAGCTGCACTGTAACCAGACTGAAGGTTTAGCTTGCCACGTACAGGGGTATTTTTAGACATAACGAAGGACCTTGCTCGGATCTGCGCGAGTAACATGCAAGGTAACGTCTCTGTTGCCTTCCTTGAAATAAACAACACACTGCTGATAATGCGAGATGGTACTGTACTTAATCATGCACGGTCCGCGATATTTATCTACTACACGGAAATCCAAACAAGTGTCTGTGCTATGTATTCACATTATTAACGGCAAACTTTTGATTTTGTAACAATTGTCCGCCAACTGCATATGTTCTGACTAGATATCGAAGGTCAATACGCGGCCAGCCCTTTTGTTAGTGTGACGGAGAATGCGGTAGGTTGCATATAAATTAAAATTTATAAAAAATTAAAATTTCATTCCCACCCGCCACCCTCTAAAGCCCCACATCCTGCCATGAAAGCGATTAAGCCCTAAAATGACACACCCTGGGCTGTTCTCAGCCTGCAAACAGAATGACTGTCTGGCCTTTATTCCTTGAAATTCACGCAATTGCAAGTGGTGGACTCTAAAGACTGTGAGCGGATCACATTCACATAATAGATGAGAAACTGCTTCGCTCTTTCCTATATTTCTACATTTCGGATCAACTGCTTTATCGATTTTGTAGATATGTCCATATAACTGACAGTGTCCCTTATTAGCCCTACTGTCTGCTTGAGAGTAATTATTAACAGTCCATCTGACGTAACGGTTAACAGATGTTATACCTTAAATAAATTATTGAGTAAATAAGTTTGCAAAGCTCTCTTGCTTCAAAGGTCAAATTTTGCCGTGTTCATCCGTCCTTTCCGGGTTAAATCTTGAATTGTAGACTTTGTTGGGTACATCTCTACTCATTTGTATTACAAGAAAGTATTTTGTGCCTCAATGCATACGAACAATATACAAATGTTCCGCAGGAGGATACATATGTTCTGTTTACCTCATTCATTGTTTTGATTAGCGGAATACAATTGCTAACTTTTAATAATCTTCTACCGGTGAACTAAACGGGTTTATTTTTAAAGGTGTTTGAAATGAACCTGTGTTATAGATTTTGCTTTATACAGCTCTCCCAACATTAGACAGACAAACTTTGGGAGCTGATAGATAACATTCTTTTAAACACTTTTTGTTAAGGAAACTTTTTTGCTGCCGTGCTTCATTTAAGTGCTGGACAAGTTAATGTCATTATCTACTGCCTCCCTTCTAGCAAAATCAACAATGCAAATTAGTATTACTTTTATCTTAGTAATGCACACAGCCTTAATCCAAGACACAAACACAGAACACGTAAACAAAACACAAACATCTCATTGTTTACAGTTAATCACAGCTTTACTATTCAAAATTAGGCCGACAAACTTTCAAACCAGAGAAATAGCTGGTGTCTTTGCGAGAGTACAGCAGAATAGGGCATGCCGATGCACTCTTTGTGTTAATCACAATGGGCGTGCGTTCCAACATTTACTTTGAATACTAAAGCTGTGATTAACTGTAAACAATGATGTTTATGTGTTCTGTGTTTGTTTCTTGGATTAAGATTGTGTGTCTTACTAAAATAAACGCAAAACCACTTTGTATTGTTGATTTTGCCGTAAATGCAAATGGGTGGAAGGCAATAATCTATGACATTAACTCGTCTAGCGCTTAAACGAAGCACCGCAGCAAAAATAAACTTCCCTTAACAAAAAGTGTTTAAAATATGAGCTCCCAAAGTTTTTCGGTTTAATTTTGGGATATCCTATATATAGCTCTCTGGTTTAGGTGTCAGAATAACTGTTCTACATGTATATTCATATAACACAGAAAATATTTAGGATAAGAAAGTAAATTCAAATCTATATACAGTCCTCTATTTTAAAACGAGACAGCCAAGAAGGAAGAGGGAGGAAAAGGAGAAACGCTGACAACGAGTAAAGGAGGTGAGAGAGTGAGTGCATCCCCATTTTACAAGCATTAAAATCTGAAGCAAGCACTTCGCTTGATGCATTTCAGCAGAAACCTTTAATCTTCCTTTGCCATTTAAAGAGGTCTCTTTACAAGCTAGTTCTATGGTTTGCAGTGAAATACTCGTGCTTCTAAGTTTTCTTTAATAAGAGAAATTGGTCGGAGGAGCGACCATTAACATGGAGACCTCTTTACAAGCGGATGATACGAAAGGGTTTCGCTCGTCATGCCTTTACAGATTATAGCTTTCCGTTCCTTGAAGAAGTCACATTTCGAAACAAATGGGACGGCACTTGGTAATAAAACACCGTCTTTTGGGAAGGCGTTAACTTCGTGGAAAGAATTGTGGGTCACCCGACACTTTCGGCTGCATTTCGCTGTCCACATTATCGATGAAGAAAACGATAATGATGCTGCAGATGTAGGAGGAGTGGACCTTATGCAACAGCTGAAGATTTTGTACGCCTGATTTCCCGGTGCTGACGGAGATAAAGTGATTACTGTTTTGTAACACGTTGCTCTGTTGAATCACGTAGTCACTTGAATAAAACGTACTCCACGCGTCTAAGAGCTTCTCAAGAATAAACGCTTCTACCCAAGCGTAATGACATGGCTAAGCCAAGAAAAGGATGTGTTGAAGTGTGATTTTTACATAATTATTTGCATGGCATACCACACTGTCAGTTGCTTAGAGTCTGTTTATTAGTGCACACGCGCATGCGTGGATGGGGTTGCGGAAAATCACTTCACTGAGCTTGATAAATGTTTCACCATTGGAATGCCCTGTGATTTCCTATGGACATCAAGTATTTCGAAGAAAAATAATAATTTGGTTGGAGTTTGGAACAGTTTTCCATATCAGTAGTCGGGTCCAAATGACCTACGTGTCGACGGGCCCTTGAACTTGTCGCTCACTCACTCGCTCACTCATTCACTCATTCACTTATTCTCACTTTCACACGTCCTCACTCACTCGCCCACTCACTCAGTCATTCGATCACTGAGTCACACTCTCACTTAGACATTCACTTTCACTCACTCTCTTACTATATCATTTACTCTCACTCTATCATTCACTCTCACTCAATCATTCACTTGGTCACTCATTGGATCACTCTCACTCACTGGATCATTCTCACTCACTGGATCACTCTCTCTCTCTCTGGATGACTCTCACTCACTGTCTCACTCTCACTCACTGGATCATTCTAACTCACTGGATCATTCTCACTCACTGGATCATTCTAACTCACTGGATCATTCTCACTCACTGGATCATTCTCACTCACTGGATCATTCTCACTCACTGGATCATTCTCACTCACTGGATCATTCTCACTCACTGGATCATTCTAACTCACTGGATCATTCTCATTCACTGGATCATTCTCACTCACTGGATCATTCTCACTCACTGGATCATTCTAACTCACTGGATCATTCTCACTCACTGGATCATTCTCACTCACTGAATCATTCTAACTCACTGGATCATTCTCACTCACTGGATCATTCTCACTCACTGGGTCATTCTCACTCACTGGATCATTCTCACTCACTGGATCATTCTCACTCACTGGATCATTCTCACTCACTGGATCATTCTCACTCACTGGATCATTCTCACTCACTGGATCATTCTCACTCACTGGATCATTCTCACTCACTGGATCATTCTAACTCACTGGATCATTCTCACTCACTGGATCATTCTCACTCACTGGATCACTCTCATTCTCTGGATGACTCTCATTCTTTGGATTACTCTCACTCTCTGGATGACTCTCACTCACTGTCTCACTCTCACTCACTGGATCACTCACTTGATTACTCACTCGATCCTCACTCAGTCATTCACTCAGTCATTCATTCACTCGCTCAGTCATATTTAGACAGCCAGTTAGTCAGTCAGTAGCAGAAGAAAATTGAAGAAAAAACTTTGCCCTTTTAAGCCTAACATGAATGAAATAGTAGAACATTATTTGGCCAGGAATAAAATGCAACTGCCTGAAAAGTGCATAGCTATTAAAAGGACGATAAAGAGAAGAAAGACGCCATCTGGTGTTAGGCAGAGGTCCCTAACGTCTGATGGAAAGTAAAATGCGAGTAGTTGTTATAAAAGGGGATTTTCCTTCGTGGGGATTTAATGTCTCATGAAGGTGACATAAATACAAACTGTCGTTTTACACTCCTCGACATCCTCGCGCACCCAGGCGCATTTAAAGTGTGTGTTAAGGTAGAGTAATGAAAGAACACTCCCTTTTCTATATGACTTTCGTTCAGCAAATGCAGAAAACGTTTCAGAGCCATTTTTTTCACAAATGGATTTGTGTGTCTCTCAGTGTTCTTCTACTCATATTACTTTATTCAAGATGCGGAATGAAAGTTCAAATGTGGATCGAAAGAACAATGGAGTAAATTAAGAAGTCGATAGTCATAGAAAAATAAACTGTTCAGATAATGCGCTTTAATGGATAAATTTATACTTAAGGGACTCTGGAACTGAAATTCAAATGTTTTATATTTTCATAAGTATGACATCACTACTTTGCACACTTAATGGTGTTTATGTTACAAACTATCACACAAAGTTCCAGAACAATGGTTTTAATACTTTTGAGGGAATTAATTATTCAGTTTATACACAATATGAAAATATGCTAACATTCAAAATACTCCATGCGCAACAAAAAATGAAATGTCACAACAGCTGTATTATTTTATAAATTGTAAGTGCCCAACAAACTGACAACAAACTCAATCTCAGGTAGGAAGAACAAATAATTACTTTGAAAGTAATTAGTTTCTTTGCCTTTATGGACACTATATTTAATTTTGAAAGCTAAAGAAACTTTCAGATTTTAAAACAAGACATGGAGAATCTCCCAAACAGTTAAAAGAAGCAAAAGTTTATAAAGTTTGTAAGGTAGTGTATAGTTTTTGCTAGATTCTAAAACCCAAGTGCAAAGCGAAAGAGAATCTCCCAAACAGTTAACATTTGAGTATTATTAGCTCCTTTTGAGAAATTGAAAAAATAACAAAACTATACGTAAAATGCAGTTGAAATGATGAGATTATTTGTAAAAGATTTGTATGATACTGAACTTAAGCACACACATACACACAAACAAAAGGAAGAATAATAGACAAACCCCTATAATTCAAAATGTGGCTTTTAATTGTTCACTGGAACTTGTGTTTTTGGCTGAAATCTCATTCTGATAGACAAAGGTTAGCCAGCTAATTGATTCTCATGCCATATATCACAAAACAGGGTAATCGAACCAATTGGCTTAAGTGGTTGTGCTTGAGTTCCTGTTTTGTAGTTTGCTGGTTCAGCTCACATCTGCAGGCGGTTTCCCTTGGTTACTATCATAATAGGTTGGGTTAATATAACCTGAATCAAACAGATAATCCATGCTCCATTTATTGCTGGTATTTAACTTGAACCTTAATGTAGAAGAGGAAATGAACTTATTAAAAGGTTTGCAGGATCCAACGATATTGCCCACGTGGTAAAGGATCATAAAGAAACATGAAGGAAAACTCGCAAATTTTTACACATTTGCCGAGAACCCGAACTTGAGATTCATACATCACCAAGAGAGGCGCCTCAATCACCACCAGTTTGCTAAATCCAAATCGAGCAGTTGACATAACCTAAAGAACTTAGGAAAGTCCTAACTAAATGCGTTCTTGGCAAGTACCTACTAGGAATAAGAAGACCAAGAAGTATTAGTTTGATTCATATTATGTTAATTTAATCCTTGGTGCATCATAATTTTACATAGTATATTCAATACCAGGACCCAATGATCCCCTATGAAACAAAATAAATAAATACATAAATAAATGAGTGAGTGAATGAGTGAATGAGTGAATGCGTGAATGAGTGAATGAATTAATGAATGAATTAATGAATAAATGAATAAATGAATATAAAATAAAACGGGAAATCTTATCTCGTACACACTCGAAGAACTCTAGCTTGCGCCAAAATCTCAATAGCAGCAATTGATGACACAGGAAGGGACAATGCCCTTAGTTCTTGAAGCTACCATAATAAGGCTTGTGTGTGGTATACACTGATTCAAGTGAACCATCGAACTTGCGTTAATCGTCGCGGTTTCACATATGATCAGAAGCTAAACCGACCGTAAGCATACCAACTGTGAGATCTGAAAATTCTGTATTTCTTACGCAGTTGTGTTGAGCTTTTGCCGTATATTCGCAAAATATTCTTATACCACGCTTGAAAATCTTTATTTCGATTCCTTTCTAAGTTTCTGTCCAAATATATTTCCTCCACTGTTTTAAGATTTTCACGAAAATCTTCAATAAAGTGTAAAGAGCAAAAAACCAATTAGCTAATAAAATTATTTCGCCTTTTTCCTTTCATGAACATTTCCATCCATATCTTGTACTCGTATTATAACATTTTTTTTTTTAAATTTTCAAAGTAATGGAAAATAATTCGCACCGCAGAGATAAACCTGGGTGATAACCATAACCATGAATTTACTATTCGACAGATAAAACGCTACTTTTAACACTCGTACCACAAAAAAAAAAAAGGTGCATAATTTTCGAGTTCAAATAGATACTCCTGTAGATGGTAGTCATTACGTATTTATTTATACCAACAAACTTACTGCTAGAGCTTTTAAATCTGACTGTGCCTTTGAGTTTTTTAGCTCCAATTCTACCTCTCAGATATACCTGTTTTGGCTCTTTTTTTTCTTTTTGCAGACAGTTTACTAATGCACAAAACTGTGTTTAGAACTTTATTACAATATTAGCAAATATAAGTATAATAAAATAACAGAACACTAAACCTCGGTGGCAATTTTCTTTTCCTTTTTCCATCTTTGCTTTTATTTGTTCTTCCTTTATTCCTACCATTCCCTTTCTTTCTTTCTTTCTTTCTTTCTTTCTTTCTTTCTTTCTTTCTTTCTTTCTTTCTTTCTTTCTTTCTTTCTTTCTTTCTTTCTTTCTTTCTTTCTTTCTTTCTTTCTTTCTTTCTTTCTTTCTTTCTTTCTTTCTTTCTCTCTTTCTTTCTCTCTTTCTCTCTCTCTTTCTCTCTCTCTTTCTCTCTCTCTTTCTCTCTCTCTTTCTCTCTCTCTTTCTCTCTCTCTTTCTCTCTCTCTTTCTCTCTCTCTTTCTCTCTTTCTTTCTCTCTTTCTTTCTCTCTTTCTTTCTTTCTTTCTTTCTTTCTTTCTTTCTTTCTTTCTTTCTTTCTTTCTTTCTTTCTTTCTTTCTTTCTTTCTTTCTTTCTTTCTTTCTTTCTTTCTCTCTTTCTTTCTCTCTTTCTCTCTTTCTTGCTATCTTTCTCTCTCCTCTCTGTGCTTCTCTCTCTTTCTCTCTCTCCTCTCTGTGCTTCTCTCTCTTTCTTGCTATCTTTCTCTCTCCTCTCTGTGCTTCTCTCTCTTTCTCTCTCTCCTCTCTGTGCTTCTCTCTCTTTCTCTCTCTCCTCTCTGTGCTTCTCTGTTCTTCTCTCTGTCATTCTCTCTCTCTTTCTCTCTCTCCTTCGCTCTCCTTCTGTCTTTTCTTCTCTTTCCCTTTCGTTTCCTTCCCTTTCGTTTCCTTACCTGTCCTTTCCTTTCATTTCCTTCCCTTTCGTTTCCTTCCCTTTCGTTTCCTTCCCTTTCGTTTCCTTTCGTTTCCTTTCGTTTCCTTCCCTTTCGTTTCCTTCCCTTTCGTTTCCTTTCCTTTCCTTCCCTTTCCTTCGCTTTCCTTTCATTTCCTTCCCTTCCCTTTCCTTTCCTTTCATTTCCTTCCCTTCCCTTTCCTTCCCTTTCCTTCCCTTCCCTTTCCTTTCCTTTCCTTCCCTTCCCTTTCCTTTACTTCCCTTTCGTTTCCTTACCTTTCGTTTCCTTACCTTTCCTTCCCTTTCGTTTCCTTCCCTTTCATTTCCTTCCCTTTCCTTCCCTTTCCTTTCGTTTCCTTCCCTTTCCTTTCCTTTCCTTCCCTTTCCTTACCTTTCCTTTCCTTACCTTTCCTTTCCTTACCTTTCCTTTCCTTTCTATCTTTGTTTCTTTATTTTATTTCTTTCTTTTCTTTCTCTCAAACACTGTCATTTAAGCCACAAAACTGTGTTATTAACAACTTATTACAATATTTACAATCCCAAATATAATAAAATGAAGGGGTAGCAAGATTTAGTGCGTGTTGCAGTTGCCAAAAGCAGGTGTGCAGTGTGGCCTGACGTGAGAGATAGATTCTGTAGGTGTGCTTATACTGAAGCCCGTAACTACGTACCAGGAGCAGTGGCAGCCGTTCACCCAGCCTACGCAGATAACACACTGCACGACAGCAACTTTGCATCATCGTATCAATCACCGTCATCGAGACCCCTCTCTCCTGCAACTATCGATTGTAAAGTATCTTTAAATTACCGGGCAAGCGACTAATATTGCTAATGTTACCCACGAAGACGAGTTTTAAAATAGATTACCACCGCGAGCTCTGCTTTGGGACCAGTTCCGTCTATGATTATGGCTCATGTGCAGAGTGTGCCGAGGCCGTTAAGGTCCGCTTTAAATCAATAGCGTCGTTAAAAGCCATTACCAAAAAGTTATGGGGGGATTTTAGATTCTTATACTAGCCGCATTAACACCTGCTGGAAAGTTAAAATTATGTAAATATTTGAAAATTAATTTAAAATGAGTAGAGGGTAACAAAAGGGCGGAATAAATGCCCGCTTTTAATCACCATAATCGTTAAGCATCTTGCGCTATAAGTAATAACATTTATCCTCATATTAATTACAAAGCCCTCCTCTTTTTCGCTGTAAGGCACAGGGAAATTTATTCAGTGTAGATTATCGCCTTACGTCGCCTTTTAATTTAATCACATGTTGGCAGATAACTCAATGAAAATATGTGTTTGTTACATGCATCTTTAATAACTTATTTTCTTGGTATACGGGGAAGGTCGATAAATTTCAGACCTGGCCCAGCAGCAGTGCAACAATGAGAGTGGTTGTAAGCTTATGCCTCTTTCGGTCAGTCATAGTGCACAGTATTGGCACCTAGGCACAGAGAAAGTACTGCGTTCTAGCCAAGAAATGCATAAACAAATCTGATATCGCCTTGCACAATTTTCTCTAATCAGCAGGACCAGGGGTTTCAGTGCCTGCCTCCTCAATTTCAGTACGCACGGACGCAGACCACGAAATACTGGGTAGAGACAGTTTTCCCGGGTATTCGAGATCTCATAAATAACTTACAGTTGTTCGTGGTTAGTCAATTACTTTGTGCAATACTTGAAAAAAACCATAAAAAGCAACAATAAATCAGTTCTTTTCCATATTTTATTGGACATTGATTTCTCGATGTGAAGAAATGTAAAACTACATCTACGTTGTCTCAGGTAGACCTAATAATTTGTATATTTCATGTGAAAATCCAGGTTCCACCTCAAGATGTACTGAAGAAATAAAAAGAATTGAATCGCTTCTTAATGTTAACAACATGCCCAAGTGCACATTTATTATTTATTATTTCAATTATTTCAATTTCTTCACACGTTTGTATGTTTTGCTAAGGCTGCATTAATAACTTATTTTTATGTTAGTATGCTGTTGGGTGTGACGTCATTTCCTACTGGTACCGTAGATATTAGCCTTGTTGCCATGGGAATTGATAAATGAACTGTAAATTTATCTTACACTACAAAGTAGTGTTAGTAATGATTAGCTTACGTATCAAACATTGCAAAAACGTTATTTTGTAACCTGTTGCACTGTATGACCATATACATTTTCAGCAGTGGCGGTTCCTAGGTGATCGCATACTCCTGTATGTGAATGTGTATTTACCTCTATAGACACGCATACGAGAAAGTTGAATGTCGGGCTTTCTTGTATGTGAACTTGCTCGTTTAATTTTCCCGTGCCCTCTATCAAATGCCATAGTATTCGATCAAGTTATAGAGAAGCAAAAACCCGATTTGCGACTGGCGAAGGAACCTTTAGGGCAAGGAGGACACGGTAGCGGGGAAAATCTTGTATTCAGGAATACGGTGACTTAAAGCAGCATGATTGACAAAGATAGAACATGCGATTGTTACAGCGCAAGCGCACTGCGTTCTCCTATAAGTCTGGTTTTCCTTGCTACGAGCATTTCTCTCCCTCTCGTTTAGCGGAAGTAGAAATAATGTAGCCATTTTCAATATTAACACGACAATTATGTTAGTATTGTAAACACAATTACATCTATTTTTATTAAAGCGTTATAAATGCATATAGTTAATCCTCATGTCGTAATTTACTAAGGCCAATATTTTAGTTACAGTATTTATTACTGTTTGTTATGTTGATGTTTCTGGTAGCAAGTTGCATGCAGTTATGTCTGCTCATACCGGGAAATTTAAATATCTGAAAGTGTGGAAATGAATAACATGGTGAAATCGAAGGAGATAAATCTTTCCGGTTGATTCTTAGACGAGAAGGTGTGTTTATCTTTTGCGACTGAGAGAAATAGTATCTGGAAAATAATGGTTGTTGTAATATTGGCAGTTTAAAACAAAAAATAGCAAAACATGAGAGTTCAATTGGCCAAATGAATTGCAAATTGAATTCACGATGAATTCAAGATATACACTGCACTTTTAATGGTTTTAAACACATTATAACATGAAACTTTGGGTATTGAATAGTCAATCCGGTATTTACCTAGGCGACTGAGAGGAAACCATGAAAAGATCTCAGACTGGGAGTTGAACCCAGGACTAAATCCTGAACAAATTTGGTTTTGTAAATAATAATGCCTAGAGGAAATTTCAATCGGTTTAGTTGTATATATGCTGACATATCTATAATTTATTTCATTATTCACAGAAAAAATGTATGAACTGATTACAGTAATTGTTGGCTCGGGTTTTGTAGGCAGATAAACTGTGATGTCACTTTTCCAGTACTGTTATAGAAAGCATGTTATACCAAGGCCTACAACTCACACGTAGACCGCTGCTTTTAGGAGAAGCAATGAGAATGAGAGGAAGGAAGCAGTTTTAGAATATTTTTGTATAAAGTTCATAACACCTTATGAAAAACTATGTATCTTCAACCCAGAGGGATGGGTCAGGCGCTTTCGTCTGTGTCCCACTCTTGGGAGGTCGCGGGATCGACCCCAGCGGCCAGCCTACCTGACCCATGGATTTGTTCGAGACTTCTCCCGGGTTGCCAGGGGAATGCTTGGTGGGTCCATTACGTCCCGCGAATTTCCTGCCCCTCCATTTAACTTCAGTTCTGATTTTCTTTCACCTTTGTCTGACTGGTATCTGTCAGGTTGGCAAGTGTCGACGTTGCATAGCACGGAATATGCTCTCAGCAAACCTTCCCTCTTTGACAGGGCTGTCCTCCAAACTTCCCCCACCCTGAAGTGTGCCTTTGACCGGGATGAGTGGGACGCCGGCTATACTAGATGTCACCGAAGTGTTTCATACTGTAAATGGCAGGGACCCTGCCCTCTGCTCTGTCGCGAATTCTTGGACGTGCCCCGCAATAGGCATAGGTATAAGAGATTTTCAAGTTCGATGTGCCGAATCCGTTCCTAGGTATCTTGAAATGAAGGAAAAGTATGTTGAAAAGTGACATGGTTGATTTGCATAACCGCCGAAAGCTTGTTTGTTAGTCAGGAATATTCTGGTATGTCCATTGTGCGATACAAGTGCATTTATTTAACCCAGGCAGTTCAAGTATATGTGCTGCATTGTTAAGATTCCAGGCGTCACAAAGTCCAAGAAACTAAGCCACAGGGCCTTCAATTTAAAAACATCACGCAGTAATGAGCTTGTTAGCTTTAACCAGGCGAAAATGGCTATATATTCATTGTAAACTGAAAGGTATCTTCGAAGCCTCTGGGGTGCTATTGCACATTCGTACTAAGGGAAGGAAATCAGTATAAGGAGGCTTGAACTATCATTTCTAACAAATTGTTGCCTTAGCACGAAGGAATAAATGCTGCAAGTGCCTAGGTATGCAGGTATTGTTCCTGCTGGACATTTTTCTTTTATCCATTTCCGAACAATGGTACTGTAAATTTATCTAGAGAATATTTAAAGTTCAGCGGGATGTAGTTAAATTATTACACGACTGAAAAATACTATGAAAGACACTTAGTAGAGATAGACTAAGAATTTCCATGTTGAACCTCAGTGAAATATATATGGAACAATTATGGAACAATTTCCCATTTATAAAACAACTTCTTGTAATTCAGAAGCCAAATAACTTGTTGATATTACAATAATCAAGAAAATTTGACCAGTTTCTTAATTTGTTGGGTGTTATAATTTAAATGATACATTTTGCATAAGTACAAAAGACCCCAGATCTGTCTATAAGGTTTTTATTTTTTGAAGAACGGTACACCTAGTTTTTAAACATATTTTTATAAATGACAAAAGAAGATAGGGTTATGGTTTTGAACATACCCAAACTCCAATACATACATAGTAAAAATGGAAATTAAACCTTAATAAAAACTTTTTCTGCACTGTTACACTCATGTGAATTTCTCTACATATTCTTCAACAAATTATTGGTACAAAAGTTTATTCTTTTATCTACTTTATGTCGTCGGAGATAAACGTTTGCAGAAACGATTTTACTATATATGTTTAACTGCTACAATGGGAATAGGCGATAGGCAAAACGGCTTAAGCGACTGTCAAATCGTGTTAGAGCTGGTCTCTACGTGATGGCTTTGAAATTCCATTGGTTTTATTTCCATGTGCAGGGGGAAGATGCCATTTCAGAGAAACGTAGCTCTTACAGTTTATTACTCCTAGTTTTGTAGAAATAATTCAAAATGAAAAGAACGTCAAAGAATGTTCCAGAAACGTTTTAAACATTTGGTATTTCAAGCAAAATCGCCAGCTAGTTTTGAGAAAATGAACATTTTTTAAACAAATTTGAAGGATAGCTTGGGATAGTGAGATTTTCTTGAAAATTGCGTCCCATTCATAGAAGAGGTCGAACTTAAATATAAAGTTTGGTATTTAACCGACTTTTTGTTTCAGTTATGCTGTTTACAGAAACATACACACACAAACATTTTTCTAATAATTTTTTTTTTTTTTTTATTCAGGGAACAATAAAATGTATGTTTACGGGGAGTTATCAGTTTGGAATATTTGGTTGGAATGCATAAACTTCTTTCTACTATGTTGGTGCGTGGTAAGAAAAGTAAAAAGGGAATGAATATGCAGGTTAAAAAGCATTGAAAGATCATAACTGAAATTTGATAGGCAAGTTAAAATTTGTTTCTCTTCTTAAATTTATTCAACGTTTAATTATATTAAGAGTAGAGAACATGCTATTATGTTAAGTTTAATTATTATAAAAGTTTTTAGCTTATTTACTCAATATCATACCCTGTTTATACTATTTTAGTTTCAGTATTCTCTGTAGAATATGACTTGTTGCATAAAAAGATCGTGACAGTTTGGTTTCATCATCCACAGGATGCCTAAACAGTCCCGTTTTACAATAAATGGCCAGTAAATAATTAAATTATGTTCTAAGCTTCATAAAAATTCTCTTGGTATATTTTAAACATGTAATTACAACCTTTCTCTTTGAAGCTGTGGCTTAATATTTTCTGACATGGTTAGGATTTTTTGGAAGTTTCAGATTACTGAGGGGAAGGGAACTCCGATGTGTGATGTAGAATCTACCATATATGTTACTTGCAAAGCGCTCGCTTTAGTGTATTTTAGTTACGTATTTTCGCTTCGCCCCTTCTATACTTCGTGAGGGCAGTAATGTGTTTGATAGCATTAATCAGTCCACTTATTAAGAATGGGATAGACAAAAGCATCAGTTTTTCTAACAAAAAAACCCTAACGCAATAGCCCTTCGCAAACCAAGGCTTACCGCCCAGCCACTGCATCCCCCCTCTGCCCACTACAGGCGTGTACAGAACTGGAAGTTACGACGTGGTCAGCGCCCCCGAGACCTCCCGGTGGGTTATGCGGCCTTCGCGACCTGCGATCGCTACTTCTTTATCAAGCTCCTCAATTGGTCCCTCAGGGACTTAAAAGGCTGAGAGTACCCCGAGCCAAACCTCCCAGTGTGGGAAAATCCGCAAGTCGGTACCATGGATCGAACCCGGGTCCTTCGCGTCAGACGAAGGTGCACTATCACTGCGCTAAGAAGATGGTCATAGTTTTTTAGAAGGATAGAAATGCACTGTATCATGATTCTCCTATTCTTGCATTTGCATTCGATCATTTTAACAAGATAATAGCTTTACTGTGATCCCCTCTAAATTTTTATTCTGTGGTAGCATGTTTCCCCCTTTTCCCGTTTTACTTTCCGTAGTTTAACACTAATTTAATTCGATTTCCTCCAGCAGAGACGTTGGTTTCCGATTGATTTAGCCGGGGTTAGGATAAAAAGTACGGTTAAATTGTGCCTCCACCCTCTTCCACCCTCAAGTTGAACTTGTTGCCTATAGCCACCAGGGTGCACCCCTATTGCTGTCGTTTTACTGGTGTCAACTCAACAAATGTCCCGACTTCCCCTTCATCCCCCAAAGCCATCAATAGCGAAGTTCCCCTTGGGGGTAACACACTTGAATGGAATTTAAAAAAATCGAAAAGATGAGGATGGATCGTCTGCTAGTCAGTTGCCCATCTTTTACAGGTTGTACTGCAGTTGGAGGGAACAACAAACAGGCCAGATCTTGTTAAACTCCATAGACTGTCAATCTTGTTCTTTATGGTCGTTTTCTATCTATTCGTTCTCTAACCGCCCAATTGACAGAAGAAAGCACAGGCATTTTATGCCCAGAACGAAACTTTTCTACAACTAATTAATAGATACCTCACATATGCTAATAATTAATGGCAATTCAGTACTTAGTGACGTGTGTGACACCATCAGCGGTAAATGATACAAGCTGACAACAGTGAGAAAGAACACTATCTAATGCGTATTATCTGTGAGTTTGAAGACAAAGATGTGCGTAGAATTTAGTTTGTTTTGGTTGTAATCTGTAGTGCTGTACTGCTGTAGTCAGATTGGAACAGACAAGAAAGCTCAACATGTGCTATTGTCGGATTCTGCACAGTACTCTGGTTAGTATGTAAATGCTACTAAACTGGCATGCATTGCATGCGAGCGCGTCAAGTGTTACTTCTTGGTGGGGTCCATGAAACTTGGGACAGGACCGATTCATACATTGTCGTCAGACGTTAGCTTATGTGTCAGTGTTTAATGTCAATGTTCACTACAATTATTTGCTTAAATGTTATGTATCTATGCTAGCTATTATAGTCTTATCAGACACCTAGGTGTGCGCTTGTTTTTTTGCAAAGGTGAATGTTCATCGAAACGAGCTGGCGTTCCGCAGTCAGCAAGTAAATGCTGTTACAGCACTACTGAAAGAATTTGTTGTCTTCCTGAAATGCAGAGGCGTGTTATAGTTGTCGGAGGAGACTTTTTTGAGAACAACAATCTGACTGTTCCACATTGTTTACTTGCTTAATTGAAATGCTGCTACTAATTATAGAATGACCCATGTATAAAGCATTAAAAGAAAATAATAGGTCATTTTAAAACACATTGTATAGATGGCCAGGAAATTACACTCGATTTTAAACTCTAAACGTACTGTCGGATGTCACACAATTTTTTCACCCCCTTTTCATATACGTTAAAATTGTTTCACACCTAAGTGAACATCAGCACAGCAAAATTATTTGTTTGTATATTAATTTACATGGATTCACATACACTACTTTGGACTACAAACTTAATTTTCACATATATTCTACCCCAAGTATTACCCAATGTTCTGTGCAAAAAGTATGGTTGCACTGTAATGATTTGTGTGATGTTCACGTTACGATCTAGATATTTTTCCTGTGTTGATCAGTGTGTTTAACTATACAAAAAATGTATATCTTACTAAAACACAAAATTTATATCGAAATAATTTTTTTATAGAGTGAACCATTTCGGAGATATTCCTTGTTATCTGTGTGAGTTTTGGAGAACATACTTCTGTCAAGTGGAACATCGTTATTCAATTTTTTATGTTAACCCTACAAAGAGAACGGAATTTGAAAGCTTTAAAACATTTGACTATCACTCAAAGTTTATTGTATTCCCATATTCTCCTTCCACCTACAAGGAAATAAGTAATAAGATAATTTCTGCAAATGTTTATTTCTACTAGCACGAACAAGATATAGGAATACGATTTTGTAGGAACGGTTAGTATAAGAGTAAAGAACGTCATATGAGTGCAACACATCAGACTTTTTGATCAGTTTTGTTGACTGGGGTTAAATAAGAAGACCGAAAGTCGGCTGGGAACTTAGATTTGTATTATTGAGCATTGCAGCGATGAACAAGGTATTTAATTGGAAGAAGGTTTGGGGAAATGTAGCACAGCAAAAGTCACTTGATTTGTCCGCTCTCCCAAATGAAAGAAGGGACATGGGAATTCGCTTTGGCATTCTCGAGGGAATCCGCTTTCTATCACCCGATCGTCAGCTGTCTTTGCCTTGGAGTGTTGGGTAAGATAAGGGGGAAACATGAGGGTGTCCGAGATTGTGTAGCACCGGAAATGACAGGGCTTTGAGATGTCGGGCACGTTCCACCAGGCATGACAACAACAACAACTTGCTCTTATTCTTCTCTTTGCTTTTCCTCTCTTCCGCACACTTTCTTGTTTCTTCTCTTCTCATTTGCCTCAGAAGAAAGCAAGGGAAGGAAGAGAACAAAAGGATAGCTGGTCCAGGGTTCACTTCCTGTATTAAGACTCATCTTCCTAGAATTTCACTAAGATTCACTTAAAGCAAATAATAAAGAAGGAAAATACAGTGCATTCGTAGATTAGTCGGACCGCCCCGCGTCGGGCCGGGTGAGGAGCGGCGTGCCCTTCGCCGAAGTTACACGTAAACGACCGGCAAGTCATGAGTACAAAACACTAATTACAGTAATAACACATTAGGCGTACCTGCATCACAACATATGTTGACATTGGTGACCTTCAACCGAACACATTCCTTATATCTCCGAAAACAATTCTGGTGTACTCGAAAAAGTTCATGTTGACTGAGGGCCTGTATTTCTCTCGTGATTTTGTGCTTCAATTCTTGTAACATATGCAAATTTGATGCTTACACTTTATTCTATAACGTTCCCCAGAAATAAAAATCGTTTCGCATACATTTGATGTTATTTCACAAGTCCTGACATACAACAGAACACGTAGGTTTTCACCTGTCAATCTTGATATGCTTTTAGATTTTTGAAAACAATTGCTCACACATATATATGTTGAGCAAAACATAGTATTAATTTAGGCTGCAAATGAATGGGGAGACGAAAATATTGCCATAGCAAGTTCTCTAAATTTACACAAAGTTTTAAGTTTTTTAAAATTAGTGTACCTTTTAATCCACTTCTTCGCTAGAGTACGAATCTTCAGTGAATATTCAAACGTTATGATTGCACTTAAGAACAAATGCTATACATTGTTATTTTAAATGCCTTAACATTTCCTATCTGTGACTTGCTTGCGATCTTCGTGACAACGTTTGTAATGTTCTTTAATGTTTAACTTTTAAACATAGATCAAATTTTCGAATACAACAGACATTTCACATTCTTGCCCATAGCGTAACAAAATTACTGTACTTCCCAATTCTCTTGGAATGGGAATATTACCTTGTGTTTTCGTTGCTTTGAAACAATCATGTCGTATGATGATGTGCACACTGCTGCTTGTTTACGTTTGAACACATGTTGATTGAAGGAGGAAGGGCTGCGGATTGCTTTGTCCCTGACTGTGGTATTACGTCATATAATCAATCGTACACTTTCGCCAACCCCTGAGTTAGGGGAAGAGTTGGCCACTAAAGTTTGTGTCAGCTATAAATGTGTAATTAACTATTTCTGCAAAGGTTAGTCTCCACTAACATAAAGTAGATACAAAAACAGGGTTCTCGTAAGAAAGGCTTGTGGAAGATATATCAAAATAAACGACACTGTGTAGAAAAATGTATGTGAATATAACATGGAAAAATACAATATAGGTATATAATTTTTACTTTCTCTACTCCGCATAGTAAGTAGGGAAAGTAGGTATGGTATTCGATCCAAAATTTCGATGTCAAGATGTCACGGAAATATATCTTTTGAGGTCCCCTGAATCCAAAAAGAAAGTAGTTTTAGAAAAAGGCGTGTGTCTGAACAGCATAATTCAAAAACAAACAGTGGATATTTAAGTTTAATATATTTCAAGGAAGCGATACGTGGATTTTGAAGAAAATTCCTCAACCCTAAACTACTCTTTATATAAAAAAATATTTTCCATAATTTTGACTTTCTCAAAAATGGTTCTAACGAGTTTAATTAAAATGCGTATGTTTAAGATATTTTTATGGCAAATTAAACGAAAATTTTCATTTTTCTCTCTATACTCTATGTACCTCTGTTTACTCTTGATGACTTTTGCGTAACTGGTAAACCGTAAGAGATACACCAAATCTTAGTACGCAAAAATGTAGGTCTCGTTAGAACAAACAAGACGTGCAAAGAGAACGAACTTCCAAAGTCTTGCTTACTGTATTCCTCTTGCGCCTTCAAGAAAATATGCAACATGATAATTTCTGCAAATGTTTATCTCGATTAACATGAAGATACAGAAATTAGAGTTTGTAAGAATAGTTAGTACAAGAGTAGAGAAAGTCATGTGAGTGCAACACGTCAGACTCTTTTTCCCGACCTTATCCTATGCCACTTTTATTTTCTCTTCGCATATTTTACTTCCTCGAGTGTAATTTGGAACCAGCGTAGCTACGATACATGTTTACAAGACGTATAATGTTTGCATTAAATTATTGAAATTATTAATATTAAGGACAGTATCTTAAATCTACAGGAAGAAATGTATGTTACGTGTTGCAAATGCGAGTTTAATACGTAAAGATAAAAGCTGAAGATTCTCACCCGGCTGGAGCAGTTTCTCTAGGCTACAAATCAGAGCACGACAGAGCCAGCCAGCCAGCCAGCCAACCACTCCTTCTGCGGGATCTTGCTTGCTTATGTCGCGCACGTATCTACAGAGGTTGTCTACCCCACAGGGGTTCTTTTCATAAAAGCAACTTAGAGCTATCTCGTCGCGGGTGGTTCAGAAAGAAGCACGATAATTAACTGGCACAAGGAGCAAGAAAGGAATGCCACACATAAGGAGCACTGATCAACAGTGTCTATTCCTTTGCCATATTAGCAACGAGCGAACGATAAATATGCTTTACCTAATGAGTAAGTGCATTTAAGATAATGGAAGTCACTGCAGATTTAAATCCAGTGAAGTAGGCTGAACTGTATACTTAAAGTAATCTGATTGTGCATTCACACGATTTATTTTAATTTCTTATTCCCTTCAAGGTACAAAGAGTGCTAAAGAAAATCTTCGGCGAATTTAGTATTATGACGTCGGACTCAGGGCACAACAAAAGACGGACGGGGCCAAGCTTCTTCACACCACACACCAAGCACGGAGCGTACGGGGTACACGGTTAAGCTTCCCCACATCAATCACGCGAGGAAACATGTCACTAACAACAATGAAGCGGCTACACAAAAATAGTCTTCGAGAATGATCCGACTGCGTTATCAGCGGTATGTTTGAAGAAGTTCGTGAAAGGTCCCTGTGACGTCATCCCCACTGTATCAGGAGACCAGTAAACAGCAGTGAGTTACAGTTAGAAACACCAGTCGGTTAGTGAGTGGGAGACTGCTGTGTGTGTGTGTGTGTATGTGTGTGTGTGTGTGTGTGTGTGTGTGTGTGTGTGTGTGTGTGTGTGTTTATCGTTGTGAAAGATACGTCGGTCACCTTAAAGATAATTGAACTAGCATCGAGTGATTTCATCGTCGTAATTAGTGAGTGAGAGACAGAGAAAGTGAAGAAAGACACTGAAAGAACTGAGGTAAGGTTACGAGAAGTAAAATCTGTGATTAGTGATCACATGAAAAACTGCAGACTGTTAACGACAACAAGAAAACTGTATTTGTGATACAAGTTTAGAAGATAATAATGTGATGAAAAAGCAACCAGACAGAAACTGTCGTTTTCTCACAGGATCTCCCCTTAGATGTTTACCCTTTCAAAGGCGTGTCCTGTACTAGCCGATAAGGTAACGCTACAAATTATATGAAAAGCGAAAATCATTGACACGAATGAATAGCCAATACGATCCATTTTCTAAACTATGGTTTATTGGCGTAATTATTCACGAGAAGAAATGACACACTCTTGCATCGTGATCTAAAGCAACCGAGAAATTGCCATGACTTCGTACAATGACAAATAATGTGGCATAAACGCGAAATGTAGTGAGGCTATCTTTGGCGCTCTTTGTACAAGATGGCTAGAGGAAACTGAATCAAGGCAGCCGTTTAAAAATCGGGTCGCCAGCACAGCGAAAAATAAGTGAATAGTAGTAAGTGGACCTTTAAGAAATTGGGGACAATTTTATTTATCTATCTGTTTGATTCATTTTTAAACTTTTTTAAAAGTCTTGTTTCAGCAATTGCAGTTTGTTGATTATCGCCACATTTAGGAATTATTTCCTTCAATACCCCCTCCCCCAACAAGTGTCGAAATTTCAAACCATAACAATGAATTTCTCGAATATTCCGTAAAAGTTATTTGAAATTAGGGTGCAAGTTTTAAACATATCTATACTTTTTGTGCACTATTCACTTGTGCAGGGTTTGCAAGTTACTCTCTCTCTCTCTCTCTCTCTCTCACACACACACACACACACACACACACACACACACACACACACACACACACACACACACACACATACACACACACTCGTTTATGAAAATTGCAACACCATGAAAGAATTCCTATTATTTATTCTTACTATTATTTATTTATATGCAGAGTTTCAATGTTTACACATCTTTCTGTGCCTAAAGAATCTCTTTTCTCCACTCATCCCTATCCATCCATTCCATTTCTTCCTCTTGCTATCATTCCAGTTCTTATTTCCCCGTATCCATGATTTTTGATGTCTTCCTTTTCTTCTCCATTCCAAAATCTTTCTCACTAATCTGCCTTCATTCTTCAAATATGTCCCTACCAACTCAGCTGTTTGTATCTTGCATCCATTTTTTCTCTTATAATGTTCTTATTTTTTCCAATCGCGAACATCTCGCTAGCCTTCTTAGAAAATCCATTTCCATCGTCATAAGTTTCGATACTAAATATTTGTTAAATTCAGTGTGACAGTTTTCACATTATTATATATTTTCAATTTATTCTTCCTACGTATGTCTTGTTCCACAGGATACCATTCAATATTGATGTTACGATTTTACCGTTCTTGATTCTGATATTAATGTAATTTACCTCTTTATCTCCTTTATCTAATTTACCCCCAAAATACATCCTCCAACACGTGCTTTCTGTGGTTCCAGAGTTAAATTTTTGGTTTTTGTTCCACATCCCATTTAAAACGGGGTTTTCCCTCAGTTTATTTTGAGCCCCCATTAATCATATTCTTATAGTAACTTTCTAAGCATAAATTCCATAACTTCATACTCGTGCAATTACTTTCTGATCGTCCACAAATACGAGTAACAGTGTACATATTATGCCTGCTGAGACATCATCCTGAGCATTTTTGTTTCAATTTGATGATAATTTATGTTTAAATATCTTCAATAATGTGGGCGATATAGTGTAACCCTGGTGGAGGCACTTTGCTAGTTTAATTTCTTCTGATACAACTTTTCCAATTTTTATTTTAGATACAGCATTTTATACAATTATTTTATTGCATAATTATTATTTTGTTAATATTCATATCCTCTGGTATTTCCCACAACTGATGTAAAGGTCATATGCTTTTTGTAAATCCACGAAAGTGGAATGGATTTATTATCCAATGTTGGTAATAATAATGGTGATGGTGGAGTGGGGATGGTGGCAGAACAAATAATATAAATTTCCTTTCACTAATGGATAGCAGAAAGAAGAGGAAAGGGTGTGAGTCAAATGGAATGGAAGAGCTCATCAAAGAAATGCGACAGAAAAAACTGGAAAACGGATATTGGGAAGACAGAAAGGAAGGAGAAGTTCAATTTGTGCACCGGAGGTTGTGTGAGCATTGTAAGTCTGTTAATAATAGTAATAATAACAGTAATAATAACAGCTACCGTAGATAATGCGCAGTGGGAGATTCCACTGGCGCAAGCAGCTATTTCTATCGCTAGCGTTCACTTTCTGTGAGTAAAACAAATGAACTGCATTGCATTCTTGGAGGTTGCTGTAGTTGGTTTATATTGCGAGCCATGTCCCATAGAGTGCCCTAACAAACACTTGAACGTGTCCGCGGGACTAGGGACGCATTCCGGAGCTTGGTAGCCGCGCGGGGGCGTCATCTTGCTTGAAATCGGTAAGACTGTCATGTC
This sequence comes from Tenodera sinensis, assembly GCA_030765045.1. Classification (NCBI taxonomy): domain Eukaryota; kingdom Metazoa; phylum Arthropoda; class Insecta; order Mantodea; family Mantidae; genus Tenodera; species Tenodera sinensis. Next base: position 177,030,074 of record CM060961.1, on the reverse strand, counting down.
AAGCCAAGTTAACTAAACTTTCTAAGGAATGTGCAGCTGATTGCAACCTCTTGGAATGAAAGAAAAGTTTACTGGGGAAAGGAGGATGTAAGGATGGAAGGAAGGAAGGAAACAAAACATCCTAAAGGAGAGTTGTGGGAAAGCAGGGAAGTGTAATTTGGGGTCTCTTGGCAGACGCGAATGGACGTGGTAGGCATACGGACAGACAAGCTCTAGGTACAGTCAGCTTTCCACCAGCGGCACACCAACTTCAAGATTCCAGTACTTTTATTGGATTAGCATCACTGGAACTAATAGGGACGGAATAAACTGGCATTATCTGTATCCCTGCAGAAACTTGCGTCATAACATGTATATAAACCAGTTGTATAGCACTTCCTCATTCTTAAAATTATTGTAGATGCATCTTCTTCACTAAATTCTTAGTCATTCGTTCAGTACTTAAACTTTGGGCAAATTTACATGACCTATAGTACTAGAAGTATTAACAATAAAAAAAGCCACAGTAAACGATTTGTTTAGCCGAAGCAAAAGGGGTTGGATTCGTTTCAGCAAGACAGGATACAAATAACGCATAAAGTCAATATAAATTACTCAATGAAATTTATAGTACATAATTTATGTCAGATATGCTTTTTGTGGAGTTTATTTCCGAGGTACTCCTCGTTATTGGTTTGCATTTTATATGCCTACAATATTCTCTAGTTTGCTTAAGCCTACCATATTCCCCATTTCTTATTGTACCTACAAGGAAATTTGTGTTAAAAGCATTTCTAAAAAGTTTATTTGGATTAACAGTATGTTGAATACATGAAGAGAATGTAGCATATTCAATTTTTTACTTTCTCTACTGGTAAGCAGGGGAAGTATTGTATATCACCCAAAAATTCAATTCGAGATTTCACCGGAAATATGTGTTTTGAGATCCCCTGAATCCGAAATAAAGCATTTTTAGAAGAAGGTCCGATGTGTGTGTGTGTGTGTGTCTGTTTGTCTGTGTGTCAGTCCGTGGACAGCATAACTAAAAAACGAAAAGTCAGTTAAAAACCAAAGTTGGTATTTAAGTTTAATGTCTTTCAAGGATGAGACACAAAGATTTTGAAGAAAATAGCCTCACCCTAAACTACCCTTTATATGGAAATTTTTTCGGAAGTTTTGATTTTCTTGAAAATTGCTCTAACGATTTTTATTAAAATGTCAAATGTTTGACATAATTTTGTGCCAAATGAAATGTATATCTTGAATTTTCTGGCTATAGTCCCTGTAGTCTTATTTACTCTGGACGACTTTTGCATAACATGTAAACCGTTAGAGATAGACCAAATCAAACCATACAAAAAATGTAGATCTTGCTAAAATACACAATTTATGTCTCAATAAATTTTCTTGTAGGGTGAACCATTTCGGAGATATTCCTTGTTATGTGTGTGAGTTTCGGAAAACTTAAAACTTTTGTGAAATGGATCATGGTTGTTCATATTTTATATGTTAAGCGTTCAAAGAGAACGCGATCACAAATCTTTAAAAGATTTGAATATCGCTCAAAGCCTACTGTGTTCTAATATTTCTCTTGCACCTACAAGGAAATAAGGAATAAGATAATTTGTACAAATGTTTATTTCAACTAACACGAAGAAGATATAGGAATAAGAGCTTGTAAGAATAGTTGGTACAAGAGTAGAAAAAGTCATGACATAAACGAATATTTTTCCAAAAATACTTTTTTGGAGGGTTTCATGAAACCTCAAAAAGGGTATTTCGAAATTTTGGGTGGACTATAATAAATATCTGTTCCTACTATTTAGTGTTATATAGGTAGTAGAGAAAGTATATGCATTTAAATAGTTTTGAGATTAAGATACTGAGAGAAAAAAACCTGCAGGAACGTCTTCACTTGGAGATGAAAGATAGTCGGATGGTACTACACAATTGTGGGGTCACACGTTTTCCATCTCTTTCTACTGGACGAGATTTAATGCGCGTAAAATTGCCTTAATACCAAATGATGGTATATAAGCACGTGTGGCCGGCCACTTCGTGCAGATAGTTGCCGGTAACCATTCCAAACGTTTAATAAGCGCTGGCTGGTGCAAAATATGTGGGCTTTTTACCTCACATTGTAGGAGTGGCACCGAGAAGAAAGGGAAATAAAGATAAAATGAAATTATATGTAGGAAACATGAAACGTTTATTCCGGTGCAACGTCAAGTTCGGGACTTTACTTTTAGTCTTATACTCTATAATTTGTAGAAGAGGCCGACCATGATGAGTGGTGATGCTCATGTCCCAGACTAATTCTTTTTCTTTCCCTTTCTGGGTTCATCTACACCTCGTGGTCGCTGTCCAGGGCTGACCAATTGACAACTCATTCCTCATGCATAAACACTGTCACGTGGTACTTTAACTTTGGAGGTAGAGGGCATTTAAATTTTCTAAACTCAGGGTCGGTCTGCATACATCAGCTGGATAGACACTGGCCTACTGATCCCGAGGTCGCGTGTTCAAATCCAGCATAGACCGATGGTTTTTAAGTCTGCTTAAAATAAAATGTAGAACTGTAGCTTCAGCTACAGTAAGTGCGAGCCCATCGACAACAATCGACAACAATGGAAACAGCTCCCAATTTAAACCATCCCACGCAGCAGCCAAACCAATAAACAACGACCAAACCATACGTCATACGTCCACACATGCTAAGCGTATAAAACCTATGAAACCAAACGGTTCCGTATCAGTCGTCGCCGAGAGTAGCAGAGTACTACGGTCACACCTCTGAGGATGTTCGACGCAGCTTCGAACGAAACGTCTGAATGGAGATTTTCCACTAGACCACGGCCCACAAGCCCGGATAATCATTTTGTATTCAATGGCAAAGGCCGTGAAAGCAATTTGATCGACACATTTCTTCTTCAAAACTCAGGTTCCGTTATTTCAGAAACTACTTAAGGGATTATGTAGATTAAAATAATCTTCTTGTTCTTCACTTCAAGGATTAGGCGTTTCCACCTGTTCCATCTTCATATTTTTTCTTCATTCTCATCTTTTTCTGGGGCGATCGATGTCTATTTTCTCTCCTGGTTTGTATCTCTTAACTACAACACTTATCCTTTCATGCAGTTCATGTGCTCTTTCCATTTGAGTTTATTTTCTTCGATTTTGTCGTTTAACTTGTTAATATTCACTCTTCTCCGAGTCTTTCGTTTCTTATAAACTCCAGTATACTGCATCCTTTAGTTCTTCGTAAAAATCTCATTTCCGCTGTCTGAATTTTCAGTTTGTCCTTTTCTTTCATTATTTACATTTCGTTGCCATACATGAGCACAGAAACTTCGGCTTTGTTTCTTCCTTGTTTTGTTTTGGAGCTCTTGTTATGGTTCCATATGTGTTGAAATGTATTAATCTTATTTTCTCCTCCAACTTTCTCCAAGCTATTATTTGCAATACTTATTTTTTTTCTAACTGGGTATTTTTCCTGGTGTGCCATTACTTGTCTTTTTGGGGCATACAGTTTAGGTTGTATGCACTGCCCATTTAATGTAATTTATAAATAGAGCGCTGCACGTTCTCCTTACTACTTTGTAGTATTAAAATATCGTCTGCATGTATCACTATGTTTAAATACGTACTCCCATTCAATATTTAATATTGTATTCCTGGATGAACATATTTATAAGATCATCTATACATATGTTAAATAGAGTAGGTGAAAGGCTGCATCCTTATCTTACTCCTTGGTTTGATTAAAATAGTTAAAAGTTTATATTTTGTTCTCACGTTTTTAGATGGCTGAACGGTTTAAGACAGTGTCGTGATACGCTCAGAGATTCGTGCATAACAGAAAAACGTAACCCCGTGACACAACAGCGCATCCGGGCCAACGTCTACCGCCCAACCGCTGCGACCCCCGCCTCTACCCGCCACAGGATTCACGAGTGGGCTGCAGTACTGTAGGTGGGACGTGGTCAGCACCCCAATCTCTCCCGATAAGTTATGCCAATTTTCTCATCCAGGGGCTGCTATCATGTAGCTCCTCAATTGCCCCCCCCTAGGGACTAAACGTGGCCGAGTGTACTCCAGACCAGGTCAGAAAATCTCCACACCGATATTGGGAATCGAACCTGGATCGCTCCCTTGGTAAGCATCAGCGCTGCTACCGCGCTGAGATAACAGACAGTAGAGAAATAGTGTTTTAATTTATTTTCCTTTTTATTCTTGTCACCTTTTTCCTCTGTCGCAAGTTATTGCAACAACATTCACCTTTCAATCACTTTATCTCCTTTAATATTATACCCAACTATGATCTCACTCAACACAAATTATCACTAATACACTCAGAAACCCTTCGCTGTACATAAACTTTCATGAACTAGCATTTCCAACTCTGAAAGTTACTCTCCCCCTCCTTGGCAACATGACGTCAGCTAAGTAACATCTAATTTGGAATGCTTTCCAGGGAACTGTGTAATATTTTAAAATAAAAAACTAAAAGTGTTTTTTTTTTTCGAAAGTAGTCCACTTTCTGCTGTCCTTAAAGTTGGGAGCAAGAAAGTTTTATTATTGCCAACTTTGTGCTTCGTGTTCCGAAGCTCTTATTTTTCGAAATTTAGGTATATACTACTTGTTTACAACCCTGAGACACATTCTGATGAATCTTTGCACATATAAGCTTCAAATCTATGTAAGCATTTTTAGATAGCTGTTATATTTCATGTTCGATAGCAGTGCACACATTGGAGGAAAAATACATTTTGGAGTATTGTTTTAAAAAATCACAAAATAAACGGAGAATTAGAAATCAAAATACTTGCGGCAAATTGTTTTAATATAGTTAAATAACCAGTTTAAAAAGTTTTAAGCAGCTATCTCTGAGGGTTATTTTTAAAAAAGACACATAATAGTATTTTTATTTTGAGAAATTTTCATGTAACCAAAAACAAGGTAGTTGTGATGTTTTGTGTAATATCCTGCATATAATTGACCTCTCCCCTTAAGATATCAGACTAAACAGTTTACTGTTACTCTCATATAATAAGCCGCTTTATTAAGCTTAATGGTTTTTTCAATTACATAATTCTTTATTTAAAATGTAAAAAAAAAAATGTTAACTTATTAAACGTAAAAGTACCAAAGAAGTCACTAATGAACAAATGTTTATCGAATAAGATTTGAAGGTGTAAAATAAATGCAACGTATATGTAATCAATCCACCACTGCAATCTGAGAAAGTGGAAATGTACGCGTATAATGAAAGGAGGTAAATCAAACCGCTCCCCTCCTCCATCCTTAGCAAAAAATTTGTTTTAAGACCCTCTGAACCAAAAAATATTTTTATGTGTTGCAGGCGCACGAACTAGTCAATCTATTTCCCTGAAAGTTGATTATTTTCAAATATTAACCGAATGTAAATACAGAATAAGGCAAGATTCCTAGTTATGTAGTGGATTAACAAACTATTCCGTTCTCGCGCATAACCATCACGTGCTTCTAGTCCTGCTTTCTGCACGACAATTGCCACCTAGCGCCTTCGTTCGTGACGAAGAATAACAATGTAATAGAGTGTGATGACGTATCACTGACCTTATATCACGTAACTTTAAATTGCGGTCAAACCATTAGTGTTTAGTGATACATAATAACCCTGTGGCAATGACAGTAATTTTATGTTGTCATCAGGCAACCAACCGAGCTACTAATATTACATTCATTTGAGGTTTATAACTTAAGTAAATTCCAAATACTAATTCCTTACTGTTTCAGATAATTCCTTATCAGTCCATCGCTATGTTTACCCTGCACACTATATATTAATAATTGACAGTATTGGCAATTACTATTTCTATATATTTTTATAGCTTACCACATTAGGTGGAACACATAAGACAGGAATGTAAGATGAAAACTTAATACTCTGTCCTGGTCTAAATTTTATATTTTTCCCATGTCAACATATATTTCTCTTTCGGTCTGGTTTGTACTCTGGAATCTTCAGGACTGAACTCCGTCCGTAAGTAAATTTAGGAAATATCTAAATAGAACATATGTTGGATAATTGACAGTTGCTTGGGTATATGCTTGAAATTTGTGAATTTTGCAGATATTTCTTAATACCACTGGTTTCTACTCTGAAACAAATTTAGGAATCTTCAGGATTGATCTCTGTTCTCAATAAATCTAAGAAATGTCTAAATAGAGAGTATGTTGATTAATTTGTTACAAAGGTCACTTGGGTATATGCTTGAAATTGTATGACCTTGCTGTGAATACTAGTGGTAAACTTATTTGTTATACTGACTAGATAAATAATAATTAGTGAATGTAAATTGTAGAGTAATTAATGATTTTAAAAGGCTTTTATCGGTTATATTACAAAATCATAAACTACAATAATAGATTCGTGGATGTAGCAGTTTTATTCTTATTTATTGTTTTTCCATTTATTCTAATCTTATTTTATACATGCACATATGTATTTAATCTTTGTCAGTAGTTTTTCAGTTACTATTCTAATTTAATTATAATTTAAAAAGTATAAGATGGACTAGGATTGGTTTCTATTCAATATCGTAATCTATTAATATACAGTTAATGAAACTAAAAAGGAAATCAATTATAAGCATACATACACACATTCATGCATACCGCTAAAGAGGATTCGTTTTGGTCGTTTCGGGCAGGTTCCCTTTCTAGAACGTTCGCTTGTGTTCGGGGTCTATGTCACTAGTGCCCGAAGGGAGCAGTAGACAGTTCAATTCAGCTGACATGACAGTTGAAACCTGTTGACAGTATCAATTGCAGTTTAGTTGTGATTGCATTCGATATATCAGCATTTTTTTTCTAAATATGTGCAACAATGTCGCAAAGGTAAGTTTGGCTACACTAATGAAACAGATTACTGATTTTACTCCCATAATATTTCTAATCATATTATTTCTTATTTTGTTATTTTCTAGAGATATACTGGTTTTACTTTGTGGAATTAAATTTGACTCTGTTCTATAGTTCGTTACAAAAATGTGTTTAAATGCGTTTAGTTCCATATAACCTTAATTCTGACAGTTAAAACCTAAATAATTTCAAAGCAGACAGGTGTTTATTCAATTTTATAAGCGTTTTTCATTTTACTAGCATAACCCGCAGCTATGCTTGCGTCATTTCGTTAAATGTGGATAATTGTTTCTCACTTTCTTTCTCTCTTTCTCTGTTGTTCCCTCACTTCCCTTTCCGTTCTTTATCTTCCTACTTTCCATCCCTCTCGCCTCTTATTCCTGTTACACATTATATGAAATATCAAAAAAGGTTGATAAAGCTAATTTTGTTACTTTAATAAACTTTAAAATATGACATAAAAACTGATATATTAAACACTAAATCTTGCGCCTCTTCCTTGTACCTATTGGATGACATAAAATATACCGTTTCTCGCAGTAACCGAGTGGCCTGTACAAACGATAAATATTTACACAAGTTCTTGAGTATTCAGAAAACTGAATAATACATTAAATATTGTGGATTATTTTATCTTGTAGCACACGAGACAAGTCTATAACATAGGATTGTATAGGTGGTGCCTAATTTATATTACTCGTATATTCAGAGTTTCATAAACCTCGGTGTGGTCATTTTTATGTTAGAACCTAATAGGCTCGTATGTGAGAGAGAGCCAGAGAGAGAGAGAGAGAGAGAGAGAGAGAGAGAGAGAGAGAGAGAGAGAGTTTTTTCCAATGAAATATAGTTTTGGCCTGCTTTTATTCCGATATATTTAAAGTTCTTCATTCTTTTGTCCAGGTAAAACGTGATTTAACCTAAGTAAACATTATAGTTATGCACATTTAATACGTTAAAATTTGCAAAGAATAGCTCAAGGGACTTAAAAATAAAAAAAGGGCTTTTGCCCTTAAAAATAATTGCACTAATCACAGAACTCCTCACTAAATGTATTCAGTTGTCTACATTCTCTGAAAGAATTTTGCGGCAAAACATTTCTAATAGCCCAGTCGACAAATAGTGAAGTACTCTCAGATTTCTAGGTACTGATTCACAGAACCTGTCCAGTGAAATTGTGCATGCAAAAATGAACTTTTTAGACATTTCTGGCAAGCTTCTATTGAAGGAAAGAGAAAAGTAAACCTCAATTATTATTTTAACAGCACACTTGCAGACTTTCTATTCAAATTGCATTTCTAGCATGTTAATTTTTCTGTAAATACACGCAGTTGTTTATGATTTCCTTATAGACGAAGAATCTTTTATACAAATTTTGTTTTCCAGTGTAGAATATAAGCATTGATAGTCGAGTTTACGACATTTTACTTTATCCATAAATACAAAACTTAATTTCCTTTTCTCTACTTCAATTCTTATTATAGTAGTCCTTACTCAAGATTTATCTTCCACATATTATGTATGAAGCACACAACATTCATACATGATACGTCGTTTGGGATATTAGGCAAAAATGCAATTTTTTAATGTTAACAAATATACTTTTTTCTTTCAAATAGCGCTACTAAATTGAGTGGCCCAACACTTTTAATACATTAAGACCAGCCTGCGGCCTCCAAATGTTGTCATCCAAGTTCTCCCTCTTATATATACATAATATGTAGGGATATCACTCGGAATTAACTAAAACACTTAGCGAGAATTCTCGTGGTATAATAGAAATAAAAATTGCAGCAGCTTTCAGAGAATAAATAAATAAATATGCAGAATAGTATATAATAACAAATTTAAAATGTTCATATGAGAAAAACCACTTATTGTTTTGTTTCATAAGATATCCCTACACTGCAGTTATGCTTAGAAAAAATTGAAAACTCCCAAAAAAGGTCTCAAATGGGTAATTACAAGAAATTGCTTCTGTAGTAGTATTCATTTATTTTTACCAACAGTAAAATTGTCAGTATTAATAATAAAATGTTCTGTTTATGTAGAAACATGAATATTTTGGAATATTTCTCCCGTAATTCATACACTGCCATGAATTCTGAGTTTGAGAAGGATATTTGGAATGTGCGATATATGGAATTGGTAGTTCCCTTTTTCCAATGTTGACAGCTGTATTTTAATTAGCTGTTTCTACCAGCAAACGTTCTTTTCTTATTGGCTGGTAGAGTGTAGCCAATCCTTAAGCGTACCTGTGGTCATGTGATGCGTGACGTAAGCACGCATCTCGTTCACTTGCGTCTTTGAATTGATGAGAGGGACACGTGTCTCGTTTGTTTATGCTTTTCGTATAAAGCAAGTAGAATCATGTAAAGCGATGGCCACAATGGACTGAACAAAACTTCACCCAAGAAGAAATCTAAGTACACGCGTGTTTATCTTTCTGTTTGGGAAGATTTATGGTTTTTTAAAAGATTGAAATGAGATTACAAAATCACCATTTTGTAAATATACTCGTTGGCTTAAATGTTACGAATTAATATGTAAAACCTAGTTCTGTGTAATAATCATACATCTTCTAAAATCAATACCGAGAAAAATCGACTGATCGACAATATGTTCAAGTATTAAGGAAAACCTGGCAACCGTAGAAGATTTACAAGAAACCTCTTCCGTGTCCAAATCATGCTTTTTATGTGACTTTTTTTTGCTTACTTGTGATGTTGCCAAATTGGCACAAACCTTTTTGATTAAAATACTTTGTTTAATGCACAAGTCATGAGAGAGAAACAAATGTACTGCAAGAAAAATGTGGATCTTGTTGAAACACAAATTTGGTCATATAAACTTCTTTTGCCATTACATATTTGCAATATTTTCGTCATTAATTTGAAAATACGTAATGGTATAATATTTAGATTTCGAAAGCCTCTGTCTCTCATAATGTCGTACAAAGAATATAAAATCTCAAAGCCGATCAATAGGGGTCAATCTTTTAAACATCAAGCTAGCGATTCGCCTCCTGTATTTCTTTTGTAACCACTGCAAAATTTGAAAGCTTTTTTGTAAAATATTTATTTCTGTTAATATGAAGAGAATCGAGAAGGGAAAATGTTTTAAGAATAGAGGGAAAGGTAAAATATAGAGTAAAGAAAGTCAAATAATTTAACGAGTCAGATTGTTCAACTTATTTTCCAAGTTTGGTTAGCCCTGACATGATTCATCATGTAGCTACAGAGCCTCTTGAAGACAAGACTAGAGATGAAGAAGGCGTACCATAACTATCACAGCATCACGGTTTGTCTCGCAAAACGCGCTTCACACGTATTTGCTAACGTTATGTGCGCTTACATACCAGATAACCATTTGTGTGCGGTCCACCAAGAATTAGCATAGTGTGCCTGGGTTCATCTCTACAAATATTAAATTATGATTTGCATGAAACTGCAGTTATTATCATGCTAGGAGAAAAGGATTAAAATAAAAGTATCTAAGCACAGAATACCTTCACTAATAGCAATACTGATAGGTTTCTGTATGCTTAGGAAATTTTGTTTTTTAATCATTTCTAAAACCAAAACTGGATTTAAAAGTGAAATTAAGTTAACAATGAATACCATTGGAAAAAGGGTTATTTTTTATTTCGACACAACGATGACTTAGCCTTATTAGGAAAACTTTTTTCCCTACCTTAAATGAATAAATTGGTTGGGAATTTAAGCAAATGAAATAAGTGGTGGTTCTCCAAATAATAGCTAATGATTTTACTCAACATTTAAACTATACATAAATGACAAAGAAATGTATGAGTTTATGACACACCAACTAGTAGAAAAGGAAGAAAGAAAATACAGAAAGGAGAAAAAGTGATAGATTCACACATGTTTATCTGTCTCTGACAAATTCACACGTTACATTATATATTATACTATTATTAAGCAAATATTTTCAGTCTATATTTTCCTACCATGTTACTTTCTCTACCATGTACTGACAGTAAATAAAGGAAGTATTATATTCTACCCAAAAGTTGAATACTGATATTTTACAGAAAAACATGACTCTCTGAATCCAAAAAAGGGGTTTTTTAGGAAAACGTATGCGTGCATACGCGCGCACCTACGTGTTTCTCCGCGAACAGCGTAACTTAAAAACAAAAAGTCGGTTGAAATACCAATCTTGGTATTCCAGTTCACTATCTTCAACGGGTGTGACACAAAGATTTTCAATAAAAAAAAAACTCGGTCGTATGATTTGGTTAAAGCACCATATTTTTTAGATATTTTCATGACACATGAAATCAATATCTTGAATAGACTATGAAGTCCTCTTCATCATAAATGTCTTTTGTAAAGATGCTAAATTATCCTTCAGTTACTTCCTAACGCCTCTTTATTTTCATTATTTACATCAAGTATGTCCTCAATTACACGAATTATCACAAACGCACTCAAAACTCTGAGTACACAGATTTACAACCAGCAATTCGAAGTTACTCTTCTTTCTGGTAATGTGACGTCACCGACGGAACATCAAAAATAGGGATGCGCGGAAGCTTGACACTTCGTGTCGTCATATTGCCTACAACAAATTTGGATTTCAAATAGAATAGAGAATTTATGTCGAATGCTTTTGTGAAGTCAACTATTGCCAATTGTTACTGATTTGAACGGTTGACGCAAATCGAACCCCAGGCCTCCCGAACGCGTGAACTACATCTCACTGCGGATGCAATTCGCTCAGTGAGCAAAGGGTAGTTCAGAGTGGGTGGAATTTCGTGAAAATATTCACACTGTGTCCTTGAAGATGGACTGTTTCTTAAAATGCCTTCTTTTTTACTGCTGGGAACTTCAACATGTGCATTTATGGTGAAGCTTCTATTTAATATTGTTGAGTAAACTGTAGCACTTCCTCTACTTACCGTTAATAAACATGGAGGAGGTAAATTTTATTTTATTACTTATGTGACGCCAGGCATGACAATTATTACAGGCTCAAGTTTGTGATAGTTACGTAGAAGCCGAACAAGCGTTACAAACATAATTTGTTGATCTGGTCTGCTCAGCATTTAAATTAGAAATTGTAAAGCTTACATGTTTGTAACTACTAGCTTTTGCAACACACTTTTCGTATTCAAACTAGTCTTGTTTGCAAATTGCTTGGCAATAAGTTAGAGGTCCAGCGATGAAAGCACATAAAGAAGTCATTCAGTCCTATAAGTTTGATCAGAGGCTGTTTTAAACAAGTATGTTGATTTATAATATGGCGTCGTTTACGCTCGCACATCGTCAGTTTCGGGCTCGTGTAGTAACAATTAACCACAGGGCATCAAGAAAACCGGCCCATCACGTTTGCATGGAAATTCCTCCTCACCTTAGGCAATCCTTGCTGCGTCTTTTTGTCATTAAGGAAATGAAGCAAATTGGAAGGTTATGCAATGCTAATGACGCCTTAGTGTTTCGTAACATCCATCTCTAAGAGCAAGATGTCGTCCTAAGTTATGGAGGTACGATAGCCATAAACTTGGTGCTCGCGGCTCTTGTTGTGGTAAACCACATTAACCATCAGCCGCCACCACTGAGACTTTCGGAATATGACATACATACGTGTGGCAAACTTTACTGCTCACTTAATTCGTTATACCAGAAAAAAATATCGTAAATGTGTGAGAGGAAAAATTGTTCTCACTGCGGTAGAAAATCACTAGTTTGGGTTTTTATTAATTACCAACAAAATCCTCGTGTCCGGTTGCATTATTGCACTTATCTCTCCCTTCCTCTCTCTGACTCTCCTTTTCTGTGTTTCACCCTCTCTCTCGCTCTCTCACTCTCCCTCTGGCTCTCTCACTCTCCCTCTGGCTCTCACTCTTCCTCTGGCTCTCACTCTCCCTCAGGCTCTCACTCTCCCTCTGGCTCTCGCTCTCTCTCTGGCTCTCACTCTCCCTCTGGCTCTCTCACACCCTCTGGCTCTCACTCACCCTCTGGCTCTCTCACTCTCCCTCTGGCTCTCACTCTCCCTCTGGCTCTCACTCTCCCTCTGGCTCTCTCACTCTCCCTCTGGCTCTCACTCTCCCTCTGGCTCTCTCACACCCTCTGGCTCTCACTCACCCTCTGGCTCTCTCACTCTTCCTCTGGCTCTCACTCTCCCTCTGGCTCTCACTCTCCCTCTGGCTCTCGCTCTCTCTCTGGCTCTCACTCTCCCTCTGGCTCTCTCACACCCTCTGGCTCTCACTCACCCTCTGGCTCTCTCACTCTCCCTCTGGCTCTCGCTCTCTCTCTGGCTCTCACTCTCCCTCTGGCTCTCTCACACTCCCTCTGGCTCTCACTCTCCCTCTGGCTCTCACTCTCCCTCTGGCTCTCGCTCTCTCTCTGGCTCTCACTCTCCCTCTGGCTCTCTCACTCTCCCTCTGGCTCTCTCACACTCCCTCTGGCTCTCACTCTCCCTCTGGCTCTCGCTCTCCCTCTGGCTCTCACTCTCCCTCTGGCTCTCGCTCTCTCTCTGGCTCTCACACACCCTCTGGCTCTCACACACCCTCTGGCTCTCTCACACTCCCTCTGGCTCTCACTCTCCCTCTGGCTCTCACTCTCCCTCTGGCTCTCGCTCTCTCTCTCTGGCTCTCACTCTCCCTCTGGCTCTCACACACCCTCTGGCTCTCTCACTCTCCCTCTGGCTCTCACTCGCCCTCTGGCTCTCACTCACCCTCTGGCTCTCACTCTCCCTCTAGCTCTCTCACTCCCCCTCTAGCTCTCTCACTCTCCCTCTGGCTCTCTCACTCACCCTCTGGCTCTCTCACTCTCCCTCTGGCTCTCTCACTCTCCCTCTGGCTCTCTCACTCTCCCTCTGGCTCTCTCACTCTCCCTCTGGCTCTCTCACTCACCCTCTGGCTCTCTCACTCTCCCTCTAGCTCTCTCACTCTCCCTCTGGCTCTCTCACTCACCCTCTGGCTCTCTCACTCTCCCTCTCGCTCTCTCACTCTCCCTCTGGCTCTCTCACTCACCCTCTGGCTCTCTCACTCTCCCTCTAGCTCTCTCACTCACCCTCTGGCTCTCTCACTCTCCCTCTGGCTCTCTCACACACCCTCTAGCTCTCTCACTCTCCCTCTGGCTCTCTCACTCTCCCTCTGGCTCTCTCACACACCCTCTAGCTCTCTCACTCTCCCTCTGGCTCTCTCACTCTCCCTCTGGCTCTCTCACTCACCCTCTGGCTCTCTCACTCTCCCTCTAGCTCTCTCACTCACCCTCTGGCTCTCTCACTCTCCCTCTGGCTCTCTCACACACCCTCTAGCTCTCTCACTCTCCCTCTGGCTCTCTCACACACCCTCTGGCTCTCTCACACACCCTCTAGCTCTCTCACTTTCCCTCTGGCTCTCTCACACACCCTCTAGCTCTCTCACTCTCCCTCTGGCTCTCTCACACACCCTCTGGCTCTCTCACTCTCCCTCTAGCTCTCTCACTCTCCCTCTCGCTCTCTCACTCACCCTCTGGCTCTCTCACTCACCCTCTGGCTCTCTCACTCTCCCTCTAGCTCTCTCACTCACCCTCTGGTTCTCTCACTCTCCCTCTGGCTCTCTCACACACCCTCTGGCTCTCTCACTCTCCCTCTGGCTCTCTCACTCATCCTCTGGCTCTCTCACTCTCCCTCTAGCTCTCTCACTCACCCTCTGGCTCTCTCACTCTCCCTCTAGCTCTCTCACTCACCCTCTGGCTCTCTCTCTCTCTCTCTCTGGCTCTCTCACACACCCTCTGGCTCTCTCACTCTCCCTCTGGCTCTCTCACTCACCCTCTGGCTCTCTCACTCTCCCTCTGGCTCTCTCACTCTCCCTCTAGCTCTCTCACTCACCCTCTGGCTCTCTCACTCTCCCTCTAGCTCTCTCACTCACCCTCTGGCTCTCTCACACACCCTCTAGCTCTCTCACTCTCCCTCTGGCTCTCTCACACACCCTCTGGCTCTCTCACACACCCTCTAGCTCTCTCACTCTCCCTCTGGCTCTCTCACACACCCTCTAGCTCTCTCACTCTCCCTCTGGCTCTCTCACACACCCTCTGGCTCTCTCACTCTCCCTCTAGCTCTCTCACTCTCCCTCTCGCTCTCTCACTCACCCTCTGGCTCTCTCACTCTCCCTCTGGCTCTCTCACACACCCTCTAGCTCTCTCACTCTCCCTCTGGCTCTCTCACTCACCCTCTGGCTGTCTCACTCTCCCTCTCGCTCTCTCACTCTCCCTCTAGCTCTCTCACTCACCCTCTGGCTCTCTCACTCTCCCTCTGGCTCTCTCACTCTGCCTCTGGCTCTCTCACTCTCCCTCTCGCTCTCTCACTCTCCCTCTAGCTCTCTCACTCTCCCTCTGGCTCTCTCACTCTCCCTCTCGCTCTCTCACTCTTCCTCTGGCTCTCTCACTCTCCCTCTAGCTCTCTCACTCTCCCTCTGGCTCTCTCACTCTCTCTCTCTCGCTCTCACTCTCCCTCTGGCTCTCTCACTCTCCCTCTCGCTCTCTCACTCTCCCTCTAGCTCTCTCACTCTCCCTTTGGCTCTCTCACTCTCCCTCTGGCTCTCTCACTCTCCCTCTGGCTCTCTCATTCTCCCTCTGGCTCTCTCACTCTCCCTCTGGCTCTCTCATTCTCCCTCTGGCTCTCTCACTCTCCCTCTCTCTCGCTCTCTCACTCTCCCTCTGGCTCTCTCACTCACCCTCTGGCTCTCTCACTCTCCCTCTGGCTCTCTCACTCACCCTCTGGCTCTCTCACTCTCCCTCTGGCTCTCTCACTCTCCCTCTGGCTCTCTCACTCTCCCTCTGGCTCTCACTCACCCTCTGGCTCTCACTCACCCTCTGGCTCTCACTCACCCTCTGGCTCTCTCACTCTCCCTCTGGCTCTCTCACTCTCCCTCTGGCTCTCACTCTCCCTCTGGCTCTCTCACTCTCCCTCTGGCTCTCACTCTCCCTCTTGCTCTCACTCTCCCTCTGGCTCTCTCACTCTCCCTCTGGCTCTCTCACTCTCCCTCTGGCTCTCTCACTCTCCCTCTGGCTCTCTCACTGTCCCTCTCGCTCTCTCTCTCCCTCTAGCTCTCTCACTCTCCCTCTCGCTCTCTCACTCTCCCTCCAGCTCTCTCACTCTCCCTCTGGCTCTCTCACTCTCCCTCTGGCTCTCACTCTTCCGCTGGCTCTCACTCTCCCTCTGGCTCTCTCACTCTCCCTCTCGCTCTCTCACTCTCCCTCTCGCTCTCTCACTCTCCCTCTGGCTCTCACTCATCCGCTGGCTCTCACTCTCCCTCTGGCTCTCTCACTCTCCCTCTGGCTCTCTCACTCTCCCTCTCGCTCTCTCACTCTCCCTCTCGCTCTCTCACTCTCCCTCTCGCTCTCTCACTCTCCCTCTCGCTCTCTCACTCTTCCGCTGGCTCTCTCACTCTCTCTCTGGCTCTCTCACTGTCCCTCTCGCTCTCTCTCTCCCTCTAGCTCTCTCACTCTCCCTCTGGCTCTCTCACTCTCCCTCTCGCTCTCTCACTCTCCCTCTCGCTTTCTCACTCTCACTCTGGCTCTCTCACTCTACCTCTCGCTCTCTCTCTCCCTCTAGCTCTCTCACTCTCCCTCTGGCTCTCTCACTCTCCCTCTCGCTCTCTCACTCTCCCTCTCGCTTTCTCACTCTCACTCTGGCTCTCTCACTCTCCCTCTCGCTCTCTCACTCTCCCTCTGGCTCTCTCACTCTCTCTCTCGCTCTCTCACTCACCCTCTAGCTCTCTCACTCTCCCTCTGGCTCTCACTCTTCCGCTGGCTCTCACTCTCCCTCTGGCTCTCTCACTCTCCCTCTCGCTCTCTGACTCTCCCTCTAGCTCTCTCACTCTCCCTCTGTATCTCTCACTCTCCCTCTAGCTCTCTCACTCTCCCTCTGGCTCTCTCACTCTCCCTCTCGCTCTCTCACTCTCCCTCTAGCTCTCTCACTCTCCCTCTGGCTCTCTCACTGTCCCTCTCGCTCTCTCTCTCCCTCTAGCTCTCTCACTCTCCCTCTGGCTGTCTCACTCTCCCTCTCGCTCTCTCACTCTCCCTCTAGCTCTCTCACTCACCCTCTGGCTCTCTCACTCTCCCTCTGGCTCTCTCACTCTCCCTCTGGCTCTCTCACTCTCCCTCTCGCTCTCTCACTCTCCCTCTAGCTCTCTCACTCTCCCTCTCGCTCTCTCACTCTCCCTCTGGCTCTCTCACTCTCCCTCTCGCTCTCTCACTCTTCCTCTGGCTCTCTCAGTCTCCCTCTAGCTCTCTCACTCTCCCTCTGGCTCTCTCACTCTCTCTCTCGCTCTCTCACTCTCCCTCTGGCTCTCTCACTCTCCCTCTGGCTCTCTCACTCTCCCTCTCGCTCTCTCACTCTCCCTCTAGCTCTCTCACTCTCCCTTTGGCTCTCTCACTCTTCCTCTGGCTCTCTCACTCTCCCTCTGGCTCTCTCATTCTCCCTCTGGCTCTCTCACTCTCCCTCTGGCTCTCTCACTCTCCCTCTGGCTCTCTCATTCTCCCTCTGGCTCTCTCACTCTCCCTCTCTCTCGCTCTCTCACTCTCCCTCTGGCTCTCTCACTCTCCCTCTGGCTCTCTCATTCTCCCTCTGGCTCTCTCACTCTCCCTCTCTCTCGCTCTCTCACTCTCCCTCTGGCTGTCACTCTTCCGCTGGCTCTCATTCTCCCTCTGACTCTCTCACACTTCCGGTTGAATTGTGCACCTTTTCTTGTTCTTTCTTTTAGAATTCCGAAAGTATTGTAGTTATTTGTTTGTATTATGAGCAATCCAATTTTGAAAAGTGTTCCTTCACTCAGGTTTCACTTTCACTTATTAACGTAGTTTTCCCCGAGGCTTTGCTTAGCTCATTCGGCCACTTTACAAATGTAACTAGTTCCATTGTTCACTGTTAATACTTTGTTTCCCATGACGTAACGAAGTACGCCAGACGTAGCCTCTTGCTCCAGAGGGTTCGCTCACTGGGAAGTCGAATACAAAACGTCTCCAATCCGGTGCGGTAAGCATTCACTGTTCACAGTCGTTACCAAGTTTCTTGGAGAAGCAAGAAACCCTGCGATAACTCCTTCACTCACTCCTTGACTCACACCTTCACTCACTCTTTGACTCACACATTCACTCACTCCTTGACTCACACCTTCACTCACTCCTTCACTCACTCCTTCACTCACTCCTACACTCGCTCACTTCACCAGCTCAGTGACTTGCTTACCAGACTTCCTCACTTCTAACTTTCCAGAAATTTCGAGATGTCGAAACATCCAGAAGAGTCTAATTCTCTTGCAATAGTGCTTACCACGTTTACGCTGGACAAGCCCGCAGCTTATCTTGTTTATGTAATGATTAACGAAATGACACCTTTTAGTTGAGAGGCTTGTTTTAACAGATCTGTATGTTTTCTGAGGTCTGTTTTCTGTAAATTTATGATTTAATTAATACACCATTAGGAGAAGTCAATCAGAATGAAAAAGACTACACTCAGAAAATTCAACATGGACATTTTATAGTACATAATATCTTAAGTACGCCTACAGTTAAACTAAACAGTTTTTACAAAATAAAATAAAGTATAAAAAAGAATTTTGTGTAAAATTAAATCCGATCATTTCTTAAACTGCTTGTTATTTTTTAGGAGATGTAAATCTTGAAAACGAATTTGTAATTTATCGTTTTTTCTCTTCATATACATTCGCGCACAAACTTCTAAAACTTGCTGTTTAGGTTTATGTTATAAGATGACCTCAAAAATGTTTTGATAAGTCTTAAAATTGCAGTTTTTGGATGCAGTACACTTTCTCTGCCTCCAATGGTGACTGATAAAGAAAGTGGCATGTGTTGTTATATTTTTAGTTCATTTTAGCATTGGTTCTACGTCCGTCTTGACGTAATGGGTGGAGAGGGGGGGGGTGTTAGGCACCGTGACTTGGCTAATGCATAATGCAGAACGGTGCAAGTAACGAGAGGCTCACTTCGGTCGTATTCTAAGAGCCGCGAGTTACTAATCCTAATTTTGTAACGCGCTGTCTTCAATATTTTATCTATTTTATGAGTATTTTAATTTATGGTGTATATTTAATAACATTTATTTATTGGAAAACAATATGTTTAGTGAAACATAATGTGGGCTTTGTAATGGGGGATAGACGTGATTCATTAACAAATCCTGCACTTTTGTATTGTAGTTTCATATGTGAATTTAAAATAAAAATGAGTGCAGAATGCGATTTTTATGGTTCATCAGAAAATGTTTCAAAAGCAATTCAAGATATACCTCGAGAAAAGTCAAAGGAAATTTATTTAAGTAGTTATATAAAAATCAGGTAATGGTGGTTGGATAATGTAGCACACGCAAATGAAGATTCTTTGTTGGCGTGTTTTTATGAGAAGTCGAATTGTATTAAAGCTTCAGGTCTTTGTAGTAAATATTCCAACCCTAGCAGTAGATAAAATACATCATATGGGCGTTGTTTGTTCCACATTCTGATACAAACTATAAAACCACGTTTATTTAAATTTTGGACTGATATTTAGAAAGTATTGCACTGTCATTTGTGTCAACGTATTTTGCACCTGCCTTGATTGAATAATTTGTTGAAAGTTTTGGTACCTTTTATAGAAGCCGACCCCTTAATAAACCGGTTTCTTTTAAACTGTCCAAGCAGAAGATCGTAAAAATACTCAAGTACAGTTATTAAAATCATTTTCCTAATTGGGAACAAAAAGAGCTTTAAAAGGACAATGAACCGTTTAATGGCCTTTATCAGCATACCTCACCGAAATGCTTTTTAAATCACTTTAGCAAGTAATGCTCTTTTTCTTAAATGTATCATTAAATATGGTTAGCTTTTAGATAATAGCATCCTCTGAAGCAAATCAGTTTATGATCAGTGCTTCCTGGTTATGCTGCACACCCGGCAGGTGTTTCTGGATACATGATTGTTATATAATAATGTCCTTTTAACCACAGCATTTTTTCCTCTTGCCCTTGAGGGATGCAAAGTAGCCATGCAACTCCGCTTATTTAACATGTTTAGGACAACAAGCATGCAATTGCTTAAAATAATATGTCTAGCGTGTAACTTCTGTAGTTACAAACTTACACACGGTGTATTTCGAAAGGATGTGTAAAATTACTTCCTTTTAATGCAAACTAACATGGAGTTCACCTCTAATTCTCCTCAGTTCAAAGAAAAACTCCAATGAAACGTGTTCTAAATTAATGAAAATGTTTAAAAACTGCATGTCATGTTAAACTCACATGACTCCTTGCATACTATCATTTGTTTTTATATTATCTCTACCTACAATTGCTTATTTTTCATTTTCAGAAATAGCCTCATTTTTTGCTACAAAAGGAATGCAGGAAACTGAAGGAATAGTCAAATCTTTAGAAAGTGTATTGTTATATGCTGACTGAAATGTTGACGTAAAGGTCCTTTAAAATGTAAAGCATTAGAAAATTAAAAAGAGGACAACGAATACCTATGAAAGTCAAAATGTCACAAAGTAGTTTGTTAACTTTTTTAAACATATTCTGTGTAGTGGAGGTTTTCTAACTCGCGTGGTTTACCAGGTACGCATACTTATACAATTTATTCAGGATAAAGGGTGTTTCGCCCTATTGGTCGGAAATTCGAGATACATTTGTATGTATATTTTAGATATATTATGCTTATTTTATTGATCAACAAAATATAATTACTATATCAAATTTTTATCAAAGTCATTCTTGAAGATAAAAAGCAGCGGTAGTTTGGGTTAGGAGCATTTTCTTGAAAATATTTGTATGTAATTTTCTCAATATGCTGCACATAAGTAATACTCATTTTGGCATTATTCCACATTTCGTATTAGTTATGCTCTTTATATATTTACAAAAAGAGACGCATATTTACACGCACACGTTCATTTACCTCAAAACGTGTATTTTCAGTTAATTCTATACCTAACTAAACTAAAGCTAACAAGAGCAACAGCTCTTGTCGGGCTAAGGCTTCGAACACTTCTGCCCACTACAGGCGTCATGAATGAGGTGCAGTACTTGAGAGTGTGACGTGGTCAGCGCCGCCTGGGTCCCTCCCGGCCTGTTATGCAGTCTTCGTGACCAGGACCTCTTAATTGAGCAGCTCCTCAGAGATGCAGGTCTTGGTGTGCTCTCCGGCCGACAGTAGGAACGGGCCGGAGGTGTTTACCTGCCATAAAAGACCCGTCCGTCGCCTGCACAATAGAACATGCGGGGACAATACCCATTATGTGGCGATGCGGTGTCTGGACTGTTCTCTCACAGCCACTCTCGATCACTCAACTTCCAGAACATTTCCATTGCCTGAAGAACTATATAAGGGACCGAGTGGAAGCAGTAGAAGTGAAGGAGTAGAAGTTGTTGTTCCAGTCGTGCTTGTGAGGAAATACGTATACGAAGCGTTCAGTAAATCGTGCCTAGTAGCAGTTCAGCGTGAGTGTAATCTGGCAGTTCTTATTTGTGATTCGATATGAAGTGTCTTTGATTTTAATGAGTGGCTCATATATTTTCCTTGCTGTTTTACAGCATGCTGGATTAAATTTGATTTTAGACAGTCGTCACAAGCTGAAATAGGCATAAAGAAAAGAAAAAAAAAACATTTGGAATTACGATATTATTAATCCACAGATAACACAAAATATGTAGAGATTTACAACTTTACTTCAATAAAATTGAGTTAAACCCATTACACCACCAACGTATGTTTCAACACCTCCTCTATGCCATTATCAAGGTGCACAATACTTAACTTGGTGGTGTATTGAGTTAACTCAGTTTTATTGAAGAGAGGTTGTTACTGTGTACATACATTGTGTTATTTGTGGATTATATTTCCTCGCTGTTAATAGCTTCAGGTGTGTGTAATAACGATATTATCAGGTTTAGAGACGCAAACAACACATTTCAATAAAGTAGATGTCTCTTCAACTGCGGCACGTAATTACAAAGTGTTACTCAAAAATAAAAAAGTCATTCTAAAACCTCTGCGTTATATATTCACAAGAATAGTAATATGCTCTAAATTACTCTACTCTAAACGGTGTTAAAAGTGGTGCTCATCTACACTGAGATACTCCAGGAATTCCTCGGGAAGTCCTAACGGATGAGCAGAGTCAGTCTGTAGAGTTGAAACTTTAAAGCCAATGTATGAACAGAGATTTCTGAAACACCCGCTTGTGGTGCATCACGTCTTAGAAAACTTCTTTGGAGAGCAATCGAATGATGCATCAATTACATAAGTTTTTTCCTCCGTCAGAACATGTCATTTTTGCTTCCAAGGTTTAGTGTTTAGCGATCCCGTTGTCCGAAACCTATTAACCAGAGCTATGTAAGACAGAATCTTTAACTGGAATACCAGGAAATGTCTTCTGAAAGTGTATACACACACCCTGTCTCATTATTCGGCTTTTATATGTACTTACATAGACAACTTTTTGCTCAAGCGTGAATTTTTCGGGAGGTATACATTTCAGTACAGTAATAACAAGGCAAGAACCGCTGCAATTACATTGTTTTAAATGACATTTTAAATCCATAGCAAACTGTTTATAAGCATCTCTGTCGATTCGGTTTCATCCATCACCCTTGTGTCTACAACGAATTATGTAATGATTTACTAAAACTGTCTCTGCTTAATGTTTATCTCGGCTAACGTAAAGGACTTGGAAAAAATGTGCAGCAGAAAATATAAGTAAATAAACATGAGTGAGGATTTTTTAAATTACACTTTTTCGAAAATTTGTAATTACAATTTACTTCTTTTGTCAGTTACCTATAGTGATTTTACTATCCTTTTGTTTTGTCCATAATACACAATCGTTTATGCTACCCTTATATCGCAACAGACTATACAAAGCTGTCGCTCAATTAGAAAACTCTATGACACATAGTAATTATATGGCTCTATAATGGTTATACTAATTTACTTATAAAGAAAGCTAAATTCGATGTAAAAAAAACTAATTCTTCCATGTTGAAGCTAGCTTTCTAAGTGAAAAACTATTTTTTTACCTATTTACCCTCCCCTTATTTAGAACTTACACCCCCTAAGACTTACAAGCCTGCGCCAAGGGTGAGACGCCTGTGGCGGAGCAGGTGAGCCTATGGACCGGACAGAGTGAAGACTTGGAAGCGGGTGGTCAGCCAACTACCAGGTATGAGAATGAGGAAGAGGATGATATGAAATGCAGGAGCAATCGGTGAAATGAATGGTGGGGGAAACCGGATAACCCAGAGAAAACCCTTCTTGACGCCGCTTAGTCCAGCACGAATAGCACATGTGGGTCCCTGGAATCGAACTCGGGTCACCTAGGTGGTAGGCAAACGTTCTAACCGCTCGGCCATGGCGCCGCCAAACTAATTGTCCATGTGAAAAACTAATTTCTCATCTGACAAATGAAAGTTGTATAGGAAAAATTGTAAAAGCCATACTTTTTTAACAATGCATGAGGTGTTGAAAGTAATTCCTAATGAAAACTCATTACTTCTCCAAATCCTTGTATAGGGGAGTAATACAGGAAGCAACAATGGGCAACTCCAAACTTAACCTTTAAAGAGTATAATATTTAAAACACATTTTATAATGAATAAAGAAACCACTAGAATGTGACTGTCGCAAACTTAAAGACACGATGAAGATAGTTCGAATATTGTGTACAAAGTGTGTTAAAATCCTACCACTATTTCACTCCTTAAGAGCAAATTAAACATATCTTCCTCTTCACGTTGTCAAAACTACCACATAACTTAATGAGTTTTTTAGCACGACAAAGACAGGTTTATTCAAGGCAGTAGTCCGTAACTTCTGCGGTAGCTTGTTTGCTAACTCTCTTGGTAAAAGTCAAAGTGATAATGATAACGTTGTGGGAAATTGTGGCGTGCATGTGCCATCATTATCGCCTTGTCAACACTTCCACAGCAAACAATGTACCTACTTTAGCTACTGTCACTTGTCACTTCTACATCTACAGTGTGTTTCAGAAGGGTCTACAACTTAAATACACATCTAGTAATTGCCTTCCAGAACGATCTAGTTGATGTTTGATCTAGTCTTGGAGAGAATTGGGCTATAAAAGTGTGTCCGTTAAAGTAGGAGAAAGACAGACAAATATATTTTGTGTACTAAATAATGCAACTTCCTCTGCCTGCTTTGCTTCTCTTCAACAAATTAAGTAAAAGCCATTTTATGCCTCCTTCATGATGGACATTTGGCCAAACCGATTTCACTACATACTGTGGAACAGGGAAAAAACAACAATTCCTTGTTTAAAAGGAGTAATTCACTTTTAGAAGAATTCGATATTGCACAAATTACTAGCTGAAATATCCCGGCGTTGTCTATATATATATACAACACCGGGATATATCATCAACCATATCATCAACCCATATTTGACGAAAACAGTAAATAAAAATAAATAAGCTGAGTATAGCAAATGAATCAGTATCTATGTTCGTCAACGCTCACATAAACTAATCGAATATTCTTCCAGAAATACTTCTCGCGAATCATGAGTTAAACCACAAGGAAAATAGGTCACGCCTATAGGGACCTGTATTAGAGGCACCCCTAAACATTACAGGTATTAGGTTTACTGTTAGCAGTGTGTGTACACTGAAGTGTTTGTCAAGCTCTCTACCCTGACATTCCGTGGTAATAATAATCTAATGCATCCACCCTCACCCTGCTTCCACCCCTCTCTTGTCCTTGGGGAGGGAGGCCTTCCTCTCTATTTCCCAAATACAATTCAAGGAAAAAAAATCTGAAGTGTTGCACTCACATGACTTTCTCTGCTCTTGTACTAACCATTCTAACAAACTCTTATTCCTATATCTCCATGTTAGTTAAGATAAACATTCGTACAAGTTATCTTACTGCTTATGTCCTTGTAGGTGCAAGGGGAATATTAGAATACAGAAGGCTTTGTGCGACAGTCAAATCTTTTTGACCTTTGAGATTCCGTTCTCTTTGCACGATTAACATAAAAAAATGAACAACGTTGTTGCATTTCGCTAAAGTTCTAAGTTTTCCGAAACTCACACACATAACAAGGAATATCTCCGAAATGGTTCACCCTACAAGAAAATTTATTGAGACATAAATTGTGTATTTTAGCAAGATCTACATTTTTTGTACAGTATAATTTGGTCTATCTCTAACGGTTTACCAGTTATGCAAAAGTCGTCCCAAGTAAATACGACTACAGGGACTATAGCCAGAAAATTCAAGATATACATTTCATTTGTCATTAAAATATCTCAAACATATGACATTTTAATCAAAATCGTTAGAGCCGTTTTCAAGAAAATCAAAATTTTCGAAAAATCTTCTAAGTAAAGGGTAGTGTAGGGTGGGGCTATTTTCTTCAAAATCTTCGTGTCGCATCCTTGAAAGACATTAAACTTAAATACCAAGTTTGGCTTTTAACCGACCTTTCGTTTTTGAGTTATGCTGTCCACAGACTGACAGACACACAGACAGACACATACACGGACCTTTTTCTAAAAATGTTTTGTTTTTTTTTGGATTCAGGGGCCTCAAAACATATATTCTCGACATCGAATTTTTGGGTGGAATACAATGCTTCCCCTACTTACCAGTAGAGAAAGTAATTAAGTTGCAAACTGAATTCTTGGAAATAAATACAGCATTCTTTATCTCTGAATCAGAATGTAAGGATTGGTTATAAAATTTGCAAATAATTAAAAACCACATAATTTAATGTGGAAGTGTGAAAAGTGACAACTAAAAAGTGGATTCAAGAAAAATGAATATTTGGTTTTCCTTAAAATTTAGACGAAGAGCTCTATTTCACCCGAAACATTCGGTGTAAAGATTTCACTAGAAGTACACGGTTTGACGTCCCTGAATGAAAACAAAACATCTTTCGAAAGGCTGTGTGTGTGTGTGTGTGTGTGTGTGTGTGTGTGTGTGTGTGTGTGTGTGTGTGTGTGTGTGTGTGTGTGCGTGCGTGCGTGCGTGCGTGCGTGTGTGTGTGTGTAAAACTCAAACGAAATTTTGCATAAAGTTATTTCATTTCAGCATCTTTACATAGACACTATACGAGCATTTTTCAAGAAATTCCCACTATCCCTAAGTACTACGGTTATC
Organism: Tenodera sinensis; assembly: GCA_030765045.1. Taxonomy (NCBI): domain Eukaryota; kingdom Metazoa; phylum Arthropoda; class Insecta; order Mantodea; family Mantidae; genus Tenodera; species Tenodera sinensis. The sequence continues at coordinate 177,004,069 of CM060961.1, read as the reverse complement.
CAGAAATGCTCTATTGAGCATTCGTACTGTGCAAACCGCTGTAGGGCTTCTACTCAAGGTTCAATGAATTCCTCATATCTTACAAATAAATGACTCGAATAGTTTACTCGTGCTCTGGTCGATTAGTATAACCATTTAACCGCATTAATAAAACCTTATAATAATTATAATTTATGTTAAGACGTGTGACAAAAACTCGCATCAATGATTTTGTCAAAGAACTAGTTTTTAAAAAAATAGTTTCATATTTTTTCAGAAATGTTTATATAAATGCAAATCAAAATGTTCATGCTAATTATTTTTCCAGTTAACAATTAATTTAAATTGAAGTCGACATTTGATTGCATGGAAAAAAATCATGTTACATCCATATAGATGTAACCAGCATCATTAGGCAAATTTATTTTTTATCTTTTGATCGAGATAAACAGTTCCTAATAATACGTAATTTTCATAATGAATTTTGTGGTGCGATAGAGGATACCGAATGAATAAAAATGGCTGTTATGGCTTTAAAATTCCTCCCTCTTCCCAGGAATTTAAAAAAGTTACAAAATATTCATAAATTGAAGCCAATACTAACGGATACATTGAAAATAGTTGGTATAGAAAAATTTTATTTGAAACTAATTGCTGTCTTAGAGAATTTAGCAGTACATTTTTGTTGTCTGCTAACGTTTATCAGTCACACAAAATTCTGTCATATAAGTATGTTAAACATTTAGTATTGTAATTAAAGTAGTTAAAACTATTTTTGAGGGAATAAAAAATGTTCAAAATGTTCGATACAAAGGGCTGTTTGTGAAGGAAGGATTTTCTTACGTTGTTTTCTCATCTGTCTATTTCACTTCCTCCCGCTCTCCCTCCCTCTCCTCCCCTCCCTCTTTTCCCCTCCCTCTCCCCCTCCCTCTCCCCCTCCCTCCTCTCTTCCTTCCATCCCTCTCCCCTTATGCCTCTCCTGCATGTCCTCCCCTCCCCTTCCCTGCCCCACTCTTACAATTTTCCGCTTCCTACCTGTCCCCTCTCTCCCTTGTTCTCTTGCTCCCTCTCTTCCTCCCTCTCTCCCTCTCTCTCATACACATACACACGACGTGCCCAAACCTTTTTCTAAAAATTAAAATGAAAATGAAAATAATGAAGCGCGTGTCTTCTTTTCCAGCACTGAGAAATCGTTAGAACAGTCAGTTTCAAAGGATAAAGAAAGTTGCCCTATTGCTCCCTAAGGTACACACACACATAAGGGAGCATATCGTAATTGGTTGAGCACGACACCAGATGACTGTGACCTAGAGTGATGGCACAAGAGTGCAAGTGACGTGGACTTGATGGAACGAGTCAATTTCGTTGACAAGTTTAGCTTGGACGCCTAGATGATGTTCGATAACCAGCTCTTGCCCCAATATTTGTCCTTCCGGAAGCCATGACAACATCCCTCTTCAAACAGTAGGTACATAATCGGTTTCAGCTGCGACAACACAAGGTGATGGTGATTAAACTAAATTAAATAACGTCAAGTGCGACTGTTCCCACATAAAACTGCGCTACAGGATGATACACAATATTTCTGTACAGGCATTTCCTTGAATACTGTTTCATTAACCAGTAGGCGATGAAACAACGCATTGAAAAGATTGAATTATTCTACACTAACTGGCTTATACGTCGTTGCATGGTTAGAAACATCATCGTCTTCGTCGTCGTCAACACTTCATGGATTAGGAGACTGTTTCTGTTCCGACCTCAAGTCTCTCCCCCTTCTCATCGGTCTTCAACATCTATCTTCCCGTTTGGTTGGTAATTGTATGCCATTTTGGGGTATCGGGTATGGTCCATCTTTTGCAAATGGTTTCTCCACCTTTCTCTATATTGGTTTATTTTATTATTTATTGGACAAATACCTAGTTCTGCCTTATTTCCTTAGCATTTTTAGAAAAAGGTCCGCTTGTGTGTGTGTGTGTGTGTGTGTGTGTGTGTGTGTGTGTGTGTGTGTGTGTGTGTGTATCTGTGTACAGCATAACTCAAAAACGAAAAATCGGTTTAAAACAAAAGTTTGTATTTAAGTTTAATGTTTTTCAAGGATGCGACACGAAGATTCTGAAGAAAATATCCCCACCCTAAGCTACCCTTTACGTGGAAAATGTTTCGAAAATGTTGATTTTCTTGAAAATGGCGCTAACAATTTTGATTAAAATGTCATATGTTTGAGATATTTTTATGAAAAATGAAATGTATATCTTGACTTTTCTGGCTATAGCTCCTGTAGTCGCATTTATTCTGGACGACTTTTGCATAACTGGTAAACCGTTAGAGATAGACCAAATCATGCTGCACAAAAAGTGTAGATCTTGTTAAAATACACAATTTATGTCCGAATAAATTTTCTTGTAGGGTGAACCATTTCGGAGATATTCCTTGTTATGTGTGTGAGTTTTGGAAAACTTAAAACTTTCGTGAAACGGGTCATCGTTGTTCATTTTTTATATGCTAAGTGTGCAAAGACAACAAAATCTCAAACTTTAAAAGATTTAACTATCGCACAAAGCCTACTGTATTCTGATATTCTCCTTACAATAACAAGGAAATATGCCATAAGAGAATTTGTACAAATGTTTATCTCAATTAACATAAAGAAGATACCGGAATAAGAGTTTGTTAGAATGGTTAGTACAAGAGTAGAGAAAGTCATGTGAGTGCAATACATATATTTTTTATTATATGGTTAGACTCAAATGAGTCTGAGGTTACTCATTTAACTCGAATTAATTCGAATTAAGGTCATCAATCATTATGAATGACAATCAGCTAGGGAATTTTTATGGTGAATTCTCCCCTGTTCCCTAAAAAAAGTTTTTTATTAATCCTGAAGAAATTATGGTTTTTGTGTAGACATAGTCATGCTGAATAACAAGTTAACAGAAGAGTAGACAACCAGACAATCACGAAGTTTCAGCCGTGCCATTGGCGCCAGCAAAAGGCACTGATTTTTTGGTATATTTTAACCATCCAGTCAGTCCTCTTGAACATGTATCACAACAATAGTTCAGAGCCCACACTTTATCTTCACCATACTTATATCCAAGCTACAGATTGTAAGCATACGAGATATACTTTGCAATTAAATATATTTCAACAAATCTGTTATTTGTCTTCTGTTATGTTATCCGGGAGCTATATATATCCTTTCACGTGGAGCCCTAAAAATGTGTGTAGTGGGCGAAATGAGAACTAGCAATTACAACAATGACAGTATATTCGAACATTCTTATTGAAATATGTGATGGAAAAGTAGCTGATCCAAATTCTTTGTATATCCCTTTTATTTTAGAAGTGCATCGTTTCACTACAATTTAGCATATGTTTTATTGACATCATAATTTATCCTGTGCTTTCAGCCACACCAAAAAGTGCGTCTTACCTGACCTTACATAATCCCAGACAGATGTAATGTCGGTCAGTGAGATGAGATCATTAATTCTGAACATACCTATCTTTTTCTTTATCTTCATTGAACATTTAAATGCAGGATAAACCAATTGTCAATATTAATTTTATTAAAAGATTAAATAAAATACAACCTAATTTATTATGTAAAATTAAATACTGGAGGAGGAGGTAAAGGAGGAGTAGAAGGAGGACAAGTCGAAGATCTGGGATAATGATGTTGAGTAACTTAAGATCCCTGCAACTGTACGTTTATTTCGTTAGTGGAGCTTACAAAAATCGATAATCTGGAGAGAAAATGTGAACATTAGAATTCCACGTGCACGATTCCCCCGCATGTCCTGTTCTCCTGTGACCTGGACCTAGAGAAAGAACCCTTCGGATTATGGCTCATCAAAATCCCATTGGACTGCAGAGACAAGATATTACAGGAGAAAAATCGATGCCATTCAGAACACGTGATTTCCGTCAACTGCAAATGCCTCTTCTTTGAACATGGTAAAATCGGAAGTGATGGTATTGGTGACGAATAAAAATGTGTGATAAGATACTGGGAGAACTATTGGGAAGTTTAAAAGATACCTTAACAAATAGAATATAGTTTTAGAAGTAGTGCTTTATTTAGGTATTAAATCTCCAAAACTGTATTAGTGATTTACAAAAGCATACTGCAGATTAGTTTATAGCATTAAAAATGTTCAGAATTCGGATATAAGCTATTCAATTAACTGACTTAAAATATGTCTAAATCATCACAATGTCTGAAAATCAAGCGTTAATGATGTTTTATTTTATATTGTATGTGATTTATTGTTTTTTTCTAAACGTTAGCATTTAGTACAAAAATCAAAATGAGTTAAATGACTTAAAAAGGATAAAATAAAAGCCGAAATTAGCAGGATTATTATTCTGTGTAAATAAAAAAATAACTACAGGAAAACTAAAATATTAAAGATAAGAAATTTAAGTACCATTAAGTATTTTTTTGTTGTTTCTACTGGTTTAAACAGTTCGCTGTTCTTCTTGTTCACGTGGATTGAACTTAATATCACTTTAAATTATACGAACATTTTCACTAAAATGAACCTCAGCCTAAAAAGCGTACAAGTTGGCTCAAGGAATCTTTTTAAAGGTTTTGTTTTTTTCCTTGTCACAGCTTTCTGTTGATCGTCCACAAAGTGCTCCAAAAGATTTGGGTTTTTCTGATTTTTCTCCTTGCCTATTTGTCAGCACACAGAGAATGACTCTTGAAAGGCTCGTTCGCTCACTTACTCTCTCACTCACTCTCTCTGTCTCTGTCTCTGTCTGTCTCTCTCTCTCTCTCTCTCTCTCTCTCTTCTGTGTGGCGGTGCCGTGACCGAGCTGTTAGCGCGCTCGCCTACCACCTAAGCGGCCCGGGTTGGATCCCAGGGATCCGCATGTGGTATTCGTTGTGGACGAAGCGGCGTCAGGGCGGGTTTTCTCCGGGTGCTCCGTTTCCCCCGCCATCTCATTCCATCGTTGCTCCATGTGCATTCCATGTGTCATCAGTGTCACCGCCTGCGGTGCCGTAGTAGTAAAAGCGGGCGTTAAACACTACTACAACTACAACAAATCTCTCTTCTGTAGGTATACATGTGTTTTGATATTCATGACTGTGTCCTGGTTTCTGCTATTTTATTGTGGTTTTATGCATTTTCTTATATATTTTCTGATAGAAATATCTCTACTTCAATTACTATCTATATCCCAACGACAAAGTTCATCACTTGTACAGTGGTTCTAACATTGATTTCTATTTTATATGGTAAAATTTTCTAACTCGAAGATTTTAATAAATCTTGCATAAATAAGTGAAAACAGACGACATTGACAGCGCCAAATAACTATTCATATCATTAGCAGTTTAATAAAACAACAGACTCTGCCCTATGCATCTATCTGGAGCTCGTTTATCCATAAGAAACGTTTTTCCGTCCTTGATTATGTCTCTTTCCTTGAGATGGCTTTAAAAGTTAACGTTCGCAATGAGTATACAGCGATTTCAGAAAGTATTGGTCTCCATTTATAAAGAAATTCTATTCAGCGGAGAAATTTTAAAGCTTAATATTCAGAAATTACCACTCTTATTACAATTTACGCATTTTATTTGTTTTATAAATATGTCAAATGTCACGATTTTTGCGCTTATTATATGTGGGTTTGTAAAATTGTGTATTTAAAGCAACAAATTTCTGTTATATATAATGCCAGATCGTGCGTTTGACATATCATTTTAATTGACGAAGAAATAAATTTGTTAAGCTCTAAATACCCAGGCATCAATAAGGAAGTTCAGCCAAAAGATAATTCGACTTTGACATTTGACATTGTTTTATTGATAAAATAAAAAAAAAAAAATCTTGAGTAACATAAAAATTTTGAACTATAATATAGTTTATCCTTTATGCATATCAGATTAGATATCTCCTTTCATTAATTTGATTCCTAGAGGGTTTTAACGGTTTTTAGAGCAGCAATATCTGATATAATGTGACATCATTGTATTGAATGATTTCAATAACTTATCTGTCTTGCCTTGAGCTACATTAAGGTCATAGAAAGGTTTAGGCAGATATTCACCTATGTTTGCTTCATTGTTCTTTTATCAACATATCTCTTACATGGCTTGGTCGTGAACATTGTGTATACAAGCATTGTCATCAGTGTTGATAATAATCAATTTTATTGGAATTAAAATATCTTCCATTACCCACAGCTCTTTGTTAGCAAAATAAAATTCAAGGCCAATGATTGCGTCATTGCCTAAAACTGACATAATTAAAGTGTTTTCAATGTATAATCTGTCAGCATCTTGTTATAAAATATCTATAAGAGTGCATAACTGTAAAATTAGGGCTAAGAAAATTAGAACTGCCAATAGATAGGTCTATTTCTGAAGATTTTAAACTTATTGCTAGTTATCCTTCAAACGATAATACCTCTTATCTAGCGCATCATTTGGAAAAGCTGTTGAGTTGTATGTTTCACAAATATAATTTACGTCAGTAGATATCGTAGACTCCAGGTGAAGCCTCGGTGTATATGCATTCATTTGTTACTTCAAATGACATTACAAAGGTTTCTGTGTGTATGATTTATTTGAATTCCTATTCCCTTTCTCCCATGAGGCTGTTTGATACACGAAAAATGACAAGCTTTCATTGAGAGTATGCTGATTTTTGTGGATGAATGTTTGATGACCAGCAAATACTATAGCAGCTGAAAATATGTACCTCTGTAGATTAGATTCTACCACCAATTCCATAAACTACTTAATAATGTTATGTAATAATTAGATCTATACCGGGTACAAGGGAAGTCATTACATTCATTTAAACCAGGGGTGGATCTCGGGATTTGAAACACATTTTGTATCTTACGGTTTTGTTTCTGACCATTTCCTACGGAAATATTTTAATTTTGTCGAAAACAAGCAGCCAACACTGCAAATAGTGTCACTTTCCCATAGCTCACTACATAAACTAACACCGTAACGGTGCGTCTTGAGAACATAGACATATATCCTGCCTTGTCGTTCCATGTTTACTGTGCTACTGTAGGCCAATCACAAGAGTTACCTCCCAAAACATTACACGAGAGCGAAAGCGCCTGACCTGTTAGTTCCCTGACCAACTTCAACGCAACGTTGTCGGGAGTATTCCTTTAACGTGTTTTAAGTGATTAATTATTTCGAAACCCTGTGTGGTGTCCAGTAATTACAATGGCTGTGTCGAAAATAACTTATTCTACGCATTTTAAAAGGTATCACACTGATATCTTCGTACATTCTTGTGGAATTATTCATCCAATTTGGATCTAAAACAATTTTTTTGTCGAATTAAGAAACAAAATGCCATTAGACTTTTTTGTTTCTAATGCTACTATGAAGCATATATTAGGAGGTGTCTAGGTTACGGTAGGGCAGAACAGCTGTGAGCTGCAAGGTTACGACGAATTGTTTGTGTTCACTATAAAATATTTTTGAGCTCCAGATTTAGAAGATGACTTCCTCTACTCTTGTACTAACTATTCTCCCCAACTCTTATTCCAATATCTTCTTCGTGTTAGTTGAGATAAACATTTACAGAAATTATCTTATTGCTCATTTTCTTGTAGATACAAGGGGAATATGGGAATACAGCAGGCTTGGAGCGGTAGTCAAATCTTTCAAAGCTTTGAGATTCTGTCCTCTTTGCACGGCTAAGATATAAAAAATTAATAACGATCCTCCATTTGAAGAAAGTTTAAGTATTCCAAAGCTAAAAAGAAAAAAGAAAACAAGGAATATCTCCGAAATGGTTCACTCTAGAAAGAAAATTTATTTGAGCATAAATTGTGTGTTTTAGTAAGATCTACATTTTATATAGTAAAATTTGGTCTATCTCTTACGGTTTAGCACTTACGCAAAAGTCATCCAGAGTAAACAGGACTACATAGGCTATAGTCAGAAAATTCAAGATATACATTTCACAAAAATATCGTTAGAGCCATTTTCGAAAAAATCAACATTTCGATTTTTTTTTCATTTAAAGGGTAGTTTAGGGTGGAGGAATTTACTTCAAAATCTCCGTGCCTCATTCTAAGACATTAAACTTAAATACCAGACAAACACAAACACACATCGACCTTTTTCTAACACTAACTTTTTTGTATTGATGGGCCTCAAAACACATATTTTTGGTGAAATCTTAAGATCGAATTTTTGGGTGGAATACAATACTTTCTCTATTTACTATATGTAGTAGAGAAAGTAATACAATAACAGAAAAACTTAACCGAACGTAAGTGTAAATTTGTGAAAATGAATTCCAGCTTCAAACTGCTCATATTATAGGGAAACTCGGATTTGCGATACTCTACTGTATTATGGAATATATTTGATTACTAGTGATCGTTCTTGTTAAACGCTACCTTATTGTTTTAACTTCAATAATAAAGTTAATCGTTCACTTTAAAAAGCATTAGACCACGAAGCACATGGGGAAATGAAAACTTCGGCATTGCAGTGTTTCACTACGGTTTTATTCTTAAGCATGTTTCATGTTCCAAGAAATCGCGATTCAGCAAGAGGTCTAAGGGGCTGAGCCCTGTGAAAACGCGCAACTAATTTATGGGGCACTTGGGTCGTCCATTCCTTATCCCTAAAAACCACGTGTAGCATTCGGCACACCAAATAGCCCAAATGGACAAAAATAATAACCTGTAACACTTGTGGTCTTCGGCTTTATTTTAATCGCGGTGCTAAATCACAGGTACGTAGGGCGGAGCCGGCTAATTTAAGACCAACAGTAAGTGCCTTGGACTATTGTCTGACTCCCACATAACGTGCCGATCAAGTCACAGTTTAGAGCATAACGCTATGACTTTATCTTGCTCTCCGCAAGAGGCATTCCAAGTGCAGACAACCTGCCTTTAACTTACGAGATCCCGGGTTTTGATATGGGGTAGGTACAGTATTTCTGAATTCTGGGGGTGCAGGATTTGTTGACATTTTGCAGAATATAACAAACGTTTACTCAGTGACCATTCACGGATACTCGCACAATTTTCGGCCTTCTTCTTCTTCTGCTTCACGGCTTGGGCATTCAACCCGTTCCGACTCCAAATTGCTCATGCCATTGTTTCTTTGGTCTCCCTTGTTTCCTTCCATTTTCCAGTTTTCTTTATTCAGGAGGTTTTGCCTGGTCCGGTACAATAGGCCCGACTTACAGGCTACAATTATCATCGTTTTATAACTATCAATATTTATAATTTTTGGGCTTATCAAAAACCCATACGATGACCATCTTTAGGTCACCAAGAACAGTTTTTGGTTGTACTTTTTTTGGTTTGGTTTCCTTTAACCTTCTGGCCTACAATTTATAGCTGCTTTGGGTATTCTGTTGTTTGGCATACTGTCCAAGTGTAACTTAAATTTTTCTTTATTTGTGATCCTTATGCTATTTAATTCATCTACTTTTAATTCTTCGCGAATACTTACAATGGTCTTAGTTTGCGGTGAAACCTGTATTTATAACGCTGGAACACTTAATTGGCTGCAGTCGCACCACAATGCTTATTCAACTGTTCTTCTCCTTTCTTTTGTTTCGCTAAATGTTTACATCACAGCATTTTCATAATGACTAAAAAATATTACAACTATCATTTAGTTAATGCCTTTCCCATGGTTCTCTGACATTGGCACTGGGGTGCGCTATCACCCTGTAAGTGTAAATGGCTGGGATTTCCAGACAGCTAGAGATTTTGTGTTTCTGCGTTACTGTGGGATTATTGTTGCAAACCCTTCACTTTTATTTCTTAAAGTATACGTATATTGTTCAAAATTACTTATACAGTAGGCAGTCCTACATTCCGTGAAAAAATCCGAGCAGTTTTAGTGGATAATACAGGTAGTGAAGACAGTGATTTCAAGTTTTCATCAGAAACTGATGATAACATAGTAGTACATTCCAAAAAAAGGTAATAAATTGATTGCCGCAAACAGCAGCGATGAGGAACCCGAAAAAATGTAACCTACAAATTCAGCATTAGTTTTTGGCAAATATGTACTCCAATGACATACACAATAAAATAAGCGTCAAAGGTGTAAAGCAGCAAGAAACATTATCTTGTGAATTCCAGGAAATAAAGTACAAAGAACTAGAACTAGTGTGTATTTAATTTGCTGGTTATTATGTTAAGTAAATACACGATGCAATTATTATTATTATTATTATTATTATTATTATTATTATTATTATTATTATTATTATTATTATTATTATTATTATTATTATTATTATTATTATTATTATTATTATTATTATTATTATTATTATTATTATGAATATTATTGTTATTATTATTATTATTGTTATTATTATTATTATTGTTATTATGAATATTATTATTATTATTATGAATATTATTATTATTATTATTATGAATATTATTATTATTATTATGAATATTATTATTATTATTATGAATATTATTATTATTATTATTATTATTATTATTATTATTATTATTATTATTATTAAATATTATTATTAAATATTATTATTATTAAATATTATTATTATTATTATTATTAAATATTATTATTATTAAATATTATTATTATTAAATATTATTATTATTAAATATTATTATTATTAAACATTATTATTATTAAATATTATTATTATTAAACATTATTATTATTAAACATTATTATTATTAAACATTATTATTATTAAATATTATTATTAAATATTATTATTATTATTACTATTATTAATATTATTAAATATTATTATTAATATTATTAAGATTATTATTATTATTAATATTGTTAAGATTATTATTATTAATATTATTAAGGTTATGATTAATATTATTATCATTATGAATATTATTATTATGAATATTATTATTATGAATATTATTATTATGATTATTATTATGAATATTATTATTATTATGAATATTATTATTATGAATATTATTACTATGAATATGATTATTATTATGAATATTATTATTATGAATATTATTATTATTATTATTATGAATATTATTATTATGAATATTATTATGTATATTATTATTATGTATATTATTATTATGTATATTATTATTATGTATATTATTATTATGTATATTATTATTATTATTATTATTATGTATATTATTATTATTATGTATATTATTATTATTATGTATATTATTATTATTATGTATATTATTATTATTATTATTATTATTATTATTATTATTATTATTATTATGTATATTATTATTATTATTATTATTATTATTATTATTATTATTATTATTATTATTATTATTATTATGTATATTATTATTATTATTATTATTATTATTATTATTATTATGTATATTATTATTATTATTATTATTATTATTATTATTATTATTATGTATATTATTATTATTATTATTATTATTATTATCATTATTATTATTATTATTATTATCATTATTATTATTATTATTATTATTATTATTATTATGTATATTATTATGTATATTATTATTATTATGAATATTATTATTATTATTATTATTATTATTATTATTATTATTATTATGAATATTATTATTATTATTATTATTATTATGAATATTATTATTATTATTATTATGAATATTATTATTATTATTATGAATATTATTATTATTATTATTATTATTATTATTATTATTATGAATATTATTATTATGAATATTATTATTATGAATATTATTATTATGAATATTATTATTATGAATATTATTATTATGAATATTATTATTATTATGAATATTATTATTATTATGAATATTATTATTATTATTATTATTATTATTATTATTATTATTATTATTATTATTATTATTATTATTATTATTATTATTAATTATTTCAATCGGTGTCAGGCCTTCATATACTTAATTTTCCTTTCACGTATGAGTATTAACGACTTCATTTAAAGACTGCAATTTCATTTCCGTTATGGGGTGCGCGCGCATCCGGTATGTAGTAATAGTTGTCAAACAGGTATGGACTCCGGGGTTAGTTACATAAAAACTATTTTGGTTAAATAGGCTACTCAGTTAGCAGTATACACGAATAAATATTCTTTTATGCAATCCTAGCGTCAAAACGGCTTACTACGACGGCATAAGTCGTGAAAAATTACCATATTTCTGGCACCATGGCAATAAGACAGCTGTGATGTTATCGCCACAGCATAATTTTCTCCATTGTGCCTGTTAGAAAACCTGAAATCGTCACACTCGCAAGAGCAGCAACATTCAAACATGTTTTTAATTGTTCTGGATTAATAAATCCTCAGCATTCTTGGCTTCGTTCAAAATATCAAAAGGGATACAGTTCATAATCTCAATAGTTTTATCATTACCTTCTATTTTCCTCTGTAAGTGTTGAAACAAATGCAACGTCTGCTTAGCAATCATATTACGTCATAAAACTGATTTATGATACATTGTAATTTTTCATTTAACAAATATATTAATTATTTTTAGTATGTTAATGCTAAAATTACACAAAACGTACACCCGTGGACAAAAAATGAGTAATGTCTGGAATGCCACCCCCCCCCCCACACACACACACACTTTTTGAAAACTGCAAATTATTTCGTACACGTGGAGTTGTTCCCTGCCTGACTTTCCAGACTTGACTTCTTTCTTTGTCCACGTGATAATCGTGATAATCTTTTCATTGCGACACTCATAAAAATTAGCGCTTTCGGTTTCGTTCATGCGTTAAACATATACTGTTGTCACAATTAGTCCGACTATGCACTGTCCTGTCGTGTGGCTTTGTTTATATTGCAGTTAAAAGTAAGGCCAGCGAAGGATACAGATAATATTTCAACAACAAAAAAACGTCCTGTTGAACACAGGAGTTATTTTTTGAGAATCACAGCAGCCCTAATACTGTGAGGCTTCAGAAAACAAAGAATCTTTGTCTTTGTAATATTAGTGAAGGTTACTCTTTCAAGAGAAGTCAAAGGCACGAAGTCTGTGCTAGACGATTCTACCATATCTAATATTATAGACTTATGTTTCATCACGTTCAACATCAGGTTGTGTTGCTCCCAATCTACACGGTTACGCTTCGCTGCTGCGGTCCTCCGTGGAAAAAGAGACAAAAACGTTGGTGTCTCCAACTTCAGTAATTCTGTCGCCCATACAGTCTGCCTTTTTACAGTTGTTTTGCTCTTGTACAGAGCAGTAAAAGTTGAACGCGAGACTGAAACAATAAACTGCCGGCTGGAGCCACGCCGTTACCAGCTGTTGCAAGGGACAGTCTTCCCTCGGCTCAAATTAGAAGACGTAAAAAGCAAGCAGGATACAGAAATCGTAACAGGGTTTATGTTCCATGACAAGCTATTAAAACTTGGCAGTTGACAAGCGAATCAGTTGCATCACTAGTTGTCTCTCCTGCGATAATTTCTTGCTTCACTTCTGAGTTAAATGAAGTGCGTTGCTCTGTAAGTTGCGCATCAATCCTATACCCTTAAGGAAATGCACCTGTGAAAATCCAAAATCTAGTTTTCTTCTCATTGCTTGGAATTTTTGGCCATACACTCAGAAAATAAAACGTACAGACCTTCAAATTCAGAGACCCCGGTTCGATTCTGGCTGGAGAATGGTAATTTTTCTTTAACAGGATTATTTCCCATCCTCCCTGGAGTCTGAAAGTACGAATGGATGTGTGAACGTGAATTTACTGTTCTTTCTTTCTTCACCTAATTACCAAGGGCGTAGCGTTAATGGATGTGGGTGATGTGTTGCCAGTTTTTCTTTCTTCACTTTTTCTTTTATCTATATACCAATCCAATTTGCAGATGCTTGCCGAAGAGTATGTTTTGATCAACAATCTGATATTGTTAGTGATTCACGCCAGGTATTGAAACAGAGAGGCTGGTAGTTATGCTTGCGTCACGCCAGCCACGTCAAACGATGAGCGCGCGCAGTGGATGTGACACAGAAAATTGCATATCGCTTGTAAATGTTAATTAGATTTAAAGCTAAGTTTATTTAGTAGTGAAGGTTAATTTCATATTTTGAACTTATGTACGTATTTTGCAATACGTAAGTTGATAATTGTGAACACATATTTGGTAGTGTAAGCTAAATTTATAATACATTTATCAATCACTATGACAAGGTTAAAACTGGTCTTTAATACTTACGGTACCAGTAGGAAATGACGTCAAACCTATACTAATCTAAAACTAAGTTGTTAATGAATCCTTAGTAACATATGCCAATAAAACTATCTCACTGGTATAACTGTTAACATTTTTGTCAAAACACCACTTGCGAAAAGCAACAACATATCTTTGTTTCGACTTCGCTGGTAAAGGTGATGCAAATACTACACCCGTAGCTTCTTCAATAGCAAAGTTACTCATATTATAACATTTTACTGCTTGATAAGAACTATCAAAAGTTGAAAGATTCAATTCAGCTACATAAACGCTTGAAACCAAGACATGTGCGACTTCAAGTAAAGAATCTATTTCGAAATTCGTTAACAAAAGAGTGGATAAGAAGGTTTTGCCTTAGATGTAGCTTTTCATTTGTTCACATAGAGAATTCATTGTTTCTTAATGTTAAATAAAATATGGGAAAGAAATTTTGATTTATTATTGCTTTTTATGAGTTTTTCAAATAGTGCAAAACGTAATTTACTAACCGCGAACTGCAAGTTACTTCTCAGTTCTCGAATGCTGGGAAAACTTGACACTGTGGGCCTCGTATTCCCAAAATGCATTCTCCACATGATAAGTATCACTTTCTGTTCTTGATACGCAAAATACTATTTACCGTGTATACGTAATTGCATTTTTCAGGTTTTTCAATGTAATGGACAATAATTTAGGCTCAAATATTTAAAAAGCAGTGCACAACGATTTTTAAATACATAATACCCTAAGCTCTGCTGGAAATCTCAATCAAATAAGCTAAAAAACCTGGTCCAGGGAGAATTTTAAATAACAGAAAGTGTTAAACAGAAGGAATTAATAAAAATGGTAGTTTAAGTTTAATGTCGTGCTTCATCTAAATGGTGAAGGACCTATGAAATATTCATTTGAGGCTTTAAAATTGTTGGTATAAAAAACGAATTACGTAGCATGAAAGTACAAGTTATAAGTATAATAAACATTTAAAGAACAAAAGCTCCAAAATCATCGTAGTTTTACTTTCTCTACTATGTATAGTAAGTAGAGGTATTGTATTCCACACAAAGAGATTTCACTGAAAATATAGTTTGAGGTCCCCTGGATACAAAAGAAGCATTTTTAGAAAAAGTTGTGTGCGTGTACGCGAGCGTGCGTGTAGACAGTATAACTCATAAACGAAAAGTCGGTCAGAAACCAAAATTGGCACTAATGTCTCAAGAATGCGACTCGAAGATTTTGAAGAAAATTCCTCCACCTTAAACTACCCTTTACATGGAAAGTTTTACGAATATTTTATTTTCTTGAAAATGCTTCTAACGATTTTGAATAAAAAGCTATATGTTGAGATGTATATACTGATTTTAGGCTATGTAGTACTGTTTACTCTGGATGACCTTTGTACAACTGGTAAACCGCAAGAGGTAGACCAAATTTTACAATAACAAAAATAGATCTTGCTGAAACACAGTTTATGCCCAACAAATTTTTTTTGTATAGGAACCATTTCGGAGATATTCCTTGTTAGTTGTGTGAGTTTCGGAAAACATAAAAATTCGTCAACTGGAAAATTGTTATTCAGTTTTTTATACCTTAGCGTAGAAGGAGAACAAAATCTTAAAGCTAAAAGCCTGCTATATTCCCATATTCCCCTTGCATCTACAAGGAATTAAGCAATAACTTAATTTCTGCAAATGTTTATCTCAACTAACACGAAGATGATATGAGAATAAGAGTTTGTATGAATGGTTAGTACAAGAATATAGAAAGTCATGTGAGAGCAACACATTAGATTTTTAGTAACATATTGCCTTAGAAATCCAGCAATAGAGTAATAAAGCAAAACTAGTATAGCCCAGCTGGTTAGGCTGCACGCACGGTTTATATTGCCACGACTGGATGCCAGTACGCACTAGAGGTGGAAGAAGTTGTGATTTTAGTAATGGTTACAACCGTTCGACATGTAAAAAAATACTAGGTTGCAAATAACTGTTCCAGATAAGAATACACGGGGGAAACCAGAGAACCAGGAGAAAACCCGCCTCAGCACCGCTTCGTCCACCACTAATCCCACATGCGGCCGCCTGGGATTGAACCCTGAGATTGTTTGCTCTGAGTGTTTGCAACAGTGGCTTAGAGCGTTGCTAACCGATTAGAAGACAACAGTAACTGGTGTTCCCATTTGTTTCAGAATCCTTTGTTTGAGTAACGGGATTATTTTGGATAGTTGGAACTCTATGAAATTACAATTATAAGAGGTAAACGGCAGTATTCATAATCAAAACACGAAGGTATAGTTGGATCCTTCAGGCTCAAAATGAACCAAACAACTGCACTTATTACATATTGGGAACGTCCGAGTATTACAAAGCATGTATGTAGAAGATTTCGGGATTCTACCTGATGTCTTATCCCTTCCAATACTCAGCAGCTGACAAGAAACACTGGCAAAGGTTGTCAGCAGCAATCAGACGCCAAGAGAAACAAACCTACGACAGAGAACAGAACATTTCACTGTCGAGAATAATCTGCTCTTACACACTTTGTTCAGTTGTTATAATGCACAAGTGTTCTCGCTCTTTGTAATACAGTTCAAAAACAACCTTGCACTGATCTAACATTCATGTTAAATTCTTACTTTCACTACCGTGTATACATTTTTACTGTCTCTACTGGTAAGTAGAGGAAGTATTGTATTCCACCCAAAAATTCGATGTCGAGATTTCACCGGAAATATATATTTTGAGACCCCCCGGATCCCCCCCCCCAAAAGAACATTTTCTAGAAAAAGGTCCATGTGTATGTCTGTGTGCCAGTCTGTCCGTGTGTCTGTGGACAGCATAACTAAAAACCAAAAAGTCGGTATTTAAGTTTAATGTCATTCAAGAATGCAACACGAAGATTTTGAACGAAATAGCTCCACCCTAAACTAACCTTTACATGGAAAATGGCTCAAACGATTTTGATTAAAATGTCATATATTTGAGATATTTTGATGACAAATGAAATGTATATCTTGAATTTTCTGGCTATAGCCCCTGTAATTGTAGTTACTCTGGACGACTTTTGCATAACTGGTAAACCGTTAGAGATAGACCAAATCATACTATACAAAAAACGCAGATCTTGCTAAAATACACAATTTATGTCTGAATAAATTTTCTTGTAGGGTGAACCATTTCGGAGATATTCCTTGTTATGCGTGTGAGTTTAGGAAAACTTAAAACTTTCGTGAAATGGAACATGGCTGTTCATTCTTTTATATGTTAAGCGTGCAAAGAGAACGGGATCTTAAAGTTTTAAAAGATTTGACTATCGCTGAAAGCCTACTGTATTCCCATATTACGCTTGCACCTACAAGGAAATAAGCGATAACATAATTTCTGCAAATGTTTATCTCAACTAACACGAAGAAGGCATAGGGATAAGAGTTTGTAAGAATGGTTGAGAGAGAAAGTCATGTGAATGAAACACATAAGATTTTTAGAAAAAGGTCCGTGTGTCTGTCTGATTGTTAGTCTGTCGACAGCATAGGTCAGAAACGAAAAGTTGGTTAAGAACCAAAATTAGTATTTAAATTTAAAGTCTTTCAAGGATGCCACACGAAGATTTTGAAGAAAATAGTCTCACCCTAAACTACCCTTTACATGGAAAATTTTGATTTTCTTAAATGGTTGTAACGATTTTGATTAAAAGACCAATTGTTTGACATATTTTGTTGATAAATGAAATGTATATTGTGAATATTATGGCAATAGCCTATGTATGTTTACTCTGGAGGACATTTGCATAACTGGTAAACCGTAAGTTATAGACCAAGTCTCACTATGCAAAAAATTTAGAATTTGCTAAAACACAATTTATGCCTAAACAAATTTTTGTCGTGTAAACCATTTCGGAGATATGCCTTGTTATTTGGGTGAGTTTTGGAGTACTTATACTTCTGTCAAATGAAACATCGTTCTTCAACTCTTTAGACCAGTATGTTAACCGTGCAAAGAGAATGAAATTTGAAAGTTTTAAAAGGTTTGACTATCGTTCAGAGCCTACCGTATTCTCAAATTTCCCTTTCATGTACAAGGAAATACGCAATAAGACAATTTCTCCATATGTCTAGCTCAACTAATACGAAGATATAGGAATAAGGGTTTGTAAGAATGGTCGGCACAAGAGGAAGTCGTGTGAGTGCAACACATCAGAATTTTTGACATCAGAACGACGAATACTGATATAAAGTCAAAAGTTTGCACTCTTGCTATAAATAACCAATGAACAAAAGTCAGTTTCAAGCTCAGGATCGAAGGAAAAGAGGGAAGCAAGACCAAAAACTAAGAGGATAAATACATAGAAGCAGCTCAGGGCAGCGGGGCTGAGCGTGGCAGAGATGGTTTAATGTTTCCTCGCCAACATAAGCCCTGGACATTTTATGGAGACTGCTGTATTCGCTCGACTAAACACAAAAGGTAATTGTAGAAATAAAAAAAAAATGGTAACTGGAATATCTTGTCAATTTTCAAAACTGTCCTCTCTTGAAATGTACCATATAATGAAATACATAGATTTTTATTTTATTTCTGGCCCTCCCTCCACAGTACTTTGTACCAGTCACTGATAAATATTTAATTTTAAACTTTGTGTGAGCGTCGCAAATCGTATGTTTCGTATAGCTGAATTAAAAAGCTGTTTTATCTCGAGAGTGCAATTTGCAATCCTTATCTAACGTTGTCATTTATATGGAAATGACTAATTGCATCACGTTTGGTTACTTGTCAAAGTATTAAACTAGTGTCGTATAATCCGCAAAAACATTAATTTATTGAAGATACTAAGGTAAAGCCAAAGAAAGTGGAATACTTATTTGAGAGAGTAAGTTAAACTGCTTAGAAATATAGTTGTTTCCTTATATTACATCTGAAGGGATCAGTGGAACAAACATTTAGGTTTCCTGCAGCAATGGAACTCCTTTAAGAGGTTAGTTTGCATTTATCTCTCTATGCCTTCTCCGGACATTTAGCAATAGTGCTGGTTTCGGTGGCGATGCTCTCGTATTTACATTCAAGTAACCTGTGTCGCTCTATACAACAGGAATAGTTCCTGCGTTGGCCGCAAGAAAACAACGCTAAAGATATGTTTTATATTCTTCGGCTCTGTTTATCGTGTTTCTGTTTATGGCCATTTTAATTACACGTCAGTAGTTTCTGTACACAGCTTAGTAAACTGAGCCGCTTGTGATATTTACGATTTGTTGACAGTTTCTTCGAAATCACCGAATTCCGGGAAGCACTGGCTTTTCAGTGCAACAGTATGAATACCACTTGTCGCTAAGTCTGGAATGAAGGGACGTGTGACCAACCGACAAAAGTTCCAGAGGTTTCAGACCAGTGATAGGTGAGCACATTGATGTAGGACACTCGTGCTCTTTGAGTTCATGGTTCCTTGCAATAGATCAGAAGCAAAAGCGAGCCAGTTCACCAGTGATAAACATTTCTTAGTTGTCGGTAATTGTGGCAATTCTTTGTTAAAAATTCCGTATGAACACCTCCACAAAGTGAACTACTTACTGCAGAAACTAGTCCAACATTTTCACATGTCCTTTTTTGGACGATTTCTTAAGTGAGACATATCGTTAATTACTAAAAAGCTAATTACTGAAGATAGGAAAGGTTCTACTCAGTTATGAAACACCTTCTCTATGTGCACGGTAAGTAAATTAAAAATGGTTTCCTCACAGCTTAAGTTAAAGAAGGGTTCTCAGAAACATAGTGATAGAAAATAACTTCAGGTTTTAGATGTCAATTAATGCATCACATCTTGCGCAGCATAAAGCAAAAACTAAAGTCCTTCACTTCGTACTTTAGTTCTCTGGTCAAAATACTCTGTTCCTCTTTCATGCATCATGTTCTTAAATAAAAAAAGAATCGATTATTGTTAGTTGCATTTCCTTGCTAGCTAGTTGTATTCTGTTCTATGGTCTCAACGAGGACTTAATTTTTGCATAGTTATAAGTTCTGTCACAATATTTTAATACAATGTATTAACCATAATATACTGTATGCAAGGAACAGATATGTCTTCCTTCGGAGGCCACAAAGACTTTCTGCACTGTTCGCTTGAATTTTCGTTTTAGGGCCTTCAGATTTCTGTGTTGCAGCAGGTAAGCTTTACTCTCGATGATGTTTTATAGTTGGTAATCCAACGGATTCAGATCTGGACTTCCCGATGACCAATGGCTCAATGACAACAGTGGAGTACGTGGCACCTCGACCGAAAGGCGATCCGGGAGGATAGATGGAGCGAGTGGACTCTAAGGGTGGCCGAAACGTTGTCACAACAGAGCAGGTGCCAGAGTCCTTATATTTTCCCACTACCTGTTCTTTCTGTTTACTATATTATAGTTAATAAATGGATAGTGTCATTCTTTGTTGTGCTGTCCATGTTTATAGTTGCGACAAAAATTGTAGTACTTTTACCATGCTGCACTTAACAATCACATATCACATTTAAATATCCAATACCGAACTAAATGGCTGATTAATGATCTCCCTCCGTAGCGCTGAGCAATCAATGAGTCGTTTTTGCATCACTTGACACACCCTGTAGCTATATTCTTTTGAACAAACAGTTTTCTCTTTTTGTGCGTGATTTATATATGTTGTAATAGCGGTAGCATAAATCAATCATGATCATGATGCTTGACAATTAAAGCGATACAAATGCTACGGGTATTCCTCACAACTGCTGTAATTTGTAACTGTCATTTTGGTTAATGGCGGAGCACACTTTGGAGTTGATTTCCGCCTCTCGTGATTGCAACTTCGGCATCACAAAGACCGGAGCAGATGAAGCCGATGATGACTGCTTCAACAAATACCTCACTCTGTGAGAAATCCATGTGATGGAAAATGAAGAGCACACGTTCGAATATATCTGTGAAGAACATGTCTGCATCTGCTTTTGTTTGTTCACGCTTTTGGTGGGTCAAGAGAAACCTCTGAGAAGTCCCACGTATTAAAGGCTTCCTACACCTTATTAGAGCCATTCAGAGCGTATATAAAGAACTCTAATTCCTATATCTTTTTCGTAATAGATGAGACAAACATTTGCAAAAATTATCTTATTGTTTATCTTCTTTAAGGTGCAGGAGGAATATGAAAATACAGTAGGCTTTGAACGATAGTCAAATCTTCTAAAGCTTTGAAATTACGTTCTATTGGCACTCTTGACAAATAATGAATAACGATGTTTAGTTGACAGAAGTATAGGTTCTCCAAAATTTTCACAAATAACAAGGAATATCTTCGAAATGGTTCACTCTGCAACAAAATATATTGGGACATAAATTGTGTGTTTTAGCGAGATCTACATTTTTTGTGCAGTAAGGCTTTGCCTATCTCTTATGTTTACGAGTTATTCAAAAGCCATCCAGAATCAGCACGACTACGTAGGCTACAGCCAGAAAATTGAAAATACACATTTCATATGTCTCTCAAATATACGACATTTTAATCAAAATCATTAGCCATTTTCAACTTTTGAAAAATGTTCCATGTAAAGGGTAGTTAAGGGTGGAGGAATTATTTCTTCAAAATCTTCGTGTCGCATCCTTGAATGACATTAAACTTAAATACCAACTTTGGTTTATAACCGAATTTTCGTTTTCGAGTTATGCTGTCCAGACTGACACACACACACGCGCGCGCGCGGACCTTTTTATAAAAATGCTCTTTTTGGATTCAGGGGCCCTCAAAACATATTTCCGGTGAAATCTCTACATCGAATTTTTAGGTGGAATACAATACTTCCTCTAAAACTGAGTAAAAATGAAATTGCATATATCAGGATGAATATGAAGGGTGCCTACGAAAAATAAAACTATAAAGAAGGCTGCAATAATTATGATTGAGCGGTTGCTGACGTAAGCGGCTAACTCAGAGCAGAGAAAAATGGGTTATTTCAAATCTCCAGAAGAAATACATGTGCGTGCATTTTTAAATGTTACTTAATGCTAATGTAGTGCTCTTAAATTATCAAAATCATATAATATAAATGCATTAAACATTTAACATGTTTGGAAAAACATACTTACCTAGTATATATTACATACTAAAACGAAAAATGTCTTGCACTCACATGACTTTCTCTACTGTTGTGCTAAACATTTTTACAAGCTCTTATTTCTATATCTTTGTGTTAGTTGAGATAAACTTTCGCAGAATTTATCATATTGTTTATTTCCATGTAGGTACAAGGGGAATGTGGGAATACAGCTGACTTTAAGCTATAGTCAAATCTTCTAAAGCTTTCAAATTCTGTTCTCTTTGCACGACTAACCTATAAAAAATTAATAACGATGTTCCATTTGACAGAAGTATAAGTTCTGCAAAACTCTCACAAACAACAAGGCACGTCTCCGAAATGGTTCGTTCTACAAAAAATATTTGGACATAAATTGTGTATTTTCGCAAGGTCTACATTTTTGTGTAGTAAAATTTGGTCTATCTCTTACGGTTATGTAAAAGTCATCCAGAGTAAATAGGAATACATGGGCTATAGCCAGAGAATTCAAGATAAACATTTCATTTGTCATAAAAATATCTCAAACATATGGCATGCTAATTCAAATCGTTGGAGCCACTTTAAAAAAAATGAAAATTTTCGAAAACGTTTCAATATAAAGGGTGGTTTAGGGTGGAGAAATTTTCTTTAAAATCTTCGTGTCGCATCCTTGAAAGACGTTAGCCTTAAGTATTAACTTTGGTTTTTAACTGACTTCGTTTTTTACTTATGCTGTCCACAGACTGACATACGCAGACTATTTTTGTTAATCCAGGAGGGCTTCAAAAGATATTTCTGGAGCAATATCGACATCCAATTTTTGGGTGGAATACAATACTTCTACTTTACTATACATAGTAGAGAAAGTAAAATAGATATTTCTACTTAAAATTTAACATATTGGACTGTATCTTTTCACTCATATGAGATAAATAGCTCTAAAATATAAAATAACATAAAGTTATGGAACATTTATTTTTGTAGGACTTAACTTTACCTAAGTAGACATCATTATTGGCCATTATCATCTGTAAGATCTCTGTAAAACTGATGGATACCTTAGTCCAAATAGTCCTTAGTTCCAAATGGACGGAAGAATGTAGGCCTAAGAGACGAAGAATTTTCTAATGAGTTATTTGATGTACCTGGCCCGACACGGCTTTCGTGTGGTGAACGGGGAGCTAATAAGAAGCTAAATACTGAATAATTTTATTCTATCCAAACGAAATAAATAAGCAAATTCTTTTCTGCACGTATTTAAACAATATTGCTTTTTGTGATAGCTAGGGCTAGGAAGTTCATGCATTCGCATGTTTTTTTCTTAGGAGTTAAAAGTGTATGCTCTTACGTTATGTGCACAAATTATGGAATTTTCAGTTATTTGGACATGATTTTATAGTGCATATAACTGCATATTTTCTTGATTTTGATAAATGCATATTATTTCAATATTATAGCCCCTATATTGCATATTTCAATGATATTTATGTTTTTTATTATTTTTTTCCATCTGGATAATATTTTTCATATTGGTAGTATTGCACATGATGATGCAATTCTTTAGGTGGCGAGAACTAATTTTGAGTCATGTTCTCATGCAGTGAATCCCGTTTCCACCCTTTCATTATATGTATGTGCGTAGAGAATAATCAGTGCGTTATCTGAGAGGTTTATATTAACAAAGATAAAGTGCAGGTCAACGTTTTGAGCAGCACGATTATAGCAACGCTTGCCTGCCCTCCAGCAGTTATATCGTGGTCTTCAAACGTAAGTGTTGTGAACTGGTTCCCACCAAATTAAGTTAGGCATACAAAATGTTAAAAAGCTCTTCAAATGCCGAAAATAAAACCATCTTCGAGTGTTAGATTAATTAATTTACAGAAAGAGTTTTCCGGTGACGTAATATCTACAGAATACAGATATTAGGGTACTGTTTTGTGGAGCGTGTGAGAAAAATGTAGGGAGTGAGAAAAGATTTAAAATAGTTCAGCACATAAACAGCAAAACATAAGGAGAATTTAATCAGAAAACTCGCAAACAAAAAACCTGTTCAAAAACAGCTAGTAGAGTTTTTAGGAAGTAGGGTTATTGAATTTTCCTATGGCTTGTACCAAGCATTTTTAGCTGCTGATATTCCCTTGTTCAAAATTAATAATCCGACATTTAAAAACGTTCTTACCAAGTACACTCGACAACATGTGCCTGCAGAAAGTACACTGCGTGAGACTTATGTAGGACATTGTTACAATAACGTATTGTCAAATATACAAAATCAATTAGCGGATCAGTTTTTGTGGTTGTTGATGAACCCCCATGATTCTGAGCGTCGTTGTATTGCTAATATATTTGTGGGTGCTTTAAATAATGAACAAAAGACTACACCTTATCTTCTTAATTTGAGCGAATTGTCGGCCACTAACAATGTAACTGTGACCCAGTTTGTGATGGACTCTTTGAAATTGGCCATGTGGAATCAAATACGACCGGTTACTTTTATTTGTTACTGATGCAGGTTCCCATATGGTAAAATCAGGACAAACTCTGAAATGTGTTTTTCCTAACTTAATTCATATAACTTGTTTGGCACACGCTCTTCGTCGTATTGTGAGACAATACGCGATTCTTTCCCATGGATCTCCCTTGCATGAATCACTTACTGTCTTTGAAAAAACAATATGTGATCTAAGTTCGGCTCCTGGTAGCATAGGACAAAAAGTGAAAGACAAAGTGAATTATGTAATTTCAAAAAATTCTGGTTATAAACAGATGTGCGATATTCGAGACATCCTGGAAAGAAAACCATCTGTCACACCAAGAGACTTGACTCTCTCTCTCTCTGTCTGTCTCTCTCTCTCTCTCTGAAGCAGTTAACATCATTTAAATATGCCCCGATAACATCTCGTGACGTGGAGAGAAGTTTTTCACGTTACAAAAGTGTTTTGCGAGACAACATACGATGTTTTACAGTTGAAAATTTGTGCAAAGTGTTGGTTGTGAACTGCAATTTAGCAGTTAATACTAGCAGCGGGACCACTTCTACTTCAACCTCTATAGAATAAGGTAACTTGATTTATTATTTATACTAACTCGTCTTGTCTACTGCAAAGGAACATTAATTGTTTTAGTTAAATAGTGCATATTTCTTGGCATATTTTCAAGTTTTTAAGAGCATATTGGCATGCATATTTCAGTGTTTTTTAGGGCATGAACTTCCGAGTCCTAGTGATAGCATTAGGGCGGCGCCGTGGCCGAGCGGTTAGACTGTTCGCTTACCATTTAGGTAGCCTAGGTTGGATCCCAGGGATCTGCTTGTGGTATTGTGGTGGACGAAGGGGCTTATGGGCAGATTTTCTCCGGGTTCTTTCGCCACTCGTTCCATCAATTACTCCATCACCGTTCCATTCATTCACCTGCATTTCATATCATCCTCTTCGTCACTATCATGCTTGGCTTACCGTCCGCTTCCAGGTCTTCACTCTTTTTGGTCCACAGGTTCCTCTGCTCCCGACAGGTCCTAGGAGGTGTAAGCCCTGCGTAAGAGGAGGACATTGAGGTGAAGTGGTAGCGTTAACGGCTTTTAAGAAATGTGTTTCAACAATTATGTAAACAAAGATAATGCGTATGTATTTCTCGTTAATAATAATAAACTTAATAGTAATTTTAACAATAAGTATGCTATGGGCTATTTTACGAATATACATTTTTTATGCAAAGCTGAAACATTAGCCCACTTACAGAAGATAGTTTGAATCTTCTCCATAGATGTGCAACACGTAACTCATTTTTCTTTCTTTTTTAAATTACGATCATTAACCTGTTTTTGCAAACATTCATTAAATTATTCTGGTATAAATAAAAAAATGTTATATTAATCTGTTCTTTCTGTATCTAGTGTTGTTTATTTATATTTCTCTTCTACAATATATAGTTATAAAGTAATGTTTCTATATATTTCTCTTTTACAACATATAATTATATAATAACGCATCAACACTCTAGAGTCTAGACCCTAAGGCTATCTCGTTATTGTAAATGACAAAAGCGTTACTCAATCTTCCACGCAAAAATCCAATCTTGCGCCAAGGACAGGCACTAGCTAGCTCAATCTGCTAAGGAAAAAGCAGAACTCCGTGCCGCCTACTTGGAGATGACATTCTCAGCAGCTAACACCCCGGATTTGTACCACATTTACACATTAATAGTAGACCTATCTCAACCAACCAAAAAATGGAACGTTATAAGTGCCCATTTCCATGGCAGAAGTGCAAGACCTCATAAGCTCTCTCCGGCCTTACAAATCTCCCAGAATTGACAACCTGGCCAACGCGGCTCTGAAAGCTTTACAGACTCCTTGGATGCAGTCCCTGGCAAATCTTTTCAACGGCATCCTCCAAACGGTTACTTCTCTAAGGCTTGGAAGCATGCCAAGGTAATTACTACATGCAAACTGGGAAAAGATGACGCCACGCCTGAGAGCTATAGGTCCATGAGCTTGCTCCACCATCAGGAAGCTAATAGAAAAGATCATTCAAATAAGCCCGGAGAAATTTGGTTTTCGGGCACAGCACTCCACACAATATCAGCTACTTCGGCTAGTTGATGAAGTATACACGGCCTTCAACAGGAGGCACTTAGTCTCAACACTGCTGCTGAACATCACCAGGCCTTCGACAGTGTGTGGCATGAAGACCTTATCTCCAGGTTAATTCAATACCTAACCTTTTCGTACTTTATCCATCTGATGCACCCCTACCTATGTGATAGAACCTTCGCCGTATCCCACGATGGGATAACTTCTTATCAGAGCTGGGATCCCCCGGGGTAACGTCCTTGGGCTCACGCTCTTCCTTCTATACATAAGTATCCTGCCTCCACTGCCATGATGCTCGATTTGCTGACGATACAGCAGTCATCTCCACATTAACTCAACACCGCATGGCTGCCTGCAGAATCCAGACCGACTTCCTCACTACCTGGTTCCAACAGTGGCACCTCCATGTCCATCCGCAAAACAGCCAGGCGATCATATTCACTCCCATGCACGCACCTTCTACCAAAACCTTCCCAACAACTTCAATGCTCTGATACGCAGCCTAGGCGAGCATGAGCTAGATGCTGGCGAAAGATATGAACGATCGAGACTCGTTCTAGGCCAATAGACTCAAACACACAAAACCCTGCAACACCCATTCAGACGTTACGACACCCAAAGATTTGAGCGCCTACCACTGGGGGAGGATAACCCCTCAATAACTACGCTCATAATCTACTCTACAACTACATTCTAACACAATAACCGTAACTAGGCAAAGCACTTCATGGCCAGTAGAGGATATAGCCCTGATCTGGCAACAGACAGAGAGTGGCAAAAGCTACCCTCTGATGTCAAGTCGTCGCCTGCTGCTGGCTGGAGAACACAACTTTGCAAAAATGGTTGAATTATACATTGTGTTTTAGTTACAAGGAAAACTGAAGCCACTGTCAAATTTTTAATACTTACTTTTGCACTTCTTAACGCTCTACATGCCAGAGCATATAACACCCTGAAGGGTATTGGAAAATTTATTCAACAGGAATGAATATCTCGAAGATTGCTAGGAAGGATTTCCATATCCTCCGAGTTTACATTTGGTTACATTAATCACTTCATTTCACCCTTCATGCCGTTAGGTTTCTTCGAGGTTGAAAGTGTTGGCGAGCGTAGCATGGGTAAAGAATGGGCTCTGGAAATCTCGTCCCCCCAGATTGGTAGGTAAGCCTAGTGGTTTCCGAGCCTCCCATGGGATGGTACACTCTGAGGGTGGGAGGGGAGCCGGTTTCCAAGTCCCGCGGTCCTCTTGGAAGTACGAACCCGACAAGTGAGAGAATCACCCCGCCAGGGTGATTCTAACTGCGGAAAATGTAAGGACCCTGTCGTAGCAACGTTCCGGTCGCCCTTATGATCCATTCATTCTACAGGGAGATGCCCCATCAGGGGCATAGGCACAAAATATCACTTTTCAGTCCGATGCTCAGTCCTCCCCCGTAAGTTGTCATAGTCATTGTCTGGCAAAATGAACAAGAGTAAACATTTCTGCTCAAAGGTTAGCGCAGAGCGGAGAAATTTTCTTGAAAACCTTCCTATTTCATCTTTGATAGATACCGAACTTAAACCCAGTTTAGTATTTATCCGAATTTCGTTTTTGAGTTGTATTATGCTCTCTCTCTCTCTTTCTCTCGCATGCATGCATTCACACACACTCATACACATAAATGTCTTTTTTTTTTTAAATGTTCTTTTTGGGGGTTCAGAAACCTGAAGAATAGGGCTTTCGTAAAAGTTCGGCGTGAAATTTTTGGATAGGACACAATCTTCTTTTATCTATCGGAGGCACGTGTTAGCTGATCATCAGTACCATCCACTGATAACCAAGTAGTTGAGCTGTTCTTAAACCAAAACATCATCATCATCATCATCATCATCATCATCACCATCATCATCATCACCCAGCTTTATTTCGTCAGGATACTTGTAATTATTAACTACCTGGGAAATTGCATTTTCTGCAATTCCGTTGCATCAATATATTCCAGTGAACTGTTTAATCGATTATATTATTAGTAATTTTTAAAATAATTATTATTTTCTGATATTCACTATTGACGCTTGCTGCAAACCTTCCAGGAACTCTTAGGTGTAATTTTCTGAACTTTGTCTTGCTACCTCATCTTCTTTTTTTGGGGGGGGGGGGGTGGAGAGATAGAGGAGACAAACATAAAAGCTAACGGCTTCAAATTCATCATAATGGTACCGCACGTTTAATTAAGGTTTTCTTTCTTTTTAAGTGGGATTTTGATTCAGAGTATTGAAGAATACGTGTTTAATTTTGTTTGTAGTTTTAAAATTTGATCACGATGATTAAGTTGTTTCAACGTGGTATTTGCTTCAATAGAACTGAGGCTTTTGTTGGGATTTCAAAGCACATTATTTAACTTATATTATTTATTTTATTTATATTATTTTACTTAATTTATAGAAAGGTTTTCTTAAATCTTCCTCTTACCTAGGAATTACCACTTCATCACAGTAAAGTAAAAATAATAAAATACTTAAGGTAATTTCACTTTCGCTTCTGACTTCAACTATATAAAATTAGAACACAACTATTGTGCGTTCTCGTGTAACATTGTGTAACATTCAACTAATAAGCGTTGTAATATTTTCCTAGTGTTAAAATGCATAGGCTCTGAAGTTTTTGAAGATGTGAAAAACATTAAAGGCTAGATCATTTTCCCTCAATCTTTGTGCTAACAAATGCATGAATATGTATATTCTTTTGCGTCACAGATTTGTCCTAAAACTGCCGGCTCAGAAGTTATACCTCCCAAATAAAATGATTTTGATATATGTGGTTTTCCCCAACTAGTGTGAAGGGATGTTATGATTAGCGCCTTATTGTTTGATGAAATATTATTGATTATTCGGAATTACCAAAACTGCCTTTTGAAGATCTAAACCTACAGATATCATTCATTCCGTACCAAGGACTAGACTTGACTCATTCAAGGTTATCGTAACAATCTGGTGTTTGCCCTACCCAAGATAAACTCGATCTTGAAGTAATGCAAAGTAGGTTTTTAACAATGAAGTGATCACAAACGTGAGTGTGAACACATGCTTAATTGGATAATGTGACTCTCGGTCTTGTATGTGGTTCGTGAACAGTGTAATTGCAAAGAAGGTTGAATAGCGGATTAGAATAATTGGGAAATAACGTGGGTAACAAATGAAATAGGACATAGAAAGTTTGAAAAAGTGCATTATTTTTAGCTTCTATAGCCATTTTGGTGTACCTATGGCATATTTTCAGAGTGGAATATATTCAAATTAAGTACAAATAATCAAAGAGTGTGATTTGAAAGTGCCTAAAGGAAAAATGTTATACTAACGACAACAAAGATTAAAATGACGATAAATATCAAAATAACTGAACAATTGGCCAAACTATGATTATATTATTGGATAATGCGAACGACATAATGAACAAAACTCCAGGTTTCATGGTATCTTGTATACAAGAAAACCAACATGAAATAACAATGTACGAAAGAAAGAAAATTAAAATTGTATAAAACGTTTATTGTTATTCTGTTACTACAGGAACAAAAAGAAAACTGGATCCAATGTTCCAAAATGTAGAAAATCAGAAGACAAAGAAGCTCAGATATTAAGAAAGATCTAAAACTTTTCTATCATGGATAAATTGATGTAAACAAATATGGAAGGAAAGGTAGCTAGAATGAAATTTTGCAAATATATAATATTGAGAACTGTCTCGTAAAATTATTTTAGTATATTAATAAAGTGCACCTTAATAGATGTTAATATAAAGACAAAAATACAAGATAGAAGCAGTGAAGATGGGTGGAATTCGTAGAGGAGGGAGAGTATAAGCCTTGACAGACAGATGAATGTGGAGACAGATGGGAAATGGAGGAATCAGTTATGGAAAGCATTGAACGTAGGATGTTGCAACGATATGGACAGTTTGCACTAGATAGCCTATAAAGAGAATAACAATTTTATTAGAAGGCCCAATAAAATACAGAATTAAGATACTGAAATCAGGAATTATTCTCGAGCATAGCAATTCTTAAACATGTGCCAACACAATGAAGACCAAACAACAGAGGCTAAGGGTCACTGACGGGCAGATAAACACCGTGTGTCACAGGGATGGTGAAATGGTTTGTTACCTGCAACTCCAGTGTCAGTTCAATCTTATTTTCTTCCGTCATCATCTTTAGGCATCTCCTGGCTTGTTCTGCTCTTAGAATTGACTGATCCATCTTTTTTTGCAACATGTATTCCACTATCCACCTGAAT
This sequence comes from Tenodera sinensis, assembly GCA_030765045.1. Classification (NCBI taxonomy): domain Eukaryota; kingdom Metazoa; phylum Arthropoda; class Insecta; order Mantodea; family Mantidae; genus Tenodera; species Tenodera sinensis. The sequence goes on along the minus strand of CM060961.1, from coordinate 176,973,004 downwards.
CATCCACTAATATCTACACATATTTCTGGGGCACGGTCTTCCGACATGTTCTTTCCAACTATTTTGATACTGCATGTTTCTCTTTGTAGGTGTGAGTATGTCCAATTACTTTCAGATTTATTCGCTCTTCTTTTAGCTTGTCTAAAACAGTATACACACAACACTTCTCAGAAATCACATTTAGCAGTTTTCAGCATGGTTTAATTTGTGAGTATAAAACCAAACGCGATTGTAGGGAATTATTTTTTAAACACTTTTATTAATAGTTTGTGCTCACATAAGTAGATGAGCTGTACATATTGGGATTTTGGCCTTTTAAATCTTTTAAAGGAATATGTTTTGAATCTCCATTAGAATAAAGTGAAAGAAAACTTCTCTAATAAGAAAACAAATTAAGAAATGTCATAAAAAGCCTGATGTATACACTAGTAGCTAAAGAAAACAAGAAAAGAAATCCATTTAGCTATTTTATTTCTTTAGAGGCTCCACAGTTGTTGACCCTTTTGCCATGCACATTTTGGTCTCGACCACCACACTAAAAAGTGGTTGTTTGTGAGGATTCTTGAGTAAACCTCAACAAAAGCATCATTTACGGCCTTTTTAAATCGCAGTGCATGTGTCAAGCTTGAAATGGAAGACAGATGTATAGTGGGAGGCAGATGCAGCAGACAAGGTCTGGGTCCAAACTGAGCACTAAAGAGACGGTGATAGATGAGCGGTGCAAACACTGGGGCGGTCGAATTAAACAGGACCCACACCACTTGCTGACGGAGCCAATGCTCTTGGAGAAATAATGAGTCTGAGATTAATGATATTGCTGTCTCACTACACTGGGGTACGCATCGCCGATATCTTCTTTCCCAATATCAACAATACCTCCGTCTCTGATGGAACGACCTCAACTAACATGTGCATCATTACCTTTTCCTCGTCGTGAACTGAAGTTATTCCGTTTTTACTTTCTCTACTGCGCACAGTAAGTAGGGGAAGTACTGTATTCGACGCAACATTCTGGTGTCAAAATTTCACCGGAAAGGTTTTGAGAACCTCTGAACTAAAAAAATCCAGGTGTGTGTCTGTCTGCCTGCCTGTCTATGAACAGCAAACTTAAAAACGAAAGGTTGATTAGAAACCAAGTTGGTATTTAAGTTTAATGTCTTTCAGGGATGTAACACGAAGATTTTGAAGAAAATCTGTCCACCTAAAACTACCCTTTGCGTGGAAAATTTTTCAAAAATTCGCATTTTCTCAAAAATGCCTCTAACGATTTTGATTAAAATACCATATGTTTAAGATATTTTTATGGCACATACAATGTATAGGCTATATCCTATGTGGTGCTGTTTACTATTGGTGACTTTTTCATAACTGGTAAACGTAAGACATAGACCAAATCTTATTATACAAAAAATGTGGATCTCTTTAAAACACACAAGCTATGTCCATCTCTGAGATACTACTTGATATTTGTTCGAGTTTTGTAATACTTAAAACTTTTCTGCAATGGAAGTTTGCTGTTCATTTTTTTATCTCTTGGCTGTCTAAAGAGAACGGAATTTCAAAGCCTTCGTGTAGCGAACAGCTTTAAAAGATTTGACCTACTGCATTTTCATATACCCCTTGCACACACAGGAAAATTAACAATAAGATAATTTTTACAAATGTTTATCTCAATTAGCATGAAGAAAATAGAGGAATAAGTGTTTGTAGGTGCAATAGTCGGGAAGGTCATGTGAGTGCAGCTTATGGTATCCCAATAAGTAATGCCCTACATTTATCAAAAGTTTTGTGACGCAGTCGACAGCCACCATCAAAGAGACACTCAGATTCAAGTTACCTTAAAGCAATACTTGTAAATACGCGGCCGACGACAATGGCATGGCATAATAAAGCAATTCCAGACTATTCGAGAAGCTGTTCGCGAGCCGGGCTTGTTTACCAGAAGGTGGATTTCGAGATAAATCCGTGCTATGTCCTTCTAGGCTATATAATCCAGCGGGGGCAAACCCCAACACATTAGGGTCTGCAACCTGCTTGACCAGAACACACGCTTGGGGCAGGAGTCGTCAAATCAGCGCTATTACAGTCGTAATCGTAACACGCGCTTTGCCCATGGCTGAATTATAAGCGAATGCAGTGTTGAGAAAAGCGAGTCCGTAAGTGTTGAACGACACAACTGTTAGCAAGTTTAAGTTCTGTATGCGTGTGCGTGTGTATGCTTGTGTGTGCAGCCAGTTTTTAAGAGTTTGAGTATCGTCAGATATAGGTGTAGACATTTAATTTCGCGTCGGAGTTGTTTGTTGTGTGAAGCAATTTTTAGTGAAGCCTGTGTGAGTGAGTGTATCGTCGGAAGCAGTTTGTGAGACAGAGTAGAGCTGACACAGAGAAGTATGTGCCAAGGTTACGGGAAGACCGAACAGCTGAGAGTTGCAAGGTCACTCACTTGCAACTTGTAGATTGTGTTAACGACCACAAAGAGGACTTACTTTGTGATTAAATGTTAAGGGAAATAAAGTCACAGAAAAAGTAACAGGACTTGTCATTTATCACATTGGTGTCAGAAGTGGGATTGTCATTTTGTCACAGTATTTGTTTCATAAACACAGACTTTAGATATATGAAAGTATGGTGCCTTCCCTACGTGCTCTATTTTTCTATATACTCTACTTTTAATTTATTGGCCTTCCTCCACTGAGACGCAACGATGTGTATGCCCTGTCGATACCAACCCTTGCTGGTGTTACAGATCTAGGTTTTCATTGCAAGAATCACGTTCTCAAAATATCTTCCAGGAAGGCCGTTCTTTAATGGCGCAAGCAAGTGTATGTCCAGTGAGTTAGACTAGGGTTATAGGCTGAACAAGTGCTATTCTCCAATCCAGTTTAGTGATTTGTTGAGAGGTGTTTAAATTTGGTTAAGAAGAATCAACACGTTTCCAGGTTTGTTATTCCGCCGAAGATGCTGAAAGCATCTCTTGACTTCAGTTATGTGTTAACGTATGCTTCTGAATGTAATGGTACCTTCCTTTGGCATAATATCAATGAGAAATACGCACTTGCAGTCCCTTGCATGACCTTACCAGCTGAAGGGATTGCTTTAAATCAGGGGAAGACAGGTATCGCTGCTGTGACGTCAGGTCACTCAGCTCACATGCTCCCACCCACGGCCAGTTGAACGTGTGACGTCACAGCGGGAAAGAGGAAACAGCGTGCGGGACATCGTAATTTTAATGCTGTTTCAATTACGGAATAATCACATACTATAAATAATTACATTTCGGATTTATGCCATATATGGCATATAAATTCTAGTTCATGCGAACAGTCATGTTATAGCGCAAATAGAACAGAAATTATAACTATTTTCCCTGAGCTAGAGGAGAGCTATACAGAACGATTAGTGGACATCTCCCGACATTTGCCGTTTCGCTTTTCTTTAACTAGTTTGTCAATGTTAAGGCGTAATGTATGGCACATTTGTAACCGAAGACTGTACGTTATATTGTGATCTGACAATATGCTTCGGGATTTTGACTTAGAAAGGTTCATAACAGAAAGAATTGTTCGCACACATACGTAAACCAAACATACATAATATCCGTGCAACAAGGGCATATAACCTAAGAAATCTGGTTTTAGGAACATTCTTATAAAAATCAGCCAAGTATTCCTTGTGTTTATATTTGTCTTTCAGCAAATCGTCGCACTGTAAATTTATCAATTCAATTTACTACCTGCTAGAAACATTGTTAACATCCAATGAATACGGGGTCGCAAAGATCTGAAACGTAGTTGACAATGTCTCTTCATCTTGAAGCCTGGTCTTAAACTGGTGTGAAACCCGGGGAACTGAATACATGCGCTGCTGATCTAGGCAGCCTAGCAATACACTGCTCTCGCCTGACGTCACACGAACGTACAAGCTGGCTCTTCGTTTAAATACGTCACACGGCCCGAAGTTGTCTTCCCCTGCTTTAAATGTTTTCTTCCGTAGAGAGATAAGATATGACGCCATTATAATGATTACCTTTTAGTTTAGTGCTCGAAATGATGAACTCCGTTTCTTCGCCTCTCAGAATGCAATACCACATACTACCCTTTACTGGTAATGTTTTGTTTAAAAAAGATTTTGTAAAACATGGCTGTAACAATTTTGAATAAAATACCATTTGACTGAGATATTTTATATCAAATGAAATGAATACCTTGCATATGTAAATTTTCTGGATATGCTCTCAGAAACCCTCGCAGTCTGGGTTACTTTTGGATATCTGGTAAACGGTAAGAGACAGGGAAGATCTGACTAGACAAAATTGTAGATCTTGTTAGAACACCGTTTATGTCGAATGCATTGTGTGTGTGTGTGTGTGTGTGTGTGTGTGTGTGTGTGTGTGTGTGTGTGTGTGTGTGTGTGTGTGTGTGTACTGAACCACTTTGGATATACTCTTTGTTAATCTAAATCTGCAATATTCATACTTTTCTCAAGTGGGAAGTCATTATTAATTTGTTCTAATTGCACCATTTAACGGTGGCCTTTGGTTTAGAACATTCTACCCATATGCAATGGTGTTAACTCGAATATATTGGGTTTTGGTGGTCTTTTGTATGTACATTAGATCACATACATTTACACTATCATTCATAATTTCAGGCTCTGGGGGTGGATAGCGAATAACCTTGTGTAGGGAAATATTCATACTCCTCAATTAGGAATCTAATTCGGAGCCCTTTATACAGCAGGCAGGCACTCTCCCAACGTACCTACGGGGCCAACCTATTATGTGTTGGTCATGCAAAGAAAAGCAATTTCAAAACTACAACATAGCGACAAGATTTGACTATCGCTTTAAGTCCATATTTCCCTTACACCTAATGAAAATGAGCAACAATTTCTGTAAATGTTTATCTCGACTAGCATGAAGAAGATAGAGGAATAAGTGTTTGTAAGAATGGCTGGTAGAAGAGTAGAAATAGTCATGTGAGTGCACCACATCATATTTTTTCTGTTGAACTATTGCCTCTTCTTCATCTAACTACCCTCCCCGCACAGATGACCTACATCCCCTAGGAGCTGCAAGCCTATGCCTAGGGTCAGAAGCCTGTCGGGAAGCAGAGAAACCTATAGACCCGACAGCGAGTAGTCAGCCAAGCACCAGATATGAGGGTGAGGAAGAGGATGATATGAAATGTAGGGGAAATGATTGGAAAGGTGATGGAGTAATTGGTGGAATGAGTGACGGGAGAAACCGAAGAACCCGCCGAAGACGCCACTGCGTCTATCACGAATACCACATGCAGATCCCTGGGATCGAACCCGGGCCGCCTAGGTGGTAGGCTAGCGATCTATTGATTATTGTGGTTGATATAAATTGTAAACGTTGCAAGATTGAGTGATGTGCGAATTCAAAATGTAAAAGTAACGATAAAGAAGGTAATGTCATAATTCTAAAGAAAACAAAAAGTTGGTATGAAATTCATTTTCAGGGCTTTGCGCTAAATGTGCCTATTATATCACCTCAACTTCGATTCGATTATTTTTCTGTCCCCCAAGAGAAGAATATCTCACAGTTGAGATAGATGTTGATTCATAATGTCCAGTTATGTCACGAGTGCCGATTATTTTCCGGCAATTTAATTATGATCAGTGAATGGTTTTCAGATATCATTATCGTGAATTGGCTAACTCATTTGAATTGTCGAAGAATACATAGATAAATAAGAGGTAGATTTGATGAGGTAATTACAATGGAAAAACGATGCTTTTTTTCTACCTTTAGCCTAATTACCGAAGTTACTTACATGTTATATCTTTCTGAGAACATGCACTGATAGTATTTCCTTTATTCCAAGCAGAATTGCAGATTTGAAATGAACAATAGTGTAGTTATAATTTCTTTTAGATTCGACCATTTACAAATTATAAGAAAATGGGAGGATTCACTATGAAACTTCTCTGGTAAAGAATTTAACAAAGAAGAGAGAGGTAAATGAAATTTATTTATTAATCACTGGAGTTCAAAAGGCTATCCGTGCAGCATCAGATATGCCAGCTACTGGGTTAATAAATAAATTGCGCATACATGTGCTCTAGTCAGAATGTGACAGAAGTGGAATAGCTATAAGTGGATGATTATTTCTGATCAGTAAATGAGTTAAGTGCAGCGTGAACAGTGGATATTTTAAGCAGAGAGGAGATGCGAACATAAACATTTATCCTGACTTTTCTGAAGAAGTAATAACACTGTTTATAGTCCTGTCCCAGTGCAGTCAGGTTGCTTTTACACAAGCCAGGAGAGTAGTGAGGCATGATTAAATGCTGTGACGAAATTTCCAAACAGCGGAAGGCGTCTCTTCGGTTCGACATGAGCACTTTGAAGCTGCAGTCTGCCAAACTCTTTCTTCATTGCGACTCTGCCACCTCTCAAAAAAGAAACACACGTCAGCAAAAGCAACGAGACCTATTTTAAAGTTGGTATACTCTCCCCTCCCACGTCGACACATTAGTCCCAGTCGCGAACAAGGATAAGTGCAGGGACCATGCTCAACTAGACAGCCAAGGAGGTTTCACAGCACAGGACATAACCTCCTTTCAAGTGTTGCCAAAAGATGCGCTGTTGAGTGCACGGAATCGTGCCCAAATAATGCACAAGGTTTATGTTGGTAAGGAAATACTATACCGCTCTTCCACGCTCAGTCCCCACTTCTTATCTGTTTCTAGCGTTCCACTTAATTGTTACCTTACTCCCCCCATTTCTTTAGCTCCTGAGCCTCTTATCGACTTGTGTTCGTAGGTTAATGTTTGAGCAGGTGGAAGAAATGAAGGTTTAATGGCGCGCGACAACTTGGACATCAGCGCCCTTAAAAATAGATCATGGCAAAAGCCAGAGATAAATTTCAATATAAAATAAAAGTACAAGTAAAAACACAAATATACATAAATATACCATACAAAGATGCAAGGATCAGAATAAAATAGACATGAAAAGGTAGAAAAAGTAAGAGAAATCCTCAGGTTTATGCTTACCTTTCCTAAAAACTTCAACACCCTTTGGCCGTTTATTCATCGTCTAACAGGCAGTTGCAGGGAGTCTCGAAGATGCGCTAGGGAAACCCAATCTAGGAGCTCGTGACAAACCGACGAAGGATTGTCACACAGCGGACAAAGAGGAGCAGGATTCCGTTTAAAAACGTAACATGCAGTAGCCAATACATAATCAAGCCAAAATCATCTCTGAATTTACCGGAAGTTCTTTCACTCCTCTAAGCTTATTGCTGTGGAGAGCTGGCCATTCTTCGTGCCAGCGTGACAGCACCGCTCTCCTTTAATGTTTGAGTGTCAGACGTTTCCCATCAGACCAATGCGAGACAGACTCATCTAGGGGCTAATGTGGACTATCTTTTTGAAGCAGGCTTTCCAGCCACTCAGGTGAATTTTTTCCTCTCTGTTCTCCTTTCGCCGCTCGCAAAGGCGAGCAATTGTACTAGTCTAATGGGTGAGTCTTACTTGATATAAAACCAGTAAAAGAGTGACTCATCCTTAGGTTGAGTATAACACAGACGACAAGGAGATGCTACCAACATCATATATAGAAAATCACCAAAGAAACTCAGAAGCATCGGAGCGATGCCATTCCTCGACTATGCATTATACGTTACAGCTGGGCAAAACTGATTGTATGTATAAAAATAAAGATAGAACGCGGATCATTAGTAGAAACAGTGTGAACTATGATCACTATGCTAGGGATCATCATTTCACCAGTAGAAAACCTTACCCTAGACTTGCCTCACCTTGCTGTCCACAGATTCACAGAATCAGTATTGGAAGTTCACAACAGGATCTGAAGGTTATATAGAGAATCTCCTGAAAAAGTATTAAAGATATCAACTGCAATATTAAAGCAAATAGGAAATAGAAAGTCAAATAAATGTAAACTAACCATCTACTTCAACTAAGTTTCATAAGGGATCATTACTAGAAATTACCTTAGCAAGTTGCACCATGAAAAATGTGTATATTAACAGATTTTGTGTTTTTAAAATCTTTTTCTAAACGTTTGTAAAATGTGAACCGAGCTTTATTAAAATTTCGTTGTAAAGAATGCAAGCAATGAAATAAAGTTAATATAGATAAATTAATATTATTGAATAAAGTAATTTTAGTGGACTTTATTTCGGTACAGATTTCTAACAATAAATGAGCATATTTAAGTATAATGTAAAATGTAACGTTTACATCTGGTGAACGGAAATTTGCATCCTGGTTTGGGATGTCATTTAAAATCAGAGGGTAAGGCTGGTTCAGTACAGTGGGGGAGGGGAAATATCCCCCTGCAAATTGCACACTGGAAGAGGGACCTTCTGTTCCAGTCTCCGACTTATCAACTGTCCGATGAACAGGTGGCGGAGAAGGTAAAGTGAATGTCAACTGAGTGAAATACCAGTTATAAATTATTTTACCAGTTATTATTTTACTGGTTACTCCATGTACCTACCTGTTAGTTTAATTAGTGAAAAAGGAGGTATTATCATTTCTTACCCCTCTCCTGAAATTCATAGTCCTGTTGCAGGCTTGCTGAACGTTTTATACAACCTTTGCTTCTTGTTGCACTGATATATCTAACTTACACACTATACGCCATCTAAACGCACACATGCGCACATTCTGAGTCCTGTTATAATGTTTATGCAAAGGAAAATGCAAGAAATATTTGCTTTTGCTATTTTTTAACCATCAAAGCTTTTTAATGAGGTATCTTATATTTTAAATCTTGTATAATTTATCCTATCTAATGTATAGGTATTGTTTTACATTGACTATTGCAGTTTTGCCTTAGGACAGTGTGTCAAACAGGTAATTTTATCTTATGGGTAATGAAACGAAATAAAAATCATAGGTAACTGAACAGTGAACCTCGTTACTGTGAAGTTCTCAAAGTAGTAGAATAGCCCAGTTTTTCCAGTGGGAAAAGGCAACAAAAGGATGACACCTTTAGCCTAGCAGATTTTGACTGTCTAAAACAGTGGATGGAGAATCATCTTCTGCAGACAGAGGATATTGCTAATCTCAGAAGTACTGGACTCGTCAACTAGTCCTAAAATCCTGGAATAATATAGTGAAGCAAGTATAAAACCCTTTTAGTCTTCCAGGGAGGGATACTCCGAGAGTTTTGGGGTTATGAGATGGAGTAGAAAATGCCAGCATCCCTCCTTATTCTTAATGCAGTGAAATATGTTCCCACATTCACTAGTGAAGTGAACGTGGGTCTTCACAAATGAATCTCATTATGACACCAAAGAGCTATATTCCAAGTTTCTACCGTGAGCAGTCTTGTGTTTCTTAAATTGGTTAGTCCTCCACTGCAGTTCTTTCAACCTATATGTTGCGTACGAAAGGCAGACATATATCAAGAATAAAGAAAGAAGATACGAAGACTACAGCAGCCATGAACTAATAGATTCCTATGCAATGCTAATTACAATGTAGCTTTATAGCTGTTAATTCCATGATTATTTAAAGCAAATAATCAGCTATATTGGAGACTTCGGTAATTGTCGCTGCATTATGTCGTGTGAGACTACTCCGAAACTTCCTTTTTAGAAATAGGCACTGTTACCACTTGTAGAATTTAGTTAGCTCACGTTTCATTACTTTGCCTTCACCTTCTTCTTCTTCCACTTTCATTATTACGCCTAATAACCTTTCTGATGTTCCTCGCAACTCCTAAGATAGTAAAACAATGTATACAATGTGACGTTGGGCTCGACGCTCAACGAAGGACGTAAGCTACTTTACACTGGCTAGCCAGTAAAGACGTTCAAGGCCGGTCTGCCTCACGGAACTGCTATGTGTACGTGACTGTTAACAATGAGGCGGCAGAAACAAACGGAGTGTCAAAAACGTTCGCGGGAGTTCTACCGGAGCCATTTCCGGTGCGCATATGTAGAAATCGAGAAAGATCTATGTGACGTCATCCTCAGTATATAAGGGGGCCAGAGGAGTGAGTTTTGGAGTTAAGTTACGGGTGTATGTGTCGGTGAGTATGTCACAGCTGTGGGTGTGTGTCATTGGTAAAAAGATTCAACGTCATCGTCAGGGACTGTATTGTCTAATTAGGGTATGAGAGGCAGAGGAACTGAAGAAAGACACTGAAAGAACTGAACAATGTTATGAGAAATAAAAGTTGTGAATTGTGATAGTACGAAGGACTGCAGACTGTGTTAACGATGACAAGAAAACTGTGTTTGTGATAAAATTTTAGAAAGTAATACAATGATAGAAGGGTAATAGGACAATTTTGTCATTCTTTCACAATATAATAAAAATATACATAACACACACGGACACACACATACACATACATGCACACGTATATAAGCACAGCTTTTCGAAGGATGAGCTGAAAACACACGTAATATACTATAGCTACAGAAATAATACGCCAGACGAGACACACTGCAGAGGTGGCCTGGGGTACTTCCTGTCCTCCTTTCAGCCAACGAACACAAATAGCCTATTTTCTAGGAATGTGCGGCTTGCTAATGATCTTTAACAAACACTAAGAAATGGATTGGGGTCACAACGTCCCTTTACAGTTCATAAAGCATTAGAATAAACATAGAAATATGGTCTCCTATTTTCTAGTTGCATCATGGCCTCCTGTCTCTCCACAAGAGATTAAAAATATCAGTAATGACTTTTCATTTGAGAAAAGTTTAGCTACTGGAAAACTCAGACAAAATAAAAGGGAATCCTTCGAAGTGGTTCACCCCACAAAAAGGTGCTCTCACTTAAATTGTCTGTTTTAACGAGATCTACATTTTTGTGCAGGGAAAGATTTTGTCTACTTTTTACGCTTTAGCGCTATGCAAAACTCAGTTTCAGAATGAAAAGGATTTCTAGGAAGAGCCCCAAAAATACAGCGTATACATTTAATTTCTCTTGACAGTATCTTAAACATAAGGTGTTTTAATCAAAATCGTTAGAGCTATTTTTGATAAAATGAAAATGTTTGAAAAATGTTCCATGTAAAAGGGTAGTCTGCGATGGGTGTATTTTCTTAGTAATCTTCGTGCCGCGTCTTTGGAAGATGCTGAATTTAAATACCAAGTTTGGTATTTCAGGCACTTCACATTTTTGAGTTATCTATGCTCCTCACAGATACACTATGATCATCATAGTTTGGTATTTAATTTGTTTTCGTTTTTTTTTTTTTTTTTTTTTTTAATCTGTTCACAGAACCAGACACACACGCACGTGCACGCACGCACAAAATGGACACATACACACACCTTTTTCTAAACATGCTGTTTTGGATTCGTGGGGACCTGAAAACGAGCATTTCTACTGGTATTCCTGTATCAGAATTTTAGGTGGAGTGCAATAACTTCTCTACCTGCTTACGTGGTAGCGAAAGTAAAAGTCACTCGAGATTTGAAACAAGTGCATTCCGAATGCATTTCCTACTGGACACTATGCAAGCTTCTGAACGCGCATATCTATATATACAATCTATTCCGAGTCAAAAGACAGAAGAAGGTATATTGTGCATAGTGTGTTATCATAGAACCTCCATGAGTCGGTTTATCACTTGATTCACGTTGTGTACGCAAACTAGACACGGTTCTTAGGCGCTAATAAATGTGCGAAAATAGCTGCGGCCGTAAAGGTTTTACTTAATAAAATCGGGAGACACAGTTTTATATAGGATTTACAATTACCAAATGAAATTCGGAGAATAGGGGAGAGATGGAAACGAGGGGGAAGAGACAAGTGAGGGAGACAGAGAAGAACCACAATAACTGACGCAACAATGCGAATCGAGCCGCGGGTTCTATTATAACTGCTCCATTCTTGAAAGCCAACCTAATATTAACACATGGTGGCATGAAACAGCCCGCCATATTGTGAAACTGAAGCACACCGTGACGTATAGCGCACCAAAAACGCACAATAATATGAACTAAAGAATAAAAATACGTGGTGTCCTGTTCTGCACATTATTATGATGATGTGATCAGCATCCCGGTCCCTTCCGGGTTTTGTAATTACTGTTTAGGGTAAATTAATTTTGGAGAGAGAAGTCTATAGGTTTACAATGTTTAGATTTATTTCTTTGTACCTGCAAATACACCACATATCCATACGTTCAGGCTTGAGAGTTCTAAAAGGAACCTTTAAAACAGAGAGATATAATTAAAACAGAAGACGGGCGTAGTTACATACTATTAACTTATTGTTACATAATGTGAAACTTAAACGTGTATTACTAATGAAGCATTTGTATTGTTAGTTGTATTCATGTAGGATATGTGTTGAAGGTGCGGAATCTGATGTAGATGTTATTGTTTACCATTCAGAGCCGCTTCTCATATTAAAGACTGCATTTCTTCTTATCTTGTAATAACTCAAAGCCTGGAACACTCATATGAGTTTAAAGATAGTTGCTGAGCATCGTGGAGTAATCCTTTTCTGCCCAAATAAAACACAACTGAGGCAAATAATCGTGCATTGTGTTGATTCTTAAAGAAATCTCTAAACATAACCATAATGCTACCAATAACATAAATTCCGTAACACACACACTTAATACATTACTGGTAATGTCTTATTCCATTTATTGTCACGAACTTAGCGCACTAAAGGTAGTGTTGCAAAATTTACTTGCTCAGTTCTGCAGATGGTGCATTTAGTCCGCTCCAACTTGTTGTTTACAACATGATCGTTGTTATTTGGGATAAAGTATAGAAATAGGAGAGATACGGAGACGGTCCGACACATAAGCCATGCTTATTGTACCTATGGCCTAAGAGGAACCCCCGGAAGGAAGGATGAGATGAGAGGAGACACCGGGTGACCAGGTTCAGACTAGTGGCACAGACATTGATAGAGACCCCTAAGGTTTCCCAAGTTGAGGTCTTTGGATCTTCCGGGGCCAACTCAGGAGGATATCGGCACGGGATTCAACGTCCCCAGATGTCGCCCTCTTTCCTACCCGTATCCCACGGATAACGAAGGACAGAAAGAGTTCCTGTGCACATATCATCCCTGCCAAGCTGCACCTCACGCCTTCGCCGAGACTTGCGACCCTGAAACAACCAATGGGATTAAGGATAAATTAAATGACTAATGACTCGAACTGGTAGGACAGGGGATTCGGAGTATATAATTATTCTTCCCAGCATTCGCCTACGACCCGGGAAAACAGCCGAAAAAAACGCTTTTATGCACATATATATACGATCCTGACTGAACAAGAAAGCTTTCACTGCTGGTTTGTTTGCGAAAAGTTCAAGAAGAAATGTATTTTTCAGAAAGCTCGCCGGAACTTTGCCTGGCCTATATAAGCGAGTGTGAGTGGCGAGAGAAGCCAGCTTTTTACGTGAGTATTTCTAAGTGTTGAGCGAGACAGTTGCTGAGAGTGCACCGGTTTAGTGAAGGTATCATCGAAACCATTTGCTCGTGAAACAGAGAGTAGCATAACTTTGAGCGGGGAAGTTTGTGTGATGGTTAGGAGAACACAGGAAAACTGAGTTACAAGGTCACGACTAACTGTAAATTGTGTTAACGATAAAATAACTGTGTTTTGTGATTCAGTTTGAAGAAATAAAGTGACAGAAAAAGTAACTAGATTTTGTCATTTATATATGAGTAAACGTGCAAGTGACATAAATATTAATGGTCAAAATTAGTTATCATAAAATGTAACATGTGTATGTGAGTAAGTTTAAGCAAGTTAGCTCGTATAAAAGGATTGCTGGATTGAGAGGGGTTTTAAACGCTCGACGCGTGCCTCCAGTCCGCGACGTCCTTCGGGACGCAGCACATGTCAACTAATGGAGTGGGGCGACGGACGGACGTGACATGATGTGACACCCGACACCGTTCTGTCATGCTGCGCGACCAATTGCTCAACACACATTAACTATGAGCTCCTGCAGTTGAGTGACATGGCGTTCAACAAGACGAGGAGCCAATCTTACAACCGTGCCACATCTTGCTACAGCCACAAGAGAAATATGACGCCGTCACATACCTACAGGATGGAAGGGTTTTAAGTACCCTTCTTCCTGGCCACAAGGGAAACACTGTGTGCAGGTCATAACTTCATCCTCTGCATCTATTGTAAACTTCTATTGATGCTTCCATATGATTTTCGATATCAATTGCAGATTCAGTTATATCGCTTATAAATTAATAGTATTCATTGAAATCTTAAAGATATTTATTATAAATAGTGCTAATATAATTATGAAACAATGATAAGATTCCTCAGAAAATATTATCTAAGAAGCAAAAACAAAACAAACAAAAAAAAAAAAAAGTTTTATTTATAGACACTTAAACTGCCACGGTTCTTGGCTCGCATTCTATGTTGGGCGTGAAATAAGTACTTAAAGATCTCTTTATCAGGCTGGAGATTCTTTTACGTGCCGTACAAGGTATTTTTAGACCTGGCGAATAGCTGGAGGTTGCACAGTGGTTTATGCTGAAGTTCATTCGGAGTGTAAACATCGCGGAACAGTGTGTGGTTAAATACTAATTGGCAAAGCCATAAGGGTATCGGAAAGAATGTGAAACTGCCCAACTGTTTACGCAAACGTATCTCACAAACACGGCAAGACAGTTTACGTGCACTGTTCAGATGCAATCATATCTTCAGAACAGGAACCAGGTAGTACAGTGCCCGCTCGTTTTATCAGCAGTCTTTTGTTTATTTCAAGTAGACGTCACAGACGTTACCCCCATCAACTTGCATGACGCAACTCGCGTAGATCCTAACAAGGTCATTCCCCACGTCTAAAACTACATCATTAAACCTAGAACACGGGACCAACGGTTTTATTTCCCTTCTGAAGGAAGGAAGATTACACTCCCAAAAATCTATCGTCCTCTACTGAGCTAACAACATGTAAACTGAAACACACAGCTGAAGAATATAGCTTGACATTATCTGTAGAGAAAACAAAGATCAGAACATTCAAAGGACATTAGTCCTTGAAAATAAGATAACAGAACAGGTTAATGTATTCGATTTCCTAGTATGTAAAATAAGATGCATAAAGGATAATAACCAGGAAGTAAAATTAAAAAGTATAGACACTTCTGTGTTGCAGTACTAGGTACGTACATTCATAAATAAAGCAACGAAAGAAGTTATCAAATTATGTAGAACAACGGCTTTACCCACCTTGTTATACAAATATGAATGCTGTATTCCAGGCATGGGCACGTGAGAGACTTTAATTTAATGGCTTTAAAATATGAGAGATTTAAAAAATAACATAAAAGAATAAAAAAAAACCACAATAGAAAATACCTTCCCCCCCCCCTCCCACACACACACACACACACACACACACACACACACACACACACACACACACACACACACACACACACACACACACACACAAGTATTTCTCTTCCTTATCAGTTTTTTCTTTATCCTTCTTAACCAGCTTGGTGAACTTCTCCCCTACTTTTCCTAAATATGTTCTAGGCACAAAAAGCTAATTTAAAAATAAAAAATGCCCGTAGAAGTTAAAGGAGGCTTTGCAAATGAAGAAACGGCATGGATAAAAAATAAAAAAAGAGATGTAGCGATTGAACTTGCCTTGCCCCACATATTGTTGCCGAGTGACGAAGGTTGTTTTGATACAACAGGCACAGTGGTGGCTTCCTTCCACCTGCACTGTAGTAATAATGTCTACGCTGGTGTTAACTATTTTGCTTATATTCAAAATATTTTGCATAGGATAATTATTACAGCCACCTACTGTGGTTAGGCAAATCTCATAATCTTCAAGTTTATGACCTTCCTTTATCTTATGTACGCAATATTCTTTCGCTGTCTTATGATTAACATATTAAATTGATTCCATTTCACAATAAATAAAGCAGAAAAGTTCATTACTATTTAGCTTTAGAAATATTTTAAAACTATGAAACAGCATAAATTCTTTGGTTCAAACTTTGAAACAGGAAATACCATATCCTGTATTAAATAAACTAATGAGAAACTAAACCCTAAAAAATCCTTTTTGTATGCTTACAAATACGAATATTCAGAACGTACCTTTTGAAAGTGTAAATAAATACCTGTAAAAATATACACACCTGAAGCTATTAACAGTGAAGTAATTGATCCACAAATACACAAAGTAATTAGAGACTCACACTTCACTATAATTGAGTTGCACTCAGTTTTTTCCACAATGATCGTTTCGACATAATACGCGTCATCATCAGGCGAACTCACTTTATGCAATAGCTACGGAAAACCGTTACATGTATTAAACATTGCCTTTTTGTTGCAATAAATTGTGGGTTTTTTAAATTTAATTTACAGAAAAACCTTCGAATCTATTGAAATACGCCAAAGGAAAAAGTTGTTTATTCAATTTTCTATGAATATTGCATAAATCAAGAACCTTCAATGAATAATAATTCACCCAAGTGATAATTTTTTTGATAAAAATATTTTTTTCTAGAAAACTATAAACTTTTCAACATTTTGGTATCAGACTTTCTTGTTACAACACGAGAAATCCGTTGTCTGGCGGATCATTTCACTTCCACCCTGTATGTAGAGATATACTCACTCTTATACACACTATTCTTGCAAATGCTTATTTCTATCTACTACATATTAATCGACATAACCATTTTCAGAAATTACCTTATTGCGAATATTCCTGTAGGTATAAGGGAAATATGGGAATTCAGGAATCCGGTAGACTTTAGGCAATAGTGAAATGTTTTAAGAGCTGGTTGCCATGCAATTTCTTTCTCTTTGTAAGGCCAGTGAATGAAAAAAAAAAAAAAAAAAAAAAAAACGAATAGCATGCTCCTATGTAAAAAAGTAGTATAGATAAGTATTGGCAAATTCAAACAACTAAGAAAGAATATATCAGAAATGGTTCACTCAAAAGAGAACAGAAGTACTTGACATAAATTGTGCGTTTTAACCTGATGCACATGTGCTATTTAGTAAGCTTTTGTCTGTCTCGTAGTGTTTACCATTTATGCAACAATCATCCAGTACGAAGGGGTCCTGAGAAGAAAAGAACTGAGTCTACACGACACAGGCGTGATTCACCATCCGGCTGACAGAGGAGGTGCGGAATAACAGCTAATTACGTACGCGTCTCCAAAGACACAAGGTTCGACATCGCTGGTATAGAAGATAACTTACTAGATAATTACAGAATTTATTGTATACTAAAACATATGCATCTTGGGCTGCCTTTGAACTTGGGCCCAAGCCCCTCTATCTTAGCATGGCCAATAAAATTCCTTGCATATGATTTTGATATGTGCTTTTATTATTTAATATTTCTTTCTTCAAATTTCTCTTTTGTTTTCACTTTTGTCTTTTGAGTCACTTTTCTCAGCAGTTTCCCTTACACTTTCGATTTCCCTAAATTCTTTATTATTTTTAAATTACCCGTTTCATTCAACCATATTTCTTAATTACTTGCTAGTAATTTCCCACATCTCGCCGATTCCCTTTCTTCTGAGCTCTTTGTTTATCGTTTCCTCTTCATTTTCTCACTTAACCCCTTATAATTACAGAGCTACCATATCTTCCCCTGTGAATTGATAACAATAGTGCATCTTAGGGTTGCTAGGGTTATGCATGAGAGTCCCCAAACGTTTATAGGAAGACATTTTGGCTCAATATTACTGCTTCTGCAGTTTAACCTTTATAAATGAGAATAACATAGTTGCGTTAATGTTTATAAATACTTTACCGATGTGATTTGTATTAGTCACCTGTGCAGGCTACTGTTTGGTCCATAGGAACATTCACGAGGTCCGTCCAGACAGAAATGCCGTTGCCGTGAGCTACGAAGTCAGCCGCTTGTAAACAAATCATGGTGCTGTAGACCGTCTCCCGTGGTGTAAACATTTCCCAAGTCTGTCTTTAACCCTGTCCAAAGACAGATCCTAACGTAATCTACTGCAGAACAAACTTCTGCGGACTTCATTTGTCTTACGTAATACCTGCTTCTTCTACTCCATCAAAGGATTTCAGAGAAAGCATAAGCGACGTAAAATCTGTCCAAAACCATCTCATGCTCGTTTAAGTAGCCATCTGAAACTGAAAACATCTATACTGACGCACCTAATGATGGACGAACTTATAAACTACAAGGTAAATACTTCTTTAGCTTTCTAAAATGCAACTTTATTATTGTGATCCAAAGCATGTTCACTGTATATTCACTTAGTTCTCACTTTTACTTCACTAATATGATATAGTTAAATTTTCCCTGACACTTCAATTTTCTTCGCACCCTAGAAGCGAAATGAAATATGCTAGGGAATCGAACACAAGGCGTTTCTAATCTCTCGCAGTAGCAGCACTCGTTGTACTTTACAATTCTCTTCACAAACAACTTCCAGATGATTTTGGTTTGATATCTTAGCGCTGGGGAACAGCGCTACCCCGTCTATTTATCTCTCCAACTGCAGGGTGGACCGCCGCCAAACGCCTAACAAGCTTGAACCATAGGCGCTGCGTCATAATACTAAGAGAAAATATTTTAATAGTCACGGGGGTAATTTTAAAAATACAATTTAAGTTAAACGTTGGAAGATTTATTTTTAATAGCAATTCGGACACCGAGTTAAAACCCTCAGGTTTCAAATAGTCTTTATAACTAACAAACAGCAACATGCCTACTCTGGATTTACCGTTAGCTGATTCAGAACGAGTACATTCGTATTATGTCGTGATACTGCGTTCCGTTACGAATATTGCCAAGCGACAGAAAATAGTTGCTCCTTTCCTTGTTTTCTCCAGTCATGCATGCGTAACACAGTATTAACAAGAAATACAATATGCACTTCTTTATTACTAGAATATACATTGGTAATATAGCCAACTGGTGTACTTTAACAAAAAGAAATGGTCCGAATCTTGGGATTAGATAGCAGTTGCCAAATATAATACTGCTTTATTTCTTATAGTATTTTGAGGTATGTATGCATATCGATGCTTCCCTATCACTTCATTCTAGTGTCTGAGAGGTTGAAGGGTCTGCTTGTCATTTGTGAGACAGTTGATACATATCTGTAGTGTTTAGTTTTGATTCAATAATATTACACTTGATTTGGAGTACAATGCTGATATATTTAGCATATAAGGTATGTGAAATTTATTAGCATCTAAAGCTTGTGAATTTTAATTACTTTTCGTATGACATTTTAATTTAGAGTTGATAAAATGCTTTGAAACAATAGCAATATACAAGTAGATTAGTGTACTGCTCGTTTTTTAGAAATCAGAAAGTATCGCAGTAGTTGTTTTAATAACATTTTATTATCATTAGGTGACGTGTTACAACCGATGTTCATTTTCACAAAACTAAAAGATTCCTCGGTGTGTTAGTTACTGTTAAAATTAGTGTGACAAAACGACAATCTGAGAAATCCCACTCCTAGTACCAGAGTGGCAAATCATAAGTCCAGCTCTTATGTCACTTTATTTGCCTTCTACAATTGATCCACAAAAGAACAGTTCCCTTTTATCGTCAACACTGTCTACAATAATTCGTCGTGAAGTAACTGTTCGGTCCAAACACAGCCTTGACACATACTTCAGTCTTTCAGTTCTACCCTTCTGACTTCGATGATCACACTCTCTAAAACTGCTTCATACAACAAACAACTGCGACACGACGATTATATGTCTTAAAATTGTGTGTGTCACTGCACATTCACATTTCTCTCGAAGACTGTATTCACACACACACACACACACGCACGCACGCACACACACACACACACACACACACACACACACACACACTGCAAACAGCTGTCCCCTTCAACACTCACAACTTCATCACAAAAACTCTCTTCTCTCGCTATCACACTTATATAGGCGAGAATGACAGAGGACGGAGATTTTTCTCGAAATTCTTCTTTTCTGGAATCTCACGCAGTCTGGAAACGCTTTGTTCTGCCGCGCTCTTTGTGCTGGTCGCTACAATTTCGTAGGGCCACGCAGTGGTGTGAGGTAGTTTAATCTTAGCTCTCTTTCATCGGTATTCTTAAGTTTAAGATATTTACATGACATGCTCTGGCTGCACAGGGAATATAGATTTTGTTAAAGCGCAAAATTTACACCCTTTTTTGACGTAACCATTTTGGACATATTCCTATATATTGATTTGAATTTTCAAATATTTTTCTATAATGGGAAGTCGTTATTCCTTTTTTATATCTGGGCATCCAAGAGAAAGGAATTTCAAAGACCATAGCGACCATATTTCAGTATGATTTAAAGCGCCTTGTTCCGTTTATCCACAACGAAATAAGATCGTTTTTGTAAATATTTATATTAACTAACACTGTATAGAGGAAAAGGCGTTCTTAAAACTGTTTTCTGTAAGAGTAGAGAAAGCCAAGTACAACACAGCAGATATTTTATTAGGGCTTATTCCGCTTCCAACGTAATAATAAAATAACCAATCATGTTTGTGTTTCCTACCAAGAAGTATTTCCTACCGTACGCGTTGCAATAGAAACTCGTGAGTGGGGAGATTTCAATTAAAAAATCAGCAGTATCACTTTTTAGAACTTCTCCGTAACCGAGCGTGCACAGTTTCCTGCGAAAGGAACTCAAACCCCAATTACGTTTCACTTTTTCCATCACGTTCACCCTAATGACCAAATTGTCGACGGGTCCTTAAACACTACACTATGACGTTTGATTAAAATACATTTTAAATACATTTTCATGCCAATAAAATGCACATATTGAACTTTCTGTGAATAGCCTGTAAAGTCCTCGTCATTCGGAAGGAACTTCATATAATTCTGTACTTCTCATAAACGCTAAAATGGAAAAATTGTTTGCAGTAACTTTTTTCTTGATATCAGCAGTTTCCGAGGTTTTCGTAGTTTGGTCTGAATTTTCAATACCTTTGTCATTTTTACTTTCTCTTTTATGGACAGTAAGTAGATGAAGTATTGTATTCCACACAAAAAATCAATGTCAAAATTTCAGCGGAAATATATGTTTTGGGGCCTCCTGAATCCCAAAAAAGCATTTTTAGAAAAACGTCCGCGCGCGCGTGTGTCTATGGACAGCATAACTCAAAAACGAATAGTCGGTTAAAAGCCAAAGTTGGTATTTAAGCTTCATGTCCTTCAAGGATGTGACATGAAGTTTTTAAAATTGCGCCATCCTTTACATGGAACACTTTTCAAAAATTTTGATTCTCTTAAAAACGGCTCTTAAACGATTTTGAATAAAATGCTGTTATGTTTGAGATATCTTTGTGACAAATGAAATCTATATGTTGAGCTTTCTGGCTATAGCCTATGTTGTCCTATTTACTCTGGATGACTTTTAAATAACCGGTAAACCGTAAGATATAGGTCAAATCTTACTACACAAAAAATTGCTGATCTTGCTAACTCACACAATTTATGTTCAAATATTTTTTTTTTTTTTTTAGATATTCCTTGTTATTTTTGTGAGTTTTGGAAAACATACTTCCGTCAAATAGGACTCCGTTGTTATTTTTTATATGTTAACTGTGGAAACAGAATGGAATCTCAAAGTCTACTGTGTTCCCATATTCCCCTTGCACCTACATACAAGGAAATGAGCAATAATTTCAGTAAATATTTATCTAAACTAACATGAAGAAGCTATAGGATTAAGAGTTTGTAAGAATGGCTAGTACAAGAGTAGAGAAAATCATGTTAGTTTAACACAACATATTTGTTAAGTGTTGCCGCTACTCAGTTTTTCCGCGTTGAGAGTATGAAATTTTGTCGACTAACATAAAGCAACCAGTTTTAAACATCGACAACATCGATTCAGTTTTCTAACCTTTATTAATAATTTTCTCATGTTGTTATATCTCTTACATAGAAGAAGCTAAAGTGATGTTTTGAAAGTCAGTGCCTATTGGTGGCTTAGAAATTCTGCTCTGTGCTCTATTCCTCTCTGCATGAACATGAAAAAAAGGGATAACGCCATAGAACTTACTTGGCGTAAATTGTGCGCTTTGAGAGATCTTTTTATGTAGTAAACTTTACTCTAGCTAGTAGGATTTTGCTATTATACAAAAATTATTTGGAATTAAAAGGATTTGCAGGTTTTGCCCAAAAACTTCAGGAAGCATATTTTAATAAATTACTAGAGCTATTTTCACCAAAAAGAAAGAAAAAAAAACATACAGATAAACAAACAATTCTACTGTGTTACTTGTGTAGTTTCCAGTACAGTGAAGTTTTTAAGAGCAGTGCGACACGCACCCTGCGGAAATGGCCGACATGAGCTCCGGCACACTTTGATGTAAATGTGTGGAATAACCTCAACGTCGCATATCCAAATCGAACGATTGGTAGAAGTAGACCAGCTCCATGACCAGTGCGGTCGCCAGATCTGATACCTCTGTATGAAGAGTATGGTGTATGACACTCCTGTAACATAAGCGGAGGACCTTATGGCTCGAGTTCACATAGCGATTGACACATGTGCATGAGGCTCACCACCGCCAGTACAGGCTCTACTACACAGTTTGAAGCCCGTTTGTAATGTAGACAGCTCGATGTTGGGTTTATTGACGAAATGTGAACGCACATCCATATCATACTTCGATGCGCTACAGCGTCCAAACCGTACATTCCCGAACAGGGGTTCCTATTTGGAAACCCACCAGTTTGCTGTCCTGCACAACACACAAAGTGAAATCTTAGACTTTTCTCACACGCATAAATGTTTTCCGGCGGTTTTGGAAATGTAGTTTATTATTTTGTTATGTACGATTCGTTTTATTTATCCGAATAGTAAGGATTTTATTGTTGCTATGGAGCAGTCATTTTTGGAGCAGTATGAATGCTGCTTATATCTGCGTATCGACCATGATTTTTTTTCAAGCTGTTGTGGTTTGATAATGCTAAAGAAGGCGCAGGGGATTCCGCACTGAGTCAACTGTTGAGGATACTGTTTGCCAGACCCGGGGGAAGGAATGAAACGAGAGCGCTCTAACCAGCTTGAGGGTACCTAACGTGTGCTGGAGACTTCATCTAGACACCAAGGTTCACTAAGCAGCCACCAGTCTTTTGGGTTTCCCATTCGCCGAGAACGAAGTTATAGTTCGCAAAGTTCCCATGGCGAACACTTTCGAACCTTAAAGACCAAATAGAAATAAATGTGAAATGAAATGGAGAGGCGTGAAACTCGAGGTATGTAATTATCCTTCCCAGCATTTTCCTGGTGATCTAGGAAAATCCCCCCCCCCCAAAAAAAAGGCAGAGTCTTCTCGCTCCGTGACACGAGTATTGGTATTGTAAGTAAATTTAGATGTTCATTGTACAAAAACATTTTTTGTCAAAATAACTGTACCACCAAATAGTAGACCGGGTATTTCTGGCCAGCTGGAAGGCTCTCCATAGAAATATGTTATTCACTCCTAAACAAATGTGAACAAATCGAACAGTGATAATAGTTGAAGATAGAGAATGGCACGGTGAATACATCGTATAAGCTTTATTCGTCATTTTGGAAACTTCACGAACACTGTTCAAAGCGAGTGAAACAGAAAAGTCACGCCAACGCCCGATTCTGCAGTTGATCTCTGTTGTAGATGTCGTTAAAAATATACTGCCCTCCAGCAGAGAGGAGGACACGTTGGTATCAGGTAAACTAGAGCACTACTTTTGTTAGCCTACTTCCACATTTTGTAGTAACTATTCATCAGCTTAAACCGTTCGACTGCTGTCCGAATAGAATAGAAGATAGAACGGCTCTAACGATTTTGATTAAAACAAGATGTATATTTTGAATATTCTGGCTACAGCCCTGTTTGCTCTTGATGACTTTTGCATAACTGGTAAACCGTAACACATAGACCAAATCTTACTACACAAAAAAGTAGATCTCTTTAAAACACGATATGTTCAAATGCATTTTTTGTAGAGTGAACCGTTTAAGAGATATTTCTTGTTATTTTTGTGCGTTTTGCAATAAACTTTTTTTCAAATAGTAGTTCATTATTCACATTTTTATCTCTTGGCCGTGGAAATAGGACGGGATTTTAAAGCTTTACAAGATTTAACTATTGCTCAAGGCGATTCGATGTTACCCTTGAGTCTACAAGAAAATCAGCAATAAAATAATTTCTGCAAATGTTTATCTCAACTAAAATGGGAAAAGAAAGTAGAATTGTGCGATGCAACAATGTACGAAAGACAGGGCACATATCTGGTGTTATAACAGAACGTCCCTTGTCTAATATTAATGCTGTGTTGATTACAAAATTGGTTACAGATTATGAACAATTACATTTAGCCTCTATGCTAAGGGAAAATACATAATTTTAGTTTATGTAACAGACAGCCATATTATAAGAAGAACAACAGAAAATAATGCTATTTTCTTGCAAATTAGAAAAGGGCCATAAAGAACAAAACTACATGAATATTTTCC
The DNA here is from genome assembly GCA_030765045.1 of Tenodera sinensis. Classification (NCBI taxonomy): domain Eukaryota; kingdom Metazoa; phylum Arthropoda; class Insecta; order Mantodea; family Mantidae; genus Tenodera; species Tenodera sinensis. The sequence goes on along the minus strand of CM060961.1, from coordinate 176,948,544 downwards.
AACTCTTTGTATCCTTTTTCTTTAACTAGTATCAATGTCTGGGAAATTTGTAATCCAAGACTGTTAGGTTGTGATCAGACAAGGTACTTGGCAATTTGGACTATTTCATAACAGAACATTTACTGCTCCGCTTTGTACTGGCCATGTTATTGTCATCTAAAACGAGTTATGTACTCAGAGCACCGGAGGGTTTAGGTAACATGGCATTAACGGCTCTCGCCTGACATTACACGAACTGATAAACTTGCCCTTCGTTCCAAAACATCACACCACTCCTTTGCTCTATAGTCTTTACTAGTTTTTGGTTTTAGCAGGATTAACTAAGATTATGCCTTATAAAAATGAATACACAGATAATTCAAATATTAATACACAAAATGCAGGGCGGTTATGACTTTACAATACTTCGTTGACAAAAGCAATGAGTACTTAATGCATAGTAACACATACCTTAACCGTCGGTTGCCTCTCAGCTTTTTAAAGTTGTTATTTGTGGGCAAAGAAAATAATCGCGTATTTTCAAACATGTTTTATGGATACCTCATGAAAGTGCAGTCGAGGAAAACTTCTAAGATACAATGAATACTGTGAAAACCAGCAATACTTCAAGGGGATTTATTTGAAATCAGCTGCCTCCATGCAGTTACACATGTAACTTGGAATGATGCACCACTGCACGAAACACGTTTCCTAGAGTTAGACATGGGATGTTGGGAATCCTTTGTCAGATGTATTTCCATTGGACTGTTAATGGAATTAATATTGACCCTACATACCTCCGATCATTCCAAGAAATTGAGTTTGGAATCTGGAATATGGGGGACCCAAATGGGTTGTGATTCCCTTTCAATCCAACTAAATAGAAATGGGAGAGAGAGAGAGAGAGAGAGAGAGAGAGAGAGAGAGAGAGCGGGGGGGGGGGGGAGCGTAGTGTTACTATGAGTTCATAGACTTTTTAATGTATTGCTTCAGTTGCAAAACCCGTTTTTCTGAATCGAAACGTATAGCTAATGCTCGCAACCTGAGACCTGGTGTAACCTGCGGTCAAATGGGGTATAGGTATAACGTTAACAAAGCTAACAAAGTTTACTCGTTAACAATACCTTTCTAGTGATACATGTTTGTTGACATTCAATAGCAGACGCTTAAGGGACACAAGATCCCAGCTACGAGCCTTGATTACGAGGACAACCATCCTGGGTTTTTGCTATCCAAATTTCGACGTATCTGCATACCGCGGAAGTAGAATTTAAGTATGTTATACTAGCAAACGGGGACAGAGGTTTGTTCCCATCTAGGGAGTAGGAATTATGCCCTGAAGTTTGAACCAAACAGTGTGCACTATTTTGCTAGACGATAGTGTTCTTTTATCCACCTCTCGTTCATACTATCATTATATTGTAACAAAACGACAATTCCATTAATCCCACGCCTGACACCACTGTGACAAAAGCGACAAAACTCCAGTCCAGTCCAGTTATTATTTCTTACTTTATTTTCTTCTAACTGAATGCACGACAATACAGTTCTCTTTTACTGATGTTAACACAGTCTTTCGTGATATTACAACTCAACTGTTTTCTTGTCGAAACCTTGACCCATTCCCTTCTTCTTCTTCTTTTTTTTTTTTTTTTTTAATTTTCTCTCAAACTGACCTTGACGATGCAATCAAGCGATACTCATTAACTGCCCCCCCCCTCACACACAGACACTCACTCTCTCACTCTCTCTCTCTCTCTCTCTCTCTCTCTCTCTCTCTCTCTCTCTCTCGCACTAAAGCTAAAAACTGCCTGTTCCTCGAGGACTCATGTCTGTATTTAACTGCTGCTCGTCGTTCCGCATCCTTTTATAACGTGGATAACGTAACACGAACCTTTCTCCTACTTCTACAAACACGTCGATGGCCGGACACTTCTCGAATAATCTCGCAAACCCCGTTTGGTTTCCCGTCCTGATTGTTGCCACGTGTTCATATCAGAACACTAGCGGGAGACAGCCTGATCTTGAGCGTCTTTGATGCAAGTATTGCCAGTGGGGTGAGACAGCCTGGCCTCGACCGCTCTTTTCTGTGCACCGCGGCCGGCGTCACAGTGTTATATACATATACATTTAGTAATGAGCTTATGCATTTCACTATGATATCCTAAAGCCCTGTGTTAAAGTATAGAACTTTATAGGACATTCACAGAAACTACAAGACTGAAATTTATTTGTCCTGCGATTTTTTAATTTATAATATTTTAATAAAAAGCGTAAAGAAATGCTTCTGTACAATAGGTTGTTTGGAGTGAGTGAGTATTTGCCTATCTTCGACTAAAATAGTTGAACGATACAAAACAAATTCACACACCAGCAGTCCTGCACTCGGGCTTACACTCACCCACACAACATTTTTTTTTCTGAAAATACCTTGTTATGTTTGCAGGAATTTGTGAAATATGGACGCTGAAATATGTTGTTGGAATATAATACTTCCTCTAGTAACCATAAACATGTACCAGAGAAAATAAAAGTGAAAACACACAACTTAGCTAAATGTTTCACAGAGTAACGATAAGTGGCAGTTTGATTCATCTTATATTATATTACAATATATTTAAAACAAGGCATTGCTTTAAATATTTACCTTGTCGACTGGTTTGTTAAAGGAGTGGAATTTCTCTGCTCCTTGTACAAACTATTCTTGAAAACACTTATTCTTCTACTACTTCATGTTAATCGAGAAAAATGTTTGTAGAAATGATTTCATTATATATTTCATTATAGGTAACATGAGAATAGGGCATACACAGACCTATAAAATAATCAAAGTTTTAAGACCCGGTCGTTATGTGAGGGCTTGATATTTCATTCTGTTTTCCTGGCCAGGACAGAAAATAACAAATAACGGCATCTAGTTATTTGTCTAGATCTACATCTTAGTGTGGCTATAATAATTGTGTAGTTATAGTCTTAATTGTTTACCAGTTACATAAAGGTCAATCAGAACTAAAAGGACTTCAGAGGCTATTCTCAGAAAACTCAAGATATATATTTCAATTGTCATAAAAATAAGTTGCTTTGATATTTCAATCAAAATTGTTAGGGCACCCTTCTTTTAGAAAATAAAACTTTTGAAAGTTTTTCTATGTAAAGGCAGTTCGGAGTGTGTCAGTTTTATGAAAATCTTAGTGTTTATCCTTAAAAATTGCCTACCTTAAACACCAAGTTTGGTATTTAATTTCTTTTCGTTTTTTCAATTATTCTGTTCACAGAATCAGACACACACAGACACTCACTCATGCAGACAGACACAGCTAAACAGATAAACTCGCACACTCACAAGCTCTCACTCTCACGCTCTCACACATTCACTCACTCTCACGCTCGCCCGCCCGCCTCGGTAGCGTGATGTTTAGCGTGTCTGCCTCGTGAGTTCGAATCTCGCTTAGGGTAAGTTATCCGGGTAAGGTTTTTTTTCCCGAGGTTTTCCCTACCCTGAGAGACGAATGTCGGGTAACTTAAAGCTCCATGGACCCATTTCATGGAGGACGATAATCTAAATTTAAAAAAAAAAAAAAAAAAAAAAAAAAAAAAAAAAAAAAAAAAAAAAAAAAACTCTCACCACATAGTACAATAGGTAAAAACATAATGTTTATAAGTTCCATTTTGGCATCGTGCTGCATTAAAATTCGCCATAAATGAAGCAATTAGAATTAATGTGATACATTGCACACACATACAAAAATTATGTTTATTGCAAGTACAACTTGTCATTTCTGTATATTAGCTGTCATAAAACCTTAATTATCTTGCGGAGTTTTTTCTGTCTCTGAAAATGGGGACATAACTAATGGATTCCCGGTGAGCTCATTTGTATTTAATTAATCTATTGGTTCATCCTCTAAAGACAAAGCACTGCCATGATGGAAATAAGTAGGGTGTAGAAAAAATAAACCAATCCTAAGCACAACCATTAATGCAAAATGTCCCTCCATAAGTTGAGAATTATCAATTACCACAAGGCATTAATAGCATCATAAAACATGCTCCCAAAGACTCGCCTAGAAGACCGACTTACGCTCTTGGGTGCAGCCGTAAATTAGACGTCTGGCCTTCGTTGCAAAATATGCAAGTTTTGGGGAATTTAAATTACTTTTCAAGTGACTATCTTCATATCCAGGAACTAGTTGAAAAAAGAAAAGTGCTGCTAAGTTTATCCAAACGGTTTGCAGCGTGACTATTAAGTTTCCTACTTGTTTTGCTCTTATTGACCTTAATCACCCAAATTACATTTAATATTTCATACAGTCTTGGGGCTCTAACTTTCGATTACGCTAATTATAGAGGTCAGGATAATAGGAATCTATTGCCACTTTTATTTTGCAGATAGTTTTTCTAAAGTGAAAGTTGATAAATAAAAAAGTAATTTGCAAATTAGAATGATTTACTAAAGTTTCCAATTCCTGGCATGCATCAGTGTTTAAAAATGTTAAACGAGACAACTTGTCTATCTTGGATGCCTCCATCACTGGAAAAAGAAAACGAAACTGCAGCCAATTTTCTTTACGCTACATGCAATATAGATTGTGAGTTACCTTTGGAGGGTTCTTGCTCGCTGAGCCTCGGTGCGACGTATAGTTTATTGGGTTTGTTGAACGGAACACAGACCTAAGTCACCGGTTACAGCTTAAAACCTCATAATTTTTTTCCCGGCGAGTAGAAACCCTATGGCAACGAAAGCCAAAACCCGTGTATTTCTCTTTTCGATGTATTGTAACAAATGGGAAAACACCAGTTACTACTAATCTGCCAATCACACTTTATTGCCTTCTAGTCAGCGTAGCGCTAACGTTACACTTAGGCCATTGTCGTAAAAGCTCAGAGCAGTTGTTCTAACTGTCGAACTGAACTGAACTGCACTTGGCACAATTCACAGGCGCTGACCACAACCCACTTCACTACAAGAACAACTAGAAAAACCTCGTCTTGGGCACGGGCGAGTCCCTTATATAGGTTCTGACACAATAAGAGAGCTCTGGAAGTGGAATGCTCGAGAATGAATAAGGAGGAACAGTCTAGGCGGGAAACGATACACAATATCTATTGTTTCCGTATGGACCATTGTCCTGCTGGAGCACGGGTCATTAAGGCAGATAAGCACAGTCAGCAGAGCCCAGGCCGCCGACCGCCAACTCTCACCAAAACACCCAGGCAAGTAATGGTACCGAAGAAGATGAATTACAGCTTTTTTTTCCTTAAACCTAGCAATGCCAAACCTTATTTCAGAACTTATAGCACGAACGGGAGGTACCTTGTGACCACCGCTGGTGAAAAAATGTCTGAGAAATTCATTGCATGCCTTTAATAAAAAAAAAAAATAAAATAAAATAAAAGTCAGAGTTTAAAAATCACAGAAGGTGGACATAAAGTCCATAAAGTACCTCTTTCCTTGGTAATACTAGGATAAAGTACCAATTCTGTTACTTTAAAATTGAGTAGTTTGCACAATATGTACATAAACTACAACGTTTGTGTTGTTTTGAGGACATAGCTGGTGTAGTAAAGTCTTCAGGAGTAGACTTAACTTTTTTAACTTTTTTTTTAGTTGTATTCTGTTGCACAATTGGTAACCCTTGCTTGTTGAGGTGGTATCAAGAGTATTATATAACTTGTCTTGGTTGTTTTTAATATATGTCGGTATAATTTTATATCTGTTGAAAACTGCAACAATTCTTAGAAATCTGTAATACCCTAAATGTATGAAGCTTCTGTTGTTCTCGTCTTTGTATTTAGAGTATGCTAATAATGTAGGTATGGGATTATAATTGGATTTTTACTAACTTTGGCTTCTATTTTGAAACGTCTGAAAAATGTAACGTTTTTAATCTGTGTGAAAACAAAACATCTTTGACGACAAACTGAAGCTACTAACATTTTCATAATCACGCTCTACTACCAGTAAACGTTAGCAGTTGCTAAATAAAATAACAAACCATAAAGAGACCTTAATGTTTATGACTTAACTAACAAGCTATCGAACAGTAGGACACTTTGGAAGCCTATTTTCGGCACCCTAAGTTGCTTCAACCCGAATAGCAACATCGAGAGTGGCTTAATGTGATATTGCCACTACAGCAACCTAACCAAGGAAGTAAGTAGGCTTAAAATTATTGTAGCTCCTTATCCCGTCTGGCCGTAGTCCTAAATAGCTATTCACAAGGGGCGATGGACTCTTTTAAACAAATCATTTGATTATGCGACTTTAAAACTTGTTATTCATAAACAGTTCTGCTACTTGTCATAACAAGGACTCTGCCCCTCCACCCTCTCTTATTTCGAGTGTACCCACGTGCGTCACACGCGTACACATGTATATCTATCTACACGTTTCTTTTGACGGATCAGAAGCATGTAGTAAAATCGGACACAAACATTTACGTTTTCAAATTTAATTGTTAAACATAAAATTGCAATGCTTTTAAAATGTCTGCTGAAGAGTACCTATACTCAAATTTATGCTTTTCTGTACAAGATCCTGACAGTTCCACTCAAGCCAGATGATCAGCTCTTGGGCGTGGTACTATTGTTGTGGTTATATCACGTCCTCCTTGTGTTTCTGCAAACCTGAACATCAGTAAAAAATAATTAGTGGGTCATTCAAAAGATTTGGCGAATGTTCTAGTGAGGATATTGGTATTTTAATTGAAGAAGTGAAGTCAAACAATACGCACAAGAATAGTATATGGAATCATTCTCAGATACTTTGCAACAAAAGAGCTTAGAAACTTACAGCGGAAACACCAACTGAGCAGATTGCTAATATAATGAGAGCAGGCTATAAATAGACGAAACCTACCTTTAGTGTGTAGCCTACTAAGCCAAATTTGTTCATTTATATACACCATATGTCTAATTCCCCATTTCACTGTCTTAAACACTAAAATTATTGTTTTTACTGGATTAGTTTGAGCTAAATATGAAAATATATCCTAATTAAATGTATTAATGTTATTGTAAGCTGTTTACTTGATATTAAATTGTACTAAATAAATTAATAACACCGGCCTGGGAAGATTTTACGGTATGGTTCATTAAAACATGCAAACATGCTAATAATTGGTAAATCATAAGACGTCATACTGCACCAACGTATATTTCTGTTTACAGGTAATGCTGAACCTACCTCATAAACATTTATTGTGTAATACACAAGTAGGAACCTATCTTGTAATCCACAGTCACAATGCCAGAAAGTAATATTGAGACTTTGAGTGTAGAAGATGAAATAAATTTGGTCCCCAGACCTAGAACATAATCCCAATTCATTGAGTCAGTCAAACCTAAAAGGTTTGGTACAGGATTTGGGTGAAAAAGTGAACTTTTAGGTTAAAGGATGAAAGAAGGCAAACTTTTAGTAACTGGAACTACTTTCTATTTGTACAGACATCGAGAAAAAGAGCTCAATATATAGTATGTAAAAGGAAAAATTGTGTATTGATGTGATATCCCTAAGTTGATAAGTCGTGTTAGAAGAGCTGTCCGAAAAGTGTATATTTGCTTCGGTTCCAATAGCTCACCCTACATCCCTTAAAGAAATTACCAAAATTTGTGCACTGTCCTGAAAAAAAGTTAAAATATAATGGACACAAGTGGTTCATGTGTTGTGATCTTAGGGTGTGCGTTATCTTATTGGACCAACAAGCAGGATACACTAAATTTCCGTTCTTTTTGTTTGAATGGGACACCAGAACCAGAGAAAGACACTGGGGGGAAACTAACTGTCCAAAAAGAAAAATATGTAGTTCCAGGGACAAAAAATCTAATAAATCGTCAGCTGATTGACTCAGAAGGTTTTGCTAGCCCCAATGCATATCAAATTAGGGAAAATAAAGCAACTTGGACAGTTGTTTCCAATTAATATAATTAACTGTACTATAAACAAATACCACTCCAAATGTTCATTCTTGGGATAATTTTTCTCGCCCTTCGCGCTCGCAAACCCTTTCATAGGATTGCTACAGATTATATATAGAGGCGTTAGATTACCACGAACAATCACCTGATCATTTTCTTGTTTAGTACAAATTATAGGTATCATAAGCTCATTCTTTGTACTTTCTCTACTACGTACAGTAAAGTAGGGGAAGTATTGTATTCCACCCAAAAATTCGATGTCGAGGTTTTACCGGAAATATATGTTTTGAGGCCCCCTGAATCCAAACAAACCAGTTTTAGAAGCTGGTCCCTGTGTCTGTCAGTTTGTGGACAGCATAAATAAAAAACGAAAAGTCCGTTAAAAACCAAAGTTGGTATTTAAGTTTGTCTTTCAAGGATGCGAAACTTTGAAGAAAATTCCTCCCTTTACACGAGTAGCTTCCTGTGTAGGAATTGATTTTATTGAAAGTGGTTCCAACGATCTTGATTAAAATGTCATATTTTTAAGATATTTTCATGGCAAATGAAATTTATATGTTTAATTTTCTGGCTATAACCGATGAAGTCCTATTTACTGTGGATAACTTTGCATAACTGTTAAACCGTAAGAGATAGACAAAATCTTACTTTACAAAAACTGTAGATCTTGCTAAAATACACAATTTATGTCTCAATAAATCTTTTTGTAGAGTGAAGCATTTCGGAGATATTCCTTGTTATTTGTGTGACCTTTTTATAACCGTACAAAGAGAACGACATTTGAAAGCTTTAAAAGATTTGACTATCGCACAAAGCCTACTGTATTCTAACATTCCCCTTGCACCTACAAGGAAATAAGCAATAAGATAATTTGTACAAATGTTTATCTCAATTAACACGAAGAAGATATAGGAATAAGAGTTTGTAAGAATGGTTAATACAGGAGTAGAGAAAGTCATGTGAGTGTAATATATCAGATTTTCTTCAGTACCGTTGCCAACTATATCCCATAAATCGCTGAAAAAAGCAATTTATTACACGTTACAGTTGATTAACAATAAAAAAGACTCCATTTCAATTTGACAACTGTGTTTTTAACATTTATGTTTTTAATAATTAATGTATTTTTTTCAGAAGAAATGTTTTCTGTCGTAACAAGAGAAGGTGAAATAATGTAATTCTTGGGTTTCGTTTTCCTCAGTTGACAGCGTTGAGTAAATCGAACTATATTACTCGAAATGGATTATTTTGGGTTTTTTTTATAGAATTTAGCATTTTCTGGAAAATCTATACCGTGTACTATTTAAATTCAGATTTTATATATGGAATAATCCAGATAAATATCATTTGAGGGTCTGCCCTTCCCGGATAGATTATCTCGTTCCGCTCGAGAATTTATTGGTTAGGTCAGGCGTGTTACATTATTGTGATAAGACTTACGTAGCTGTCTAAATAGTATTTACCTGATTTAAATATAGTATATTAAAGAGATATGCATTACTAACAATTACTTAACATGGTGAAATACTCTGGCTGTAAAAGCCTAGTGCAAGTTTAAAAGAAATCTCAAATTCTATTTTCATATAGATATTGTCTTAGTTTTATAACTGCCAGGAAAAAGCTAGGTGTTTGATTTTGTGTTTGTACATAATAACATTATCCATGCTTTGTTTTTCATATTGCCTGTTATAATATGTATTTATGTTCCTTATTCAAATCTACAGCTTATTTACATATAACTGTATATTACACTGACTTATTCAATGCTCATGGGCGTTTATGGCTGCTAGTGAACTCATTGAACGCAATGCAATCCACAGCTTGTACGAAGATAACGAAGATTTGGTAAAAATGTCTGAAGTATTAATGTTTAAAATCTTCCAGTATTGTTAATACCCACGGTTCAAAAGTACCTATAGTTTCTTCAACAGAGCATATGTAATTCTAAATACTGGGGCCTTAATCTACACCATACCGTTGAAATTAATTTTGACAATGTTCTCCGTAACATTAAAATCATTTTACCACGTATAGCAAAATACTTATTCCAACAAGTGCATGTAAATTAATTTTGTAATTTTGTGTTAATTTTCTGCTGGAAGTCCGCAGATATATCTTGGTAGTCTCTGGCTCCCGAGATCGCGGGTTCAAACCCAGCGAACGGTGATAGATTTTTTCGGCGTAAAAATCCTTAGTATGGCTTCCTCTGGAAGGGAAGTAAAGCCGGTAGTCCCCTATCGCACATTTACGGCGTATAAACGAGCCTCTAGCCTATTTAAGAGGCCTCTGAGAAAAATTAGGTGACTAATATAAAATATGACCACGTTAGGAGTGTCCAATAATAATAATAATAATAATAATAATAATAATAATAATAATAATAATAATAATAATAATAATAATAATAATAATAATAATAATAATAATAATAATAATAATAATAATAATAATAATAATAATAATAATAATAATAATAATAATAATAATAATAATAATAATAATAATAATAATAATAATAATAATAATAATAATAATAATAATAATAATAATAATAATAATAATAATAATAATAATAATAATAATAATAATAATAATAATAATAATAATAATAATAATAATAATAATAATAATAATAATAATAATAATAATAATAATAATAATAATAATAATAATAATAATAATAATAATAATAATAATAATAATAATAATAATAATAATAATAATAATAATAATAATAATAATAATAATAATAATAATAATAATAATAATAATAATAATAATAATAATAATAATAATAATAATAATAATAATAATAATAATAATAATAATAATAATAATAATAATAATAATAATAATAATAATAATAATAATAATAATAATAATAATAATAATAATAATAATAATAATAATAATAATAATAATAATAATAATAATAATAATAATAATAATAATAATAATAATAATAATAATAATAATAATAATAATAATAATAATAATAATAATAATAATAATAATAATAATAATAATAATAATAATAATAATAATAATAATAATAATAATAATAATAATAATAATAATAATAATAATAATAATAATAATAATAATAATAATAATAATAATAATAATAATAATAATAATAATAATAATAATAATAATAATAATAATAATAATAATAATAATAATAATAATAATAATAATAATAATAATAATAATAATAATAATAATAATAAAAGCTGGTCGGGAAACATAAGCTGACATTACATTGGTTCAGAATTGTGCTTTCCAACTACACTATTTTTATTTATTTTAGTGTTTTCAGCCTAACTCAGAATTATCGAAAGCCGAGAGCAGGCAAGCCCTTCATATTTAACTTAAATGTGTAAATACCAACTATTCGTGTAAGAATGAAATAATGTCGATAGTTAATTTTGGTGCCTGGGAACTGTACGTAGGTAGCGGAATATATTCACACGAACGTTGCAACCATTAAATAGCCACTTAGTGTATGTAGTTAGCTGAAAGCAAGCCATCGCACCTGTAGTGCAAACACACTGTTATAGTTTATGTACATGGAGTACGTGTATATTCCGTTTGGGCCAGTGAATTCCTTATCCTTGGTCAACAGGTCTGGCACTATCAGTTAATTGCTCTGCATGCACCCAATAGGTTATAGTCGTACTCAGCAAGTTACACGGAAATAAAGCACTTGAGACTTTCAGCCCAAATTCGACCTTCAGTCTTAAAATAATACTTCTGCGGTTTGAAGAAAAAAACCTTTCCCATGTGCCACGTAAAATATGTCAGTAAATTAAGAAAAAAGTCTGATGTGTTGCACCCACATGATTTTCTCTACTCTTGTATTAACCATTCTTACAAACTCTTATTCCTGTATCTTCTTCGTGTTAGTTGAGACAAACGTTTGCAGAAATTATACTATTGTTTATTTTCTTCCGGTGCACGAGGAATGTAGTGGGGTTTGAGCGATAGTCAAATGTTTTAAAGCTGTCAAATTCCGTTCTCTTTGCACTATTAAAAAATAAAAAAAAAATAACGATGTTCCATTTGACAGAAGTATAAGTTCTCCAAAAATTAAAGAAATAAAAGCAATATATCCGAAATTGTTCACTCTACAAAAATTTATTCACACATAAATTTGTGTATTTTAGCAAGATTTACATTTTTGTATAGTAAGATATGGTCTATCTCTTACGATTTACCAGTTACGCTAAAGTCATCCAGATTAAATAGGACTTCATGGGCTATAGCCAGAAAATTAAAGATGCATATTTTATTTTCCATAAAAATATCTCATTTTAGACAAAATCGTTGGAGCCATTTTCAAGAAAATCAAAATATTTGGAAAAATTTTCCATGTAAAGGATAGTTTACGATGGAGGAATTTTCTCCAAAAGCTTCGTGTCGCACCCTTGAAAGATATTAAACTTAAATACCAACTTTGGTTTTTAACTGACTTTTTGTTTTTGAGTTATGCTGTCCAAAGACTGTCACTCAGACACACACACACACACACACACACACACACACACACACACACACACACACACACACACACACACACACACACACACACACACAGGACCTTTTTCTAAAAATGCCTTTGTTGGATTCAGGGGTTTTCAAAACATACAATTTCTGGTGAAATCTCGACATCGAATTTTTGGGTGGAATACAATACTGCCTCTACTTTACTACATAAAGTAAAAATACTTCAAAGACTAATGGTCCTCTCAAACAAAGTCGTTAATCGTTTTTATGTCATAGTCATGCAAGATATGCAAAGAGAATGGAATATCAAAGTTATCATATAGCCAGGTTGATGTCTTAAAAGTTTGACTATTGCTTAGGTATATTGTACCCCCGTACAAGGAAATAATCGATTTCCAATCACTTGCTTGTAGAATTTATAGTTTCTGAACTATTAAAATAAGCTTCTTTAAAATTAGGTAACATAATATGGAGCCCATTTATTAATCAGAAAAATAGTTATGCTTTAAATTCCACGTTTTTATTGTTACCAAGTGTGATTACTTGCCATGGTTATACGTATTTGTGATTTTAATTACCTTTCTCACGTAATGCTGTCATGTTAGAGATTTCATACTTCTACAACCTATAAAAATAACGTCAAAATTAGTCTAAACCACAAATGTCTTTTGAGAGGTCAGTTGCGTTTAAATTAAAAATTTTCATTCATAACAATTCAAAATATATATTTTAGCATGTTTGTTTTCTATTCACAGCGAGTATATAAATATTACGTAAAAGTTGCTTGTTCAAATTAATAAGCATGCATCTAGGTGATTTTCATCTAAGTTGTCCGTTCCCCCTCAAATCTAATAAGCCACTGTTTGTAATCCCTTGACGTATGGCACTAAGCATTCCTCTAAACCAGAGTTTCAGTGAGTGAGTGTTGTTTAAGGACCCCCAACAACTACGTCATTAGGGCCCACCAGGATTTGAACCCCAAAAGTTCCAATCGTTTGTCTTGCATATCATCATGCTGTTTCTAAATTCATGTTCGTGTATGTGCTCCAAATATTATTAGCAAATGGGACCAACCTGATATGCCTTTTGACCAATTAATGTGTAAATTACCAATTGTTAAATTTTATTACACTTTATGGTCGATAATGGTGTACTTTATTTTAATTAATTTTCACAATTAAGTATAACTGTTGTGGTGAGTCCTAAACCTATACCCACTGCCTATTTTGTAGCATAATGTAGACCCGAATTAAGTACAGAACATTTAATTTGGTCGTTTGAAAGCCGCTGGTGTTCCTAATCTCGTTAAGCTGTTTATGAAAGCAATATTGTAAGTAGATCGTATATATTCAGGCCTTAATTAATAACTATTATTATCGAGTTGAGAACCTCTTTATCATATCGCTACTAGGGTATCTATTTTTAATATTTATTTGGATTGGCTTCCGTCAATAACGCAAGAAAGATCATAATGTGATAAGGCCGCTGGGCTATAAACACTGACATTAACATACTAGTGCCGTCAAATTTACATACCCAGCATGTCATTAGAATCTATAGACCAACTTGTTCCTCACTTCACGAGAAGCTGCTTGGCCTACTGTAACGGAAATGCAAAGCTCTCTTCCATACCTAATCAAACGACATAAGGAAGCTATTCATTACATATAAGTATTCAATCATTTAATAGTTTTTATTTTCCATAACCGCATACGTAAATAGATGTATCGTCAGCAGCAGTTTTAAATCAATTCATAATCATAACATTGTGACAAGGAGATTTATTGCTAATCTAATTGTGGGCTGTAAGAAAACTGTTCTGTAACTTGCTATTCTGTCGTTAGTTAACGGATCTATAAACCCACGCTGTAGGTGCAACATCCATTAATCCTCCGTTGATAGCTAGAGGCCTGAGAGACCCCTAGATTAATCTAAACTTCATAATTTGCGAACGAACGCGCCTACATAATTGCCCAACTGCACCTAACCTTACACTTCACTCGATTGTTAGCAGCAACTACCTGTTGATTTCTTTAGCTGTAAAGATGACCACAATATTGCTGTATCATTGCAAGTAGTATGTTACTACTTCTCGCAAACAGGAGTTTGATCCACAAAATCGCAAGGATTTCGAAGAAATGCATCATCCACATTGCAATAATGATGTCTTATACTGAATAGCAGTTTACACGAATCAGATGATTCCAGTTCTGAAGGTAAAGGAAAACGAGATATTTAGCTTAAAAATCTGATGTGTTGCACTCACATGACTTTCTCTACTCTTGTACTAACCATTCTTACAAACCTTTATTCCTATATCTTCTTCGTGTTACTTGAATTAAACATTTACAGAAATTTGTTGTTGCATATTTCCTTGAAGGTGCAAGTGGAATATTAGAATACAGTAAGCTTTGTGCGATAGTCAAATCTTTTAAAACTTTGAGATTCTGTTCTCTTTGCACGCTTAACATAAAAAAAATGAATAACGATGTTCCATTTCATTAAAGTTTTGAGTTTTCCTAAACTGATACACATAACAAGGAATATCTCCGAAATGGTTCACTCTACAAAAAAAAATATTCGGAAATAAATTATGTGCTTTAGGGAGATCTACATCTTTTGTACAGTAACATTTTGTCTATCTCTTACGGTTGACGAGTTATTCCAAAGTCCTCCAGACTAAACAGTACTGCATGGGATATAGCCAGAAGATTCAAAATATACGGTTCATTTGCATTAAATATATGACATTTTAATAAAAATCACTATATGCTTTTTGAGAAAATACAAAATTTTTGGAAAGTCTTCCATGTAAAGGTAGTTTAGGGTATAAGAATTTTCTTCAAAACCTTCGTGTCGCATCCTTGAAAGATAAATAAATAGCAACTTTGGTTTTTAACAGCTTTTCGTTTTTAGTTGTGCTGTTCAGATACACATCCACACGCACACCCCCTCACACATAATTTCCGTTGAAATCTCGACTTTGAATTGTTGGTGGAATACAATACTTCCCCTACTTACTATAAATAGTATGGAACGTAAAAATAACCTTTCATAACAATAGTTTGTAGAAGGTATATTAGATGAAAATAAATAATAGGCTTAGGAGGGCACGTAAATGTAATGCATAAGACTTTTTTACTCTAAGTTATAAAATTGATTGAAAAGCCAGAAGACGAGAACAGATAAAAAATTGCTTCTGAATATGAGGAGTGTGTTATATTTCCCCGTCTAAGCTGATTACACCGTTAATTTACTGGGTTTCATTTTACACATCGGTAGTTTGTGTGGCAGATGCACGTCTCCCGCCCCTTGCAAACAAAAAGCAGAGCCCTACTAGCTCATCTTGAAACACAAGAGGCGCCGAGGTGGGCGGGGAACTCATGATCGCCTCGGAAAGTCTTGCCTACCTTTCCTTGAGAGTTGACAGGAGGATTATAGAGTTTGGAGACCGACTTGGTGTTCTCAAGTTCCAGGAACCAGAAGAGGAGAGTTTAAACGTCATCTCCCTCCCAAGATTTTGGTCTTGTTGTCTGTCGTACCTTAACGACTTGCTCTTCTAACCCACCCCCTGCGCGCTCCATTACCCAGTTTTGCATTGCCTTGGGTGAAGTTACCTTCAAAACAGCATACACGTACAGGCTCCAAACTTTGAAGTAAAGCCAAACATCGTAATGATGGATGCATCAAAGGTTTACCCAACCCCTGTAACCTGGGTGGGTCTTAAGGCGTCTTCCCGGATACTTGGACGGGCAAGTTTGGATGTTGTCTCGCTCTCTGTCTTGAGGTAGGTAGAACTGGACGTGGACGTGACGTGACAGAGCACCTCCTACCCCGAGAGGGGGTGCAGTTTCCTGCCTACAGCTACACTGCTTTTTCAGTCTGTTTCACATGGATGACTGATTTCATCTAATTTGACGTACTCAACATGATACACATAAACTCAAGAGCTATCGTGAAATTTCATTTAAGGTGGCAAACATTTCCAATAGCTTAGAGTAATTATGTAATTTCCTAGACTATTCCACTCAAGCTGGATTATCATCCCTTGGTCGTGATATTATCGCTTTGGTTTTATCACCTCCCCCATTTCTTGTGTTTCTGGAAAACTGAATTATCCATCTGCGGTAAAAACAACTCTAATTTTAAACATAGTGGACCTACCTTTAATGAATAACCAACTTTATTTATGTTCATCGTATGCCTAATTGCTCATTACCCTAAAATTGTTCTCACAGCCTCTGAATTAGTTGCAGTGCCAACTGAGGAAGTAAATCTTAATTAAAATGTATATATGTTATTGAACTATTAAATCAGGATTAATATTAAATAGTATCAAGCAAATTAATTATTAATTATTTCTTGGAATACTCTAAACAAATACTACTCGAGCTATTCATATTTGGGTATAAAACCCTCTCGTGGTGTTAATAAAGAAAATTAAGGTAATAGTGTTTATTAATTGAAACAAAAATAGAGGTAGATATATCACTGTTAATGATAAAATTTAAATAATTTTCCAAAGTAACGTTGCGCCATACAAGGAGAATGTAATTTTAAAACCATCACATAGTGACCAGCTCTTAATAGATTTACCTATCGCTTAAAAAGAACTACACCCTAGCGCTACAACCCAGGAAGGGCCTTGGCTTCCCTCCCAGCCGCTGCGTCCCCCACCTCTACCCACTACAGGCGTCATTGGTAGGGTGCAGTACTGGAGGGTGGGTCAGCGCCTCGAGCCCGGCCAGTTATGTGGCCTCCGCGACCTGGGGCCACTATTTCTCCATCAAGTAGTTCCTCAATTGCCCCCCCCCCCCGGGACCTAACGAGGCTAAGTGCATCCCATGCCAGACCTCCCAGCGGGTGAAAATTCCCAATGCTGGTACCGGGGATCGAACCCGGGTCCTCTACGCCAGAGGCAAGCGCACTACCAACAGCGCTACGGAGGCGTTTCTAACGCTTAAAGCTTAGTATATTTCCATATTTCCATTATATCTACAGGGAAATGTGCAGTAAAACAATTTTTGCAAATGTTTATATCGAGTAACGTGAAGTACCCTCCAGTACTACAACCCACCCAGTGGTGGGCAGAGGTGGGGGACGCAGCGGTCGAGTGGTTTGTCTTGGCCCAGAAAGTACGGTTGCTCCTCGGGGTTATTCTTTTTAGATGAAAGAGTAAGTTTGTATGAGATTAATGTTCACCCGAGTACACACACACGCACGCATGCACGCACGCACGCACGCACGCACACACACACACACACACACACACACACACACACACAGTCTCTCTCTCCCTCCCTCTCCCTTAGGTTTTTTTTTCTAACTTGCCTTATTCTTCCACTCTTTTTACATGTTCATACTAATTTCTTCGATATTTTTCAATATTTGTTACAATGCTAAACATTTTAATTAATAATTTCTTGATTTTTATTGTTAACCCAAAGGATATAGCCTGCTACATATCTTTAATAACCTTATTTCAGCTACTTCTATTTTTGATTGTTTATTATCCGTATTACAGCGTGGTACCATTAACATATTGTTAATTTTCAACATAGTCCTCTTATTTTCTTACTAATAGTCTATTAATTGTTCCAAATACCTATAGAAATAAACTCAACTTTTATTAAATTCATTTGTTGCAATTGGGCCAAGTGGTACTGCAAAATATTTACACTGGAGCAAGTAATGAGTTTCTATTAGTTATAATTATCTTAATCCTTGTTGGTTGCGTACCATAGAAAGTCATGACTTAAGTTTTACTTTCTTATATTTTTTGAGTGATTTAAACTAAATACATTTATTTTAGACGCTTAATCTGCTGCTAATAGTATTTTATGATCCGGAAAGGTAAGTGTCGTCAAATCCAACGGTTCTATTCTAAAATAGTGATTTAAAATCTCGTGCTATTTATAATAGTTAGGGCTAGGAAGTTCATGCATTTGCATGTTCTTTCATAGGGGTTAAAAATGTATGCCTTTACATTATGTGCACGAATAATGGAATTTTAAGTTATTCGGACGTGATTTTATGATGCATATAACTGCATATTTTCTTGATTTTGATAAATGCATATTATTTCAATAATATAGCCTCTACATAGCATATTTTAATGATTTTATGGTTTTTTTTTTTCCACCTGGATAATATTTTTCATATTGGTAGTGTTGCATATGATGATGTAACTCGCGAGGTGGCGAAAAGCAATGCTGAGTCATGTTGTTATGTAGTGAATCCCCTGTTTCCATCCTTTCATTATATGTATGTGCGTAGAGCATAATCAGTGCGTTATCTGAGAGGTTTATATTAACAAAGATAAAGTGCAGGTTAACGTTTTGAGCAGCACGATTATAGCAACACTTGCCTCTGCGTGGTCTTCAAAGGTAACAGTGTTGTGAACTGGTTCCCTCCAAATTAAATTAGGCGTATAAAATGTTAAAAAGCTCTTCAAATGCCGAAAATAAAACCACCTTAGAGTGCTAGATTAATTAATTTACAGAGAGTTTTCGGGTGATTTAATATCTACAGATAATAGGGAACTGTTTTGTGGAGCGTGTGACAAAAATATAGGGAGTGACAAAATATTTCAAATAGTTCAGCACATAAACACAGCAAAACATAAGGAGAATTTAATCAGAAAACTCGCACACAAATAACCTGTTCTAAAACAATTAGTAGAGTGTTTAGGCAGTAGGGTTACTGAATTTTCCTATGACTTGTGCCAAGTATTTTAGCTGCTGATATTCCCTTGTTCAAAATTAATAATCCGATATTTAAAAACTTTCTTGCCAAGTGTACTCAACATGTGCCTGAAGAAAGTACACTGCTTAAGACCTATGTAGGGCATTGTTTCAATAACGTATTGTCAAATATACAAAATTTAGCGGATCAGTTTGTGTGGTTGCCTGTTGATGAAACCTCTGATTCTGAACGCCGTTCTATTGCTAATATAATCGTGGGTGCTTTAAATAATGAACAAAAGACTAGAGCTTATCTCCTTAATGTGTGCAAATTGTCGGCCACTGACAATGTAACTGTGACACAGTTTGTGATGGACTCTTTGAAATTACAATGCCCATGTGGAATCGAATACAACTGGTTGCTTTTATTTGTTACCTTATATGGTAAAATCAGGAAAAACTCTGAAAGGTATTTTTCCTAACTTAATTTATATAACTTGTTAGTTACACGCTCTTCATCGAATTTCTGAGACAATACGTGATTCTTTCCCACTGGTAGATAGATTTGTGTCCAGTACAAAGAGAATTTTTGTTAAATCTCCTAAAAGAGTTAAGTGTTTAGATCAACATCACCTAATATCCGACTTCCTCCTGCACCGGTGTTAACTCCATGGGGAACACAGGTCGATGCAGTTTTATGTTATGCTGAGCATATAGAAATAATCGAAGAGGTCGTTAATTCATTGGACTCGAACGATGCTTCATCAATACAAACTGTGGAAACAGGCCTGGAATCAATCGCCTCCAGAAAAACTACACATGGTAAGGAAAGGAGACACCAATTCTTCCCCTGTCTATTCTCTTAGCAGGAAAGAGCAGGTAATTATCTCACGTCTCGGCATACAAGGTTAACCCACTCATACCTCCTCAGCAAAGGCCAGCCACCACAATGTGAAGTCTGCAACACCCGCCTCGCAGTAAAACATCTCCCCACAGAATGCAAGCAATACGCTATACAACGACAGCTTCATCACATCACTGGAGACTTATCCACCATTCTGAACACGCCATCCAACTGCAGAAGGGTATTATCATTTCTCAAAGGTACGGGCTTGCATGCGAAAATATAATATGAAGGATATTTTTGTTGTACTGATCTGTTGATTAGTATTTTCATGATTTTGGTTAAATAATTGTAACAACTTTATTGTATACCGCTGTACTACATAGAATAGTCGCGATATGACGTAATTGTTGTACCGACTCTAAATAAATTAAAAAAAAATACAAACTGTGCAAAATATTCTGTCAGGCACTGGGTTAAAGAAGGATCTTAGTTTCCTATCAGCCCATTTTTCTTTCTTACCAACAGGCATAACGGCATTGGAAGCTGTAGGATTTCCTTTGCATGAATCACTTGCTGTATTTGAAAAAAACAATATGTGATCTAGGTTCGGTTCCTGGTAGCATAGGACAAAAAGTGAAAGAGAAAGTGAATTACAATTTCAAAAAATTCTGGTTATAAACAGATGTGCGATATTCGAGACATCCTCGAAAGAAAACCATCTGTCACACCAAGAGACTTGACTCTGTCTGTGAAACAGTTAAATCATTTAAATATGCTGTGACGTTTAAAGAAGTTTTTCACGTTACAAAAGTGTTTTGCTAGACAATAGACGACGTTTTAGTGTTGAAAATTTGTGTAGTGTTTGTTGTGAACTGCAATTTAGCAGTTAATAGTAGCAGCGGGACCACTTCTGCTTCGACCTTTAAGCCTTAGAGTCTAAGGAATAAGGTAACTTTATTATTTACACTAACTCGTCTACTGCAAAGGGACATGATCTGTTCTAATGAAATAGAGCATATTTCTTGGCATATTTTGAAATTTTTAAGAGCATATTTGCGCGCGTATTTCAGTGTTTTTTAGGGCATGAACTTCCGAGCCCTAATAATAATATTGTGAATTTATACTCTAAAAGAATATATAAAGCAGTACAACCATGTCTTAATCTTTGCTTTTATTTACTCCTTTTTTTAAAGTTTTATTTTCACTTTTTATTCTAAATTTTCTTTTAGTATACAAACTTTTAGAAAAAGGTGTGTGTGTGTGTGTGTGTGTGTGTGTGTGTGTGTGTGTGTGTGTGTGTGTGTGTGTGTGTGTGTGCGCGTGCGCCTACCTGTCTGTATGTCTGCTTCTCTGTGAGCGGCATAACCCAAAAACGAAAAGTAGGTTAAAAACCAAAGTGAGTATTTAGGTTAAATATTTTTCAAGGATGCGACGCGAAGATTTTGAAGAAAGTTCCTCTACCCTAAACTGTTCTTTACACCAAATATTTTTCGAGAATTTTGATTTTCGAGAAAAATTTCCAACAATATTCATTAAAATGTCATGTTTAAGATAGTTCTATGGCAAATGAAATGTATATTTTGAATTTTGTGACTTTAACCCATGTAGTCCTGTATACTCCTGATGACTTTTGCATAACCAGTAAACCATCAGAGATAGACCAAGTCTTACTGCACACAAAATTAATTATAAAGTAGAAAAATTTGATAGCAGGTATTAATTAATGCACAGCTCGATGATGATTGTATTAAAGTATATAGTAAGTAATAATAATTACTACGTTTTAAGAAAATATATAAACATTCTGATATGTTTTTGTTAAAATGAGTTCTAATATTAACAGGAGATACATGGTGAGGTGAATAATCACAAATTAAGCAGAATGAGTTTTCATTATATAAAATACAAAAATAAAATTCTTCCCATTCTTGATGAAGCGCGCTCGTAGTCATTTGTAACGCCCGAGCATTACTGTTTACAGTCTCAACTGCACCGTGTAGCCTGCTGGTATGGCGGGAGGTACTGAGCTGAGTGGGGAGGAGGCTCCTAGGTGACAGTTAATGAAACACCTGGCCTAGAGACTGAGGATCATGCGTTATTAATTCCGCATATACTTCATCTATTTCTTACATTTCTCTCTTATTTAGGAGTTTTACGCCTTTGAATGCTTTCTCTGGTCTACCACGTAACAGCTTTAACTTAACAAATGACTATGCTTGCAGATCAGTAGAATGATTCATTAACACTATCTAAAATCCAATTGCAGAATTTCACTCTACTTACATTATCGCGTGGTTGCAATCCCCGAAATCAGTTATCTGAAATTGTTTTAATTGTTAAACCTGAAGGGCATATGCTGCGAAATTCTTGATTCCTGTGCAAGCTTTCTCAGAGATTTCTTTGGAGTGCGTTTTAACAATTGTTTTACATAGGAATCACTATTTAGAATGATTTCTAGTCCATTTCTAGGAGACAAATGTGTTGAAGTTATCTTCTAAAGAAGATTGCAGGAAAACCAAGATAGACATTTCATCAAATCCAGCTGGGAACGGTAAGATACGATATAGTCGTTTCCAGAAGAGTGAGCAGTGAAATGGAGGGGACATCGCCACCTGTTGCTTGTCAACTGAATCCTGACGTCATCCCGTTATAAATCAGGGTCGCACTTTTCTTCCCCTCTGCACAACCCTCCACCTTGTCCAATGTCATGTTCGTGCTTGTCCTTCCCTTTGTCGAACTCCACCGTCGGCGACTGGAACAAGACAGAGGCAAAAAGTAAAAAAGGGTGCGAATAAAAGACCTAGGGAGAGGCTACAGTTTTTATCTTAATAGACACTCAAATGTACAGAAGCGCGATTTGAAGAAAGAAAGGGTAAAATTAATTAGAAATTGGAAGTCTTATACTGAATAAGAAGAAGCTAGGTTTTAAGAGATGCACTGTGAATAGGATAAAGGTTCGGAACAAAGAAGTTAGCAAACAATAAGATAAATCCTCTCAGATGAAGCTGCTCTCAGTTGAAGCTTCTCTCAGTGGAATAGAAAATGCGTGTATGTCTTCAATTTTACCATAAATTGAACCTTTCTGTAACAAGCGACAAGGTTTCTCACCGATCACTCAACATGGTAGTAAGTTGTAAACCAACAAATAACCTCTAAATAAGTTTAACTTATGGAATGTTACTATACATTCTGTTATTTTTTAAAAATAGTGAAATGGTTTTAGCAATATCACAAATCTTTAGACATATATAAATAATCTCACGACACAATTTTGTGTCGCGGCACACTCATTGAGAACCACTGGTTCCAAGAGACGATGAATGCATCAATTAAGCAGCCCTCCGACGTTCACGGAGAGTACTCCTTCCTTAGAGCAAGTATCCGCACTACCTCTCCAGCACCACCATACGCCACGAAACCTAGAAGCACATGAGATGGAAACGGAATACAAGCAAGGAAAATAGTGGTAGATGAGAAATCATCCCAGCATTCAGTTACCTATCACGAAAAATCACGTTTCGGGAATGGAACCCGAATGCGAACCTCAATGTTGCCACGGAGCCATCTAGCTTGGTGACAATATAATTCTGCGTTTTACAGGAATCTTGACAGATAGTTTGAGAAAGGGACCTACAATCAAAGATTTGAAGCTTACATTTTGGAACTCAACCTTTTATGAGGGTATACTTACAATGAGTTATACTGTGCCTAAATGTACTTGTTTCATATCCACTTCTAATTAACGGAGGGGGAAAGAATTGAGTTATATTCGATCACCGATTCGAAAATTCTATCCAGTCCAGTTTAATGTGCGCATTTCTGGTGTGGTTCAAACTAAGGAAAATTCCAATTCTGTCTCTGTCTACCACTGACATACTGCGCAAACACTCTTGTAATTCAGGCCCTAACATCGAAAGTTACCAGAGATGTTCTGTGTCTGTGCGGTTGATAAACCCATTACAAACTCTAGAGGTGTGACGTCGAACTAGAAGTCCAGCCACTTAGCCACTTCATGTCCGTTCCAATTAGCTGTCTACTGTATTCTTAACATGCACAGTTGTGAACCATATTGTTTAAAATAACCGAGTCACATGTCATTATTTCTTGTGCTTCTGTCACCTGAAAGAGAGAAATCGCCTGCTCAATTCTTAAAAAAGCTTTGAATAGTTCTTTGTGTACTCCACGATAATGTATTGCACAGAAACTTTGTCATTGCGATGAAGTGAAGAATTCAACACTTGAAATGGAGAGTCAAAATAAGAAATTATGCTATTTAGAAACAGAGGCATTCGAAGTGTAATACTCAAATTGGTTAAGAAATGTAAATAAATTAACTGAAGCAGTGACAAAGATGCTGCTTGCTAAGAGTTGCAGTGGAAGAAATATGTTAAAGGGGCAATAACTACTAGACCACAGCGCGAAAATGATTCATACGCAGAGTCTAAAAGAAAGGGGAAAAGGGAAGACTGGGTATGTACAATATAAATTAAAATTTTGAATCGTTTTAAAGGTCAGGAAGGATTCAGAATTAGACAAATATTAAAATAACTATTACTTCTTCCTCTCCTTTTTTTTTTTTTTTTTTTTTTTTTTTTTAAACCTGTTTACCTTTCTCCTAGGGCTTAAAAGTCAGTACCTAAGGTGAGATGCCTGTCGGGAGCAGAGGAACCTATGTACCGGACAGAGTGAAGACCTGGAAGCGGGTGATCAGCCCAGCACCAGGTATGATAGTGAGGCAGAGGATGATATGAAATACAGGTGAAATCGATGAATGGAAAGGCGATGATGGAGCAATTTGTGGAATGAGAGGCGTGGTGAACGGGAGAACCCGAGGAAAACCGGCTCGACGCCACTTCGTCCACCACGAACACCACATGCGGGTCCCTGGTATCGAACCTGGGTTGCCTTGGTGATAGACGAAGGTCTAACCCCTTAGCCACGGCGCCGCCGAAGTATTACAAAAGGGAGAAATGAAAATTTAGAATTGTGTGGTATAATGTACGAGTATAAGATACAAGCAACTAATCAGAAGAACGTCAAGCTAAGAATATCCAGAAAACTTCGGGAATGTGTTTCTTTAAGAAGAGGAAGGGGTAAATCTAGAAGTACTTGGATGAAAGAAATAAGGACTAGGATGAAAGCAAAATGTGTGGAGAAGAGTAAGAAATAGAATGATGGGGAAGAGTGGAGATTGCACTAGGAATAGGTATATGTGTAAACATAGTCATTTTACATATATGTATAACATTAAAAGTATTATTATTATTACTATTGTTAAATTTACTTCTCGTACTATTCTCAATAGAATGCACGCTAGAGGAACCATCATTATGCAATATTTTCTTTAGCTCTTCATAGCAAGCAAGCAAGCAAGCAAGCAGTGTGGTGGTGTTGAAAGTTGTAGGAATGCTGTAACAGTTCGGTGGCCACAGATCTTCGTGTCGCAGTGTCTTGTCTGTGTGAGCGACGGAACGAATCCTTTCCCTGGAGGGGAGGCCATGCCATGACTTCTGATAATCTTTACGCTGAAGTACCTACCCGACCCAATCTCCCTCACGACTTTGCAATACATACAGTCTATGACGCGTCCCACAGATAACATTTATTTCTCCCGTTTCGATGACTTAACACAGGAATCTTCCTTCATGAGAGAGAGGGGAATGACTTACCTTATCTATTAACATTTTAGACTTCACTCCCATATAATAAATACTCCTCAGCCTGAGAAACACTTAATATCTACTGTTTTAGCAAAATATGAACATTTCATAAATATACCTTGGTCTTTTAGTTCCTAAATATCTTAAATTAGGTGCCTAAAATAGGTTCTATCACAAATCAAAATAGGTAAACAAAAATGGCGTTTTATTTCCCATTACCAACGAACCGAAACATTTAACGTCTTTATTGTACACGTCCATAACTAGAGTCACAGTAACACATTTTGTAAGTTTCCCTTTGAAAAACTCCATCGCTTGTCAGATAACACCAACTGATGTCACCGGAGCATATTCAAATGTTGGCATTAGACACAAGAGAACAGCACATACATGTGTTCAACTGTTTTGCCAGACAAGATGTCGGCAGCTGTGCGGAGAACTGGGTTTGTTTCAACTATTAACATGAGCTTTTCACCAACATAACCAGGTACCAAGATGGTTTTTGCTATCACTTCTGCCAATTCCAGATGCGTGTGGGCCAGTTTGCCTGGAGACTCTATACTCTAGAGCATTATTAGTGGAGACTAGAAATGCATATATTGAGAAATGCAATATCATGGACAATTGTTGGGTTCTGCAGCCTCCCACAGTTTAAAAACAAAGTTATTAATGCCCCTATATTATGTATTATTTCACTATGATTGTTCTCCAGGCAGGACTAGATTGCAGGCTTACACGACGATTCCAACTTACCAAATGAAGAAATTGAAAATATAAAATTAGGTTAAAATAGGCCATAACGTGAAGATGGATAATACATTTGATCATTATCTACTGATGTTCTGAATATGTGATGTGTTGTAGTTTACACATGCATGTTAACATACCTGAAAAATATTTCTTTTCCCTTGAATTTCCAAGTTCTGATAAAAATACAATTTCTGTTGTTTCAAAACCACCTGAAGAATTTTAGAAGAATTTACGTATTTTTTTGTTCCTTTATAGGCGCAATGTGCTGCTAGAAAGAACAGCTTAAATGTCTTTTGGTGTAACATTTCCTTAAACATATTGTCTCATGTTTCGTGTTATGATACTGGAAAATTCAGCTGTATATTTCAATATAATAGCAAAGTAAAAATAAACGTGCAATATTGGTTATAAGATATTAAATATAAGAAAGGAAGGTCAAGAAAATTATGAGGCAATAGAAAATCTACCATGGAATATGAAACGTTTGCTTAGTATTACGACATTAGAGGGTTATATCTATATGTAATTGATTTCTACACATTATAATGAAAATCTTCCTTTCTCACGCCGCTAGCACAGTGTAGGTCGATTGTGAAATTTTATATTTTTCCTGTCACTAGTTATTAGTTAGGAATGCAAGAAGAAACTTTCCCGAGGCATAAGGACCTTACCTGCATGCCCAGACTGGTAAAATTATATGGTACTCTCATTAATGGGCAGGATGAAAGACAGAAAACAGGAAAGGGATGTTCTCAATTAGGGTTTCCTTACTAAAGAATGTCAACCTTATGTTATGTTAATCATTGTAACTGACGTTAATAAGAAAGGCACAACCTTTTCTTTCGTTTTTCTCTTTAGACTCGACTGCAATTAATTCCAATCTGTAGATGTGCAGTACTATAAGATGGAAAATGTCAAGTGTATGTACCTCTTACATGTGTTTAATTAATATCTTAAGAGTGACAAGCGAGCGGATAAATCTTTGTATTATCATTTCGAATTATCTTTACCTTTGGATGTAGATGTTTAATAACTAGGTCTGTTGACCTTTGAGTTAATTTTTTGTTTATAACTTTGAGCTTATCATAGTGGAAGTTAGATAATTCGAACTTTTATAATTCGAAATCGTCGTTAATTTGAAGTCTTTTAGTCCCTTAAATTTTGTATTTGTAAAAAAGCTTACATGTAGTTCAAAAATAATTTCTATAATTCAAAATTTTTGTTCAGAAATGTCAGTCGAACATTAAACCACACGCGGGAATTTAATACAACTTCGTCCATGTGATTCTGCAAAATAGGAAATCGGTCAGAGGTCGTTTGTTTTGTCGGAATACAGTTGGAATTCTTTTTGGAGTGGAAAAGCTTTCTTAGCTGCCGGTCTGGAGCTTCTATAGCTGCTCCCACGCCCCCTTGTTTAAGAATTTAAGTTTTGCGGAAAAAGTCGTCGTTCGAGAAGCTGAAAAGGGTTTGAGGAAAAAACTGAAATCCCGAAAGAATACTGGGTACCACCCAACACGTTGTCAAATTATCTGAAGAATTGCGAGACAATTTTAAGCAGTGCCTCGAGTGAAAATAGAAAGAGACATCCGGAAAATCCTGGTGGATATATGTACTGTATTGCTAAAATATCAATTTTAGACGTAACTTTTGTAGTCGGACATTTCAAACCTTTTATTACCTTTCAGCTTCGAATCATCCAAATTCTGCTGTATTAATATCGTAGTGTTCCTATTTCGTTATCTATACCATCAATATTATTTCCATTCTTTCAATAAAAGTATTTATCAATAATTAAAACATCCTTCATTAACGTGAGCATAAGGGACTCCTCTAAAGAGACTATACATTCGGCACCTTCCTCAGTCGCCATCTTTAACCTCTTACACAGACAAGATTGAAAGAAAATTGCAACGAAATGAGCCCATCCCTTAAGGGCAACAACTGCTTACTTATATAAGATTATTACTCACATGGGGAGTCAGTCTGCATGAATTTAAGCGATTTGTCACTTTTGAGTCACTATATTTAGAATAACGGGGAACTTCAAAAATGTAAATATTAAAGTTGTCTTCTAAACTAGGTACCTAAAAACGTTTTGTTTACGGGTCACATGGTATGAAACAAAAATGAAATACAAATACCTCTGTGTTATTATCCAAAATATTACAAATATGTAATTTTATAATGTTAAAAGAAGTTAAATTACTCTGTTCATAGAACAAGAATATTTGTAAGCAAAAATTATGAAGTACTATAACGTTTTGTAACTAAAATGTTTAGATTTAGATTGAATATCCTGCCATTAGTGGTGTAGACAAAATTTGACTCAATTCCAGAAAATTGATGAAATCAAAAACATTCTCTGAAGAAGTTAGAAAAGATGCAATAATCAAGCTCTATATGAAATGCAATACCAAATAAATAATCAGAGATAGTATGATAAATATAAGAATGTAAGGATTACACATTCATTACAGAACAAATTAATTTGAGGGCAAAATCTACAATGTACGAATACTCGGAAAGAATTTCACAGAGGATAGAACAAAAGTTGTTTGTGGTATTAATTCTACACCAAAGGAAAAAGCAGACAGACAGACAAAAAATATTGAGGACTTTAGCGTCTTTTACTCATAACCTAGGTAATTGTGCACGTGTGTAAGAATTAAATTGTATTTTTAAAATTTGTCTTCTAGTCAAATGTATGTAATTATTTTTAATACTGAGAATGAACATGATATACTTACCCTAAAAGAAAGCGGTTTATTCTAGAATATACTCATTATGAGGTTATATTATCATTTAAATACCCAACTGAATAAATGCCATATTATAGAACTATAACATACGGTCCGCATAAAGATATTTTGTAGTTTAATCTGCAATAAACAAGTACTTACTACAAAGAATAATCCACTCATGCATCTGTCATCTATAGAAACCAATAATGTGCTTAAAATGTCAGATATTAACCATTATTATCGTTGGATAGTTTTAAATCCCAGAGCACTTGAAAGTTTGTTGATTTGTTTTCTTTGACAACACAAACTCATTGTTGGATTGCCGTTTGGATTCAACTGTTTATAAGTTATACACATTACCATTAATTTACTTTCATTAAGTTAGTGCTACTTAACTCCTTTAAAAGCTTAACATTCTTGTGATTTCACTTTGCAGTATTTTTGTGGTTAATGTACATACACTTGTATCGCAAAATGCACATTTAATTACAGAAGTTTGTGTTACTTCTTCCATATTTTTTTGTTTCATAAAAATTTAAAATAGTTAAATCTTAAAATTAATTTATAAAAATTAAATTACCGCCTCAATGTGTAAACAAAGACTTTTTAAAAGTACCTGGTGCTTGGAGGTATACATTTCAAAGAGCACTGTCCTTAACAAGTATATTACGGTGGGAGAAATAGGAAGCGGGGTCAGGTTGTAGCATTTATCAACATACTTATCCTCTGAAGTCAATTTCAGCACGACTTATGGAGTCGTGAACGAAACATTTCACCAGGGCTTGTCATACACTCCAAACAGAGTAGCTGATTTGATTCCACGATACGCCTCTTACCTTCCACGAAAGCTGTAATTCCATCCTACGAAATTTCAGTAGGTTAAAGAAAAGTGCACGCTATTATACAGGGTGTGTTGATTACATTTACACAATAACACGATCCTCGAGGTTGTTAGCGAGGTTTAAATCAAAAGGGAACTTGCATTGTGTTAAGAAGAAAAGTACACATATTAAATAACTTTATTTTGCTTTTAAAATGTTAGCAAATATAATTTCCATAAATCATAGAAGTTGTTACTCTAGATTTTTGCATATATTTATTTCGTCTTAAATTATCTATGCAAATTTTTCCTTAATTTACGTAATGCTATTATTTTTATTATGTATTTATTGTGTTAACCTTGTGCTTCTTTTAGTTTAGATTTTAAAAGTATGGCTACCAAATCCTTAAATTACGCTACACATTTTGTCTTTATAACAAATTTTAACATAAAACAAAAGGAAAATATGTATAAACGACTTGTAAACAAAGGCATCTTTAACTAAATCAATATTTGAAAAAATGTTAGTAAATAGAAAATAATGTTTTTAACTATGCCAGCTGCTATCTGTCTTTTGTTTCTTAGGAAGATTTCGATATATCTCATTTTGTTGTACGTCAGCAATATGTAATTGTTCCATTTACACCTCGCCTTTAACTCCAGTGATCATCCAAGGGGTCTATAATTGCAATAATGTTAACACCTGTACAGAGTTTTGAGTCTTTCGTTTTTTACTTTCTCTACTGGTAAGTAGGGGAAATATTGTATTCCACCCAAAAATTTCATGTCGAGATTTCACCAGAAATATATGCTTTGAGACCCCCTGAATTAAAAAAAAAAAAAAAAAAAAAAAACCTTTTTAGAAAAAGGTCCCTTTCTGTGTTTGTCTGTGCGTCTGTGTGTCTGGTGTCTGTGTGTGTCATTTTATGGACAGCATAACTCAAAAACGAAAAGCCGATTAAAAGCCATAGTTGGTATTTAAGTTTAATGTCTTTCAAGAATTCGACACGAAGATTTTGAAGAAAACAGCCCCAATCTAAACTACCCTTTACATGAAAAATGTTTTGAAAATTTTAATTTTCTTTTAGATTAAAATGTCATGTTTGAGATATTTTTATGGCAAATAAAATGTATATCTTGAATTTTCTGGCTATAACCCCTATAGTCGTATTTGCTGTAGACGTCTTTTGCATAACTGGTAAACCGTTAGAGATAGACCAAATCATACTTTACAAAAAGTAGATCTTGCTAAAATACATAATTTATGTCTCAATAAATTGTCTTGTAGGGTGAACCATTTCGGAGATATTCCTTGTTATGTGTGTGAGTTTCGGAAAACTTAGAACTTTCGTGAAATGGAACATTGTTGTTCATTTTTTTATATGTTAAGTGCGCAAAGAGAACGGAATCTCAAAGCTTTAAAAGATTTGACTACAAAGCCTACTGTATTCTAATATTTCCGTTGCACCTACAAGGAAATAAGCAATAAGATAATTTGTACAAATGTTTATCTCGACTAGCACGAAGATAGAGGAATAAGAGTTTGTAAGAATGGTTAGTACAAGAGTAGAGAAAGTCATGTGAGTGCAACACATCAGATTTTTATACATTAGATCACACGCACATTCACACTTGCTATTTATCAGTAGCAGGTAATTAGATTTAAATTTTTTTGTTATTAATCGAAGCTTCCAATTGCGAGGATCATATAAGCGTCGCCGGTGTACCGGAATTTCGTCCCGCAGGAATTATTTTACATACTAGTAAATCTACTGAGATGGAACTGCCCTTTTATGCACACTTAAAAACCATCGGTCTGGGCCGGATTTGAATCCACGACCTTTGGATCATTATGCCAGCATTTAGCCAACTGAGACACCCAGATAGACGCAGGTAACTAGAGTATTCCCCTCAGAATTAGATTCCGAGATTTCGTCAGAAGCACGCGTTGTGAGACTCCCTGAATCCAAAGGAAAAGCATTTTCATGAAAACGTCATTTTGTGTCTGTGAACAGCGTAAGTAAAAGAACAAATGCCTTGTTTAATTCCATACTTGATACAGCGCTCAGCATGTTCCAGGGATACAAACTAAGATTTTCAACAGAATAACTCCACTCCCAACTATCCTTCATATGGAATTCTGATTTTCTAAAAAAGGGTTATAACGTTCTGATTAAAAGGCATATCTTTAGAATATTTTCAAAACAAATACATAGCTAAACAGAAAGAAATGGACAAACTAGTAACTAGTAACACACACACACACACACACGCACGCACACACACACACACACACACCAGTGTTTACTAGTTCGGTCCCCTGCATAGAAGTAAAGAATGTAGTTTGATCCCGAATCATAAGCCAACAGTTCTATTCCTGTCAACATCCTATCGGTTTCTTCATTTTCGTTCCCATTCTATGGAGGCTTAGGACTTTCATAAGGCAGGGACTGCAAACTACAACATTCTTTGTCTCCTGTTCTAGGCATAGTTAAAATGTTGATCATCACATACATTGTAGAGTATAAATTACAGTCAAAACATATTACAGTTACTAGAAGCTACTCAATCCAGCCCTATTTGTAGACTGTCCACTGTCACATTTACTTCAAAATAATACATTAAAGAAATCTAGTCAATCTGTACTGCCAGTTTTATGTAGCTGAAAATAATTTATAGGACAGTGTTTTTATCATTGGAGGCTTGTTGTTGATTTGGACACATCTGTTACTTTGTCTCATAAATTTTTCTTTGTTTAATTTGCCTATTATTTTCTGGGCTTCCCATTTGTATATGTATATTTGAATTATTTTTAGAACGCGTATTAATTGAAATATGTAAGTGTGAGTGGTGTATAATAAGCCATTTAACCTTGCGTGAAAAGATTTACAGCTATTTGTCACTCTGTCGTATTTTCAAATTTGGTCCCATAATAGTGGACGAAAAGTAGCGTCAGGTTTGACGTACTTCTCTGGCACACAGTCGGTAAATTGCTGTACTCCTTGCTGTTGTGGTGGAAGACTCGTTAAGTCTTCTGTGAAAACAGACTTCAGAAATTCTTCAATGCCTGAATTGTTCTTATATTCTGTTGCTTATATTTGTAGCCTCTAAATACACCGCCACTAATTTTGTCCTAAATGAAATCTACAACCTTTAATTTCAATATCTTCCCACACACTTATTATAGACGTATAAACAGCCTTTGCGAAACCTGCATACGCTCTTTTCAGAGAAAATGTTATACCAAATTTAATGCCTTTAGTCACTAAGTGCGTTTCAGCATTGATATAATTATCTACAGTTTTCCCTGATGACAGACAGAAAGCAAGTGGCAAGTAATGCCCATTAAGAAATCATGCACTGTAGAAATTTAAAGAAACGTCTTGGGAGCACTCTTGAACGTTCCATCAATGACTACTTTATTCGTTATACAAAATACCATGAAAATAGAAGTTCAATAACTTCAAAGGTTTGTATGGATTGGTTACAACTTCTAAATTACACATCCATGACGTTTTGTAATTTGGCATTCTTGCTTATACATCTGTTGTTTTTTCCATTATCTTGGCCCAAAAAGCACTGGATTAATACATTAATACAATTATCAGTAAATGCAATGATACATTCTTTGCACATGTAGGCAAACAAATCAGTTTATATTGTGCTATATTATTTTCTGAGCTTTCCTTAGTTCTTTTTTCATTTTGGCCTCACTATTTCTTGATGTTTGTGTCTGTTTTGTGCCAGGGACAACTTCAAGACAATCTTCTCTACGAAGATGCCCTACATGATCATACTCTTCTTCTTTTCTCTTTCGAGGACTCTTTCTTGTAGCTGAGTTTGGAGCTAGTAAAGAACTACTTGGGAAATTCACTGATGGAACAGACCCATGCTCTAGTCTGAAAGTAATAATTAAATAATACCTTAAAAACCCCTTTTTAATAATTACAGGTATAATATATTTGGCTAAAATGTATTTTAGATGCAGTTTCTCCATTAATATGAGATATACCTTACATACCCTTGACTATAAGGTCCTGGATTTCTGAAATCAGTGGGTAGAAAATGGTCTGAACATGTCCTGTAGTGCTGATTTAATTTCTTGGAGCCTTCTTTTTTATAAACGCCGTCCAAATCGCTCCTTTTACATTTGAAAACCCATTCGTTACACCTAAAACAAAGAACAATTTTAAAAACCTCAAAAACCACGAGATTCCCTCGAGGAAAATAGTTCATAATTGGTCAAATTGATTTAGGAACATTCAGAAAATAAAAGCAGAAAAACTTACAATTTCTTGTCACGAGGAAATCAACAAGAAGTCTTAGAATCCTTCTGGATTTCATATTATTATTGCAGCCAAATACACCACATACCCTGCCAGCCATACAGCAAGTGGTTTCACCAGGACTTGCCGCTAGATGGCCACCTAGTCAATTTCCTGCGACGTATCACTGAGTCCTGTATTATATTGAATGGTATTTACTAAAACTCTTTACACAACAAACACTCCGACGCGACGATTAAATGTCCAAGACTTCTCTGACAATACATACCCAAATTTCTCTCAGCGCTGACCGTACACGCACACTTAACAACAGTCTTGTTCAACACATAACGGCTCGCGTCATAAAAGCTGGTTTCCCTCACCCCATTAGAAGAAATTCTACAAGGACACACATCATCACTACAGGATTCACTTACTCAGATTTTGAATCCACTGATATTCCTCAGACCTCTACTTGGTCCTCCAATCGGTCCTTCAGTACGACCCAACTTCCCCCCAAACCGCAGGTCAGTGTCATGGCAACGCCATTACACTTGACCTGCCTAAGCCAACGACCCGACCTTAACTTTACCCACAATCATCCGGTTTGCTTCGGCGGTACCGGACTAACTCCACCACTGTACAAATAAACAGAGAAACAAAAAAAAAAAAAAAAAAAAAAAAAAAAAAAAAAAAAAAAAAAAAATTAAAAAAAAAAAACCCTCGCTTACGTAGACCAGAATGAAATAACATGGATATTGCTTGAAATCAACATTTTCATAAAAGGGTCCAACCCGCGAACGGTTTGTAAAGCAATCTGGAATAGTCTGTCTTTGTTCCACTGTTCAATTGTTTATTCGCCGCTCAGTGCTATAGGTTGCTTAAGCTTAACGACTAATTGACCGATGGGCAGCCAGCGTCGTATTACATTCACATGACTTTTTCTTACCATTCTACAACAAACTACGAATTTCAGAAAGCTTATTCTACTGAATTGCGTCATGTTAATCAAGATAATCATGTATAGAAATGCATGTATTATGTTTCTCATATGTAAGGTGGGAATACGGGAATACAGTTGGCTTAAGCAATAGTAAAAATTCCGTTCTCTTTGCATAACTACGAGGTAGGAAAGAAAACCGAAAGGCGTTCTACTTGAGAAGGGCGTAAGTATTTTTACATTGAAACCAACAACAAAGAATGTCTCGGAAATAGTGAAGTCCACACAAAAATGTATTTCCACACATTGTGCCGTTTACTGAAATCTATATCTTTTGTGTAGTAAGACTTTATAAGTTTCTTAAGCATGATATTGCATGATTTTAAAGGTTGAATCGACATAGTTATCCAGCATATGTACCTTTCTATTCCTTTATTTTGCACAAACGTCTCTTAACAATTTTTATTAAAATTACATGTTAAAGGCATTTATGTTCCTAATATGGGCAGACTAAACGGCAAAAATTTAAAAAAATAGTGCACTTTCGTTTTATTTTAACCTTATAAATTGTAATTTCTGTTTAATTTCGTGTATTTGTTAACTGTAGGCTAAATACCTACAATTTAAATATATTCTTCAAAAATGGTAGCGCATGCACCACTTCACACAAAAAATAGTCCTATACTCTTTGGATTAGGGGGGAGGTAAACTTTAGCACATTATTTAGGGACAGTTTTGCTCGACAAATTAGTAATACTGTTATGATGGCAACTTCCTCAAACTCGAGTAATGTGGTTTCTTTCTTGGCAAACCTATACCAGATGATTCTCTCAATTTTTGCTTAATCTATGAAGAATCTGCTGCCAGATGCCACAGTAGTGTTTCCATAGTAACACTCAGAAACCTAACTTGCCGCGAATTACTATTCAATCCTCTTGTGGAGCGCCAAACATGTAGAAGGCGATGGCCCTGGGACTGCCGATACTCGATAACAGCAAAACAGTTCTGCAAAAGACAAAAAGTACGAAAGACAAACTTTAGAAGGCTGGTCCTGGCTCCATAGTTCAGTCGCTAGAGCACCTACCTGCTGTGGAAGGGGTCCGGGTTTGATTCTGGGTTGGGAGGGTGGGAATATTTTCTTCTAGGATTATTCCACATCCACTCTAAAGTTTGGAAGTATGAATGGGAGTGTGAATGTGTGCGAATTTAATGTGAAACATTACAAAAAAAAAAAAAAAAAAGAAGAAGAATAAACAAACAAAGAACATAAATAATTTCTAAATAATACAAACCCAAAGTTTAAAACCACCGCTAAGCCACTGAATACCATTGGTGTCGAGCAGTCGTTGCAAGAGATTAAAAGCCGCCGATATGACCTTCAATGTTAAATGTGGCATATAAGTGGAACATTAAAAAAGACTAGAAGTGGCACTTCAATATGTACCCACTTCGGTGGATTAGTTTTTTTCATCTTGCTATAACAATTTCCCCCAAAATCAATCTCACATTTATACCTGATGCTTTTTCCATGCACCACAAAATGAATAACGCCTGTGATATAGACTAGCCGTTTACCTTCACAACTGGCCTAGATAATGTGAGGTCATTGGCCTTGCATGAAGCAAGTCCCGATACAGTATTGGTTACTGCATTATGGCATCCTTTCCGCCCACTCTGTGCTATGCTTTTGTAGCAAGTCTACTTGAAAGTACTATCCAACATGAAAACATATTACTCTAAACAATTAAAATTAAAAGGTTGGAAATGAAAATATTGATTTAATGTTGTTCCTCACCTGCAAATATCTACGCTTTCACCACTAACAGTTGCAAATCTTAAGCTGCTAATTTGTATCTAAAACACTTCTTTTTGCTCTGACTCGCTAAAATTTAAGAATTCTCCTCCTCATGAAATTTTCAGAACTTCGTCTACGTGTCTGTGAACGGCATAACTTCAAAACCAAAAGATTTCTTAAATATTAAAGTTGATGTTTACGTTCAGCATCTTCAAGAAAATATCACCATTCCAAACTATCATTTACTAAAATAGTAGTTTTCTCAAAAATGGCCCTAGCGATTTTGATTAAAATGTCATACGTGTAAGATATTTTTATTGTAAATGAAACGTATATTTTCAATTTTCTGGTTATAGCCTATGTAGTCCTGTTTACCCTTGATGGTAAACCATAAGAGATAGACCAAATCTTACAAAACTGTAGATCTCTTAAAAAAACATGCATTTTTTGGGGGTGAATCATTTCAGACATACTCATTATATGTGTGTGGGTTTTCCAGTGTTTAAACTTTTCTCAAATGGAAAATTGTACTCAAAGCCTTCATATATCGGCCAGCTTTAAAACATTTGACTATCGGTCAAAGCCTGCCGTATTCCCATATTCCCTTTGCACCTATAAGAAAATCAGCAATAACATAATTCTTACAAATGTTTATCTGACTAACATGGTGATAGGGAAATAAGATTTTGTAAGAATACTTAGTACAAGAGTAGAGAAATTCGTGTGAGAAGTTGGCTAACAAAAGATTTCTGATTCACTGATATAATTGCAATTCTTGCTTGTTGCACTATGCACTGATTTTAACACATGGAGAGTATTTTATACAATTATTTATCTATATATAATTTATTTATAGTAAATAATTATTATAATAATTTCGGTATCAACCTTCTATATCCCCTGAGTAACTACAAGGAAATATGCTAAGTATTCATAACTAAGTTCTTTATGTAGGTAAATCCAAGTATGTTTTAACAATGGCTTAGTTTAAAGGTACCTATTTAACAAAGCGGAGAAGAATCAGTTTGCGTGCCGATCTAGCCACTTAAAATCACATTACCGGAGAATCACGCTTTATATGAAACGGTCGAACTAAGAAACATCAACTTGTGAATCTAGAAGCCTCTTTCGTTTCACCAAGTGTACTCTACATTTAGGAATTAGATTTGAACGTGAAAAACAAATGATTATTAAAGAGGCTCACAGGTGAAGATAACAGGATTAATGGAGGGAGCGTTAAATGTAAAACATCCGTGTTTTCTCGTATCTTGATCCTCGAGTCACCGTGCAATTCGTCGTCACGAAGACTCTCCTCCAGGGTCACCTCGGGGCTCAGACCTTAAAGGCCGTTATAGTTTACGGTTCGCTGGCATTTGCCATACAGCACCCTTTTTAACAGTGAATACAGGGTGTAAATGACTTACTAGTTGATTGTTGCAGCTATGACAGAGGACACCAGTGCGATGACTAAAGCATCCATATATATTTTTTAAACTATCAGTTCTCTCGAAATGTCATTGTAGCTGTGGAAATGTTGAACTGGTGGAAGCTAAAGCGTAGGATGGTCCAGGCAGGCACATACATACTGAAATCCAGGGCCCGGATTCTAATGACCCCATATTTCAACTGTTGCATCATAGGCATTGTTAACGTGAATATCAGCTAACAGCTATCTTTTTCAACACTTGACGACTCAAAAGAACTGCACCCTCTCGCCGCCGTTTTCTCTTGCATACGCGAGAATGGCGCAGCACGGATTTTTCTCAAAATTTACCTTTTCGGAAACAAGCCCAGCCCGCGAACAACTGCCTGGAAACGCTTTGTTCTGGCCGCTCCATTGTCGCCTTGTTTACTCGCCACACAGTGGTATGAGTTAGCTTCACCTTCAGCGGCTTTGAGCGTCTTTGAGCTGCGCGGCCGCCATCACAATATTAAACAAAGAAAGCTGAAAGGAGAAAGAATAGTATATAGAAATGGAATTAGCTGCTGGTCTATGCCTCATAAACAGTGAAGTAGAACGTCATCAGAGTATCTCGCAACATATTTTTTTTTCTCCCTGAAAGAAATGAAACAGAAAATAAATGACGTTTACAGAAATCCCTCAGCTCGAATGTGCTATAGGCAGAGCGAGCTATAGGTTTTGGCCGGAGCTAATTTATAGCCATTGTCCTATAGTTGCACACAGGCTAAGGCAATCTTTGTCTAAAGACATCGTAAAGGAATAAAAAGCTTATCATTTGCAGTTTTCAGAGATGGAGGGGGGACAGATGTTTTTAGCTGGCTGTGTCGGAGTGAAACGGGCCATGCCCAAGAGTCCTCGCTTATCGCGCTGTACCCGGCTATTATCCCTTATTAATCATCCAATGTCAACGAAAAGCAAGCCTCCTTTCCCATCCCTTCTTCCTTGGAATGTCCGATGCCTAACACATTTTCGGCGAAATGTGAGGAAGTGTTGCACGAATCATGAGGTACGATATGACGTAATATGAGTGTCATTATCAAAATGAAGTGCTATAGATAAGGAGTTAAGCAATTAATAAGCAATCATGCTGTAATAATTTCAGCAAAGAAGGACTGGAAAGATGGAATCAGACTGAAAAATGCAATGCCATAGCCGAAATTTGAACAGTGGATATTCGGTTTACTCCATCGCTGCTCCAACCCAAGCTACAATGGCAGTACGTATTACATTCAATTCTCCGAGTTAAGTTTTTTCTGTAAATCATAAACTATACACTGAATAATTACGAAAAGTAGGGAAGCATCCCAAAACTTCAATGTAAAAATTTCGCCATAAATAAATGTTTTAAGACTCCCTGAATAAAAAGCGTGTTTGTGTGTGTGTGTGTGTGTGTGTGTGTGTGTGTGTGTGTGTGTGTGTGTGTGCGTGTGTGCGCGCGCGCGAGTGTGTGTGTGTGGTTGGGTGTTTAGCATCTTCTAAAGACGCAACACGAGGGCTATTCAAAAATAAATTCTTCATCTCGCCACCTTTTACATGCAATTTTTTCAAAAATTGTGAATTTCCTAAAAATAGCTCTAGCAATGTTGATTAAGTTACCACATGGTGAAGATATGTTCATGACAAATGAAAGGTATATTTTCAATTTTCTAGAAATGCCATCTGAATTCCTCTTCATTCATTTCTCATCTATTATTTTGCCTACACAGAATACAAAGATCTTGCTAAAGTGCAGTTTGTCTATTACAGCTTTCTTTTTGGGAAGGGGGTTACCATTTTCGAGATATTCATAGTTATTGGTTTGGAA
Source organism: Tenodera sinensis (assembly GCA_030765045.1). Taxonomy (NCBI): domain Eukaryota; kingdom Metazoa; phylum Arthropoda; class Insecta; order Mantodea; family Mantidae; genus Tenodera; species Tenodera sinensis. The sequence continues at coordinate 176,908,375 of CM060961.1, read as the reverse complement.
ATTTCGTTTGTTCTACTTTTCTCAAACGAGAAAATGATTTTCGCTGGACGTACAACGAGAGTGAAGTGATAAACCTACCATAAAGCGACCAGCTGTTGGAAGATTTGGCTACTGAAATAGGATTATATAAGTAAAGTCAACTCAAGTCTACTGAATTCACCTATTCCCATCGTATTACAAAAGTTTGTTGCATTACAGTATGCAGAATGGAAGGTAACGCCTAGCCCATGTGTTAACGAGTTTAAAAATATAGCCAATGAAATTATTGTCAATAAAGAACTGTTTTGCCGAAAAAAAATGTGTTAAAACATCTAGCTTCTTGAGGAATTATTTCACTGTCACCCAAACATTGTGACAAGAGTGTAATGCATTTCTATCTTAATACGAATGCATTTAGTTATCATTTAATGTTAAAATCTCGTGCAAAGTTTGATTTCTAAGAGATTTGGCAATGTCACGTCAACGTTAAATTGTGATTAAATTCATTCAAATTGAAATAAAGACTTCTTGAAACTCCTTGAAAATGGCACAGACCAGATGCTGAAACGCGTTTGTGTGTATTGAATACAACTCAATTTTATTGAAGTGAAGTTATTAGTCTCTATATACTTTGTGATATCGGTAGATTATTACTACGCTCTTGCCTGTTCAAGATTGTTGCATCCATTATTTCTCGTTAATTTGATAAAAGCCTTGCAGGATATAATGTACAACTCTATCGCAGAAAGTCCCTTGATATAGTGGACACAGTTTATCGGCAGTTTCGAAGGGTTCACAATGGCCGACCTTACACTAAACAGCTGACGAAAGAATCGCAAAAAGCAGTCCTTTATCAATAAAGGCATTCCTAACCTCAAATATCACAGGGTTAAAGTAACATACCTTCAAACGATAATAATGCTTGAACATCGTTACCACACAACACATAATGAACCTACTCATCTTCGGAAAATCTTGTTCTGCAAGAACACTTATGGATCAAATCACTTCCGAGCGCTAAATATTGTAATATATGTGAGATGTATGCACTACTGTGTAGCGAACACAAAAATAACAGTAACTATAATTGCATATACTGCTCTAAAAGAATTCAAACAAAACCACGCAAACACGTACGTCCACAGATTGATTAATTAATTAATACGGGGTCTAAACAGAATCTTGTTCTAAAATCTATCGGTTGGCCTTCCTGCAACGCGTTCATAAACAAGGACTTCTGTGGCAACATAACAGATGCAATAACACCAACTATGACCGTAGCTTTATCATGGTTATATGTTACGAACAGTTGGTGACACTAATGCAACCTAACGGATGGAATATCACCAATTATAACCAGACTGCACCATAATGGGGAAAAAATGTCAATGTTTTTTGGGGTATCTCAATAAGATGTGCCTACTATTGTTATTACTTAAAACGACGTTTAACACACATTGGGTCAGTGTTGCCAACTATAATTCAATAAAACAAGCTAAATCGGCTTGCCAAAAAGGCTAGAAGAGGCTAGATTATATTTTAATACCTATATAAATATTAGAAAACTACATTATTAAAAAGTACGCATGGATCACCTAGCAAAAATAAACGTAGTCTTCCTCATCCCCCTCTGCCTCATTTCTACTGCTGCAGCTGGGATTTCCCTTAGGCTCTTACATGTATGCAGCATTTGTACCAACAAGCTTCAATATTTCGTCTGGGACTGCGCATGAAAAATCTGATATGTTGCACTCACATGACTTTCTCTACTCTTGTACTAACCATTCTTACAAACTCTCTTTCCTATATCTTCTTTGTGTTAGTTAAGATAAACATTTGTACAAATTATCTTATTGCTTATTTCCTTGTAGGTGCAAGGGGAATATTAGTGTACAGTAGGCTTTGTGCGATAGTCAAATCTTTTAAAGCTTTCAAATTCCGTTCTCATTGCAGGGTTAACATAACAAATTGAATAACGATGTTCCATTTGACAGAAATACAAATAACAAGGCATATCTCCGAAATGGTCCAATTTATAAAAAAATATTCAGACATAAATTGTGTATTTTAGAAAGATCTACAGTTTTTCATAGTAAGATATGGTCTATCTGTAACCGTTTACCAGTTATGCAAGACTTTTGCATAGAGTAATGCAAAATTACTCCAGAGTAAATTGGAGTACAGAGGTTATAGCCAGAAAATTCAAAATATACATTTCATTTGTCATAAAGATATTTCAAACCTATGGCATTTTAATCAAAATCGTTAGAGACACTTTCGAGAAAATCTAAATTTTCGATAAACTTTCCATGTAAAGGCTAGTTTAGGGTGAAGAATTTTCTTCAAAATCTTCGTGTCGCATCCATGAAAGACATTAAACTTAAATACCAACTTTGGTTTTTAACCAACTTTTCGTTTTGGGGTTATGTTATCCACAGGGTCGAGATACACACACGGACCTTTTTCTAAAAAGTGCCAAAGAATCTAACAACTTGGTGGAATTTACACTCCCAGATTCAAAAGATTCATGAATTCGCCAAAAGGATTATATCATTACATGCAATAGCTGCAGTAGCGAGATTAAATGATGTATTATTTTAAAGGTACTGGTGGATAAGTATAAAATGAAAAAGGCTAGAAAACGCTAATGAAGCTTAGAAAAAAGGCCAGGAAAGCTACTTGTAGCTTTTTGGAAAATTTATAGCTAGATAGATTCTCAAAAAGGCCAGATCTAGCCTTTAAAAAGGCTAAGTTGGCAACACTGCATTGGGTGTCTTTCCTCACTTTACACAACACTTTCTTCTTGTTCTGTCACACCTGAACATTTACTGCTAACTGAAATGTAAACACATTAGTCGCCAACATGAAAACCTATGTATACCTGCATAGTTGAAGCAAAGTTAGTACTGTACCATTATGGGTGCCTTATGGACCCTGGAATGAAGTATATCTACTGTTATGTGAAGGGACCAAAATGTATAGACCCTCGATTTCACATGTTACTATATAATCGCCTATATGGGATAAACACAGCTCGGTACTCGATACCAATAATCTCTGGACCCGCTGTACACGTATTTCAAACGATAGCCTTTATATCTATAGCATAATAAAATGTTTGTACATTATTGCTTATTCCGAATCTTTTTTAGTGTATATGTTGTAGTGATATCTGTATATTATAATTACTTAAGCAGCACACCGCTGCTAATATGTTTTAACTTTAGATGAAATAGGATTATCACACTTTCCTCTTTGATACACAAATACCCACTGGTGCTGCCATCTAAGCAACAATTTCCGTAATGGAATAGTTTTGGTCTGCTTTGTCAGATGGCAGTTTACAACCAGTGTTTATATTTGTTTACAAGCTAGCCTTCTTTTACCAAAATAGAGCCATTTTGTTAATTTTGGGGGATTTTATGTAAGTTTTTGTTGTTTCTGTCTTTCTATATCCTAATTTATAACTCAGCGTCTGTGAAGTCAGAGATATAGGCATATTTTATGGGTAGGTATATATTGAAATCTTCAGCGCTTGAATGGCTATGTTCGATGTTGTTGGATCATTTTCCATCTCTCAGCTCGTGAAAATTGTAACTGAGACAGTACACAGTATACAGTATGCAGTATAATGTTTGTAACCAAGTAAAAGTACCCACGATGAGCCAAAGAAAGCAATTATGCAGTAGAGTGCAGCACCTTAGATAGACCCAAATGTAGTACATCAGTTTGTGAAGCGTTCCAAGCGCCTGGTATCCATGTGCATCATTTTCCTGAAACTCATGTCCACATCGTGCTTTACCGGCACTCACTGTCAAGGAGTCTATTACTTGGCACATAGTACAACTTTGGGAGATAGCCATCGGGTGACGTTATAGTTTGTCGCTGGAAGGATTTCATTTACGATTTCATACGTAACCGTTATCCACTCTAGGTTCAGCCTTTTTCAGTCTTTAGAACATACGGTGCAGGATTGAGCAACTAGGGCTCAGAGGGTGCAGATTGCGCACCACCTTGACTGATAACTGCCCAATTAGCACGTAAAAAATCTGGTATGATTCACTCACGTGATTTCGTCTACTCTCGTGCTATCCATTCTTACAAGCCCTCTTTCTTCTTCAGGTTAATTGAGATAAGCATTTGCAGAAATTATCTCATTGTTCATCTTCTTGTAGGTACAAGGGGAATATGGGAATACAGTAGGCTTTGAGCGATATTGAAATCGTTTAAAGCTTTAAAATACCGTTTTCTTTGCACGGTTAACATATAAAAAATGAACTACGATGTTCCATTTGACAGAAGTATTAAGTTATCCAAAACTCGCCCAAACAAGGTATAACTCCGAAATGGTTCACGCTACAAAAAATGTATTCAGACATATATTGTGTGTTTTAGCGAGATCTACAGTATTTGTACAGTAAGATTTGGTCTGTCTCTTAAGGTTTACCAGTTACAGAAAAGTCATCCAGAGTAAATAGGACTTCATGGGCTAGAGCCAGAAAATTCAAGATACACATTTCATTTGTCATAAGAATATCAAACATATGACATTTTAATCAAAATCGTTAGTCATTTTCAAGAAAATAAACATTTTCGAAAAATTTTCCATGTAAAGGGTATATTAGGGTGGAGGAATTTTCTTCAAAATGTTCGCGTCGCATGCTTGAAAGAAATTAAACTTAAATACCAACTTTGACTTTTAACCGACATAATTCATGAAAGGTAATGTACATAGATAAACAGGATACCAAGTTATCTTGAGCAGTACCACCGGTACGGTGCGGAGAAACTTGTTGATAACCATTTATAACTTGTCGTTATAGACTTGATTGTCACTAAAATTGACAACCTATAAACTGTATGTATAGTTCAGTCAAATAGGTACATGAACAACCTAGAGTTGTCATGTACTTAAGAGTTGAAGACGTTCTTAGAGTTTATTAGATAATACTAAAGCGTATGAAAAATTGTATAATACCGCCTAAGTCCATTAGCGCTTATTTCAACACTAAAACTATTCTACACTTCCCTTCGCAAGCCTTACTGAAGTAAGCAGGTATATTACTAAAGAGCAACAAATCTACATTCTTTTAGCGTCTTTTAAAATGTCCTTATATGGTAAATAAGGATGTAACGAAACTTCATTAATATTTCTATTAACCCCAAGAAGAGACCTATTTTATAAACGGAGTATGAATCCATTAGTTTAAACTTAGCTTACTTTTATACATTTTTGTGTTACTCCTAAACACCTGTTTTCGTCACAACCTGTGGCAGATTTGTTTGGTACAAATTTATAATTTTCACTGCAGTTACGATGCCATAATGGTAGCCTGAATAACTGACTATAGGGGAATCACCACCCCTCGCCCATTATGGCGTAATCTGGTTATGTTTGGTGATACTCCATCTATTAGGTTGCATTAGTACCGCCAACTGTAAAATATAACAATAAGTTTGTCAGAAGTAGAAACATATAGTTGCAATGGCAAAGTAATATTGCAAACTAACGAGGAAAAATAAATGTAAGTAATACGTAACCAGAGTAGCCACGCAGGATCTGGTTGACCTGTGTGACGCATAACTGCAGATTTGTCATTTTTAACACTTCAAGTAATAAGCAGGTGAGGTTATTGTTGCATAAAACAACCGAGTCTCCAGACACGTCAATCGCAAACTAAGACGCTTAAATAAACTTAGGGGTCTCCCAGGCTTCCAGCGACGAATAGTGGATTTAGCAAGTTTGTGGAGTCAGCAACCTATCATTAAAATTTAAGCATTTCGTTGGAAATACGCACTAGCTCTAACATAGTTGATATGTTTTCTGTAATGTAATAACTAATTTTGGTAGCGTTTTCAAAGCGGTTTTCTACAGGTCTACGAGTATTAAAGGGAACGTCTATGGCTACATGTAACAATAGAATAGTTTGTTTCTTGACAAAAACATTATGAAATTCGAAGAATATTTCCCTTTGTTTTCTTTACTTTTATGGTGCTTACTTTTTCTGCTGGTAAATAGAGGAATTATTGCATTCCAAACAAAAATTCGATGTTGAGATTTCACCGGAAATATGGTTTGAGACCCCCTGAATCCAAAAAAAAAAAAAAAAAGCATTTTTAGAAAAAGGTCCGTGTGTGTCTGTCTGTCTACCTGTCTGTGTGTCTGTCTGTCAGTCTGTGGACAGCATAGTTCAAAAATGAAAAGTTGGTTTAACTTTTAAGTTTGTCTTTCAAGGATGCGACACGAAAATTTTGAAGAAAATAGCCCCACCCTAAACTACCTCTTACATGGAAAATAAATGGCTCTAACGATTTTGATTAAGATGGCATATATTTAAGACATTTTTATGAAATATATATTTCGAATTTTCTGGTTATAGCCATGGATGACTTTTGAATAACGCGTACACCGTAAGAGATGGTGAAAATCCTACTGCACAAATAATGACTTTTTTTTTTTTTTTTTTTAGAATGAAGTATTTCAGAGATATGCCTTGTTATTTGTGTGCGTTTTGGAGAACATACAAATGGAACATTGTTATTCAATTTTTTATACGTTAAGCGAGCACGAAATTTGAAAGCTTTAAACATTTGACTATCGCTCAAAGGCTACTGTATTCCCATATTCTCCTTCCACCTACAAGGAAATAAGCAAGTAAAATAATTTCTCCAAATGTTTATCTCAACCAACACGAAGAAGATAGTATAGGGATAAGACTTTGTAGGAATGGTTAGAGGAAGAGTAGAAAAAGTCATGTGAGTGGAACACATCAGATTTTTTTTTCTTGGAATGTAATATGCAACTTTAGATGTATTTACATAGACTAATAATCTAAAATACACCTGGTGAATAATTGTAGGTAAGTCGCTTTCTGCAGGAAGGTTTTTTAGCCCCCATTTGAATGTGCCCGTGTTGTGAGCAGACAGCAACATCCCTACTCAATCACGTGGTTAGTAATTACACGCTGTAAAAAAGTGGTCTAAAAAGAGTCGTTACGGTAATGTGTCCACTGATAATCTCTTTGCAATTAGGTTTACAATGTATTATTAACACGCTGTGCTCGTAGCCATGAGGAGGAATATACCACACAGCAGTAAGGTATCTGGAGGAGAGATCTGGCCGTCATACGTCGGCAGGAATTCCGACGTTTTCTCCTCGTTCAATTACAAGATGTAGAGGGTTCCCCGCCCACCTGGTTTGGCCATTATGCGACGTGCGGGTTCGTTAGTTGGTGAGGATAGGAGCCGCGCAACATCTTAAGACAACTCCTCCCCTGCCTGGCCTGGCCTGGCCTGCACTGGGCCTTCCTTCACGGTGCATGAGCTAATAACGTGTGTGTCTATCCCAGCGCCTCACATAAATTACAATCAAATTTTCGGGCGATATCTTTTCCCGGCACTGCTATCCCACTTTAATCTCATTCTCTCCCCTGGTACATTCTTGCAAAATTATACCTGACGCGAACCTCAGCGAGCACGTATTAAACACACCAACAGGTTCCAGATTCCAGCGCGAAGAATAAACCATCAGGTCGAGTTCAGTCGCTATTAGATTGATAATTGGTGATATTTCGCAGATTATCCTTTCTTGTAGGGACGGTTAACTTTAATATTCAGATACTAAGAAACAATAGAGATTTAAATTTAGAGTATAACCTTAATGCAGCCGACATTGAAGCTGCAGGACTGCATACCTATAGTATTGCTTCTCATGTGGAACTCACGTGGAAGTTCTGTAAACTTCATCAGTATATGAATGCAACATACCTCCTTATTCTCTCTCATGGTTTACACGCCATTATTATTATTATTATTATTATTATTATTATTATTATTATTATTATTATTATTATTATTATTATTATTATTATTATTATTATTATTATTATTATTATTATTATTATTATTATTATTATTATTATTATTATTATTATTATTATTATTATTATTATTATTATTATTATTGGTGGTGGTGGTGGCGGCGGCGGCGGCGGTGGCGGCGGCGGTGGCGGCGGCGGTGGCGGCGGCGGTGGCGGCGGCGGCGGTGGTGGCGGCGGCGGTGGTGGTGGTGGTATTATTGCTGTTATTGCTATTGTTAATGCTGTTATTGCTATTGTTAATGCTGTTATTGCTATTGTTAATGCTGTTATTGCTATTGTTAATGCTGTTATTGCTATTGTTAATGCTGTTATTGCTATTGTTAATGCTGTTATTGCTATTATTGCTATTATTGCTATTATTGCTATTATTGCTATTATTGCTATTGTTAATGCTATTGATATTGTTATAATCAATATTACTATTATCATTTTTTTACTTTCTCTACTGGTAAGTAGGGTAAGTATTGTATTCCACCTAAAAATCACATGTCGAGATTTCACCGGAAATATATGTTTTGAGACCCCCTGAACCCCCCAAAAAAGCATTTTTAGAAAAACGTCCGTGTGTGTCTGTCTGTGTGTCTGTGGACAGCATAACTCAAAAACGAAAAGTAGGTTAAAAACCAAAGTTGGTATTTAGGTTTAATGTCTTTCAAGGATGCGACACGAAGATTTTGAAGAAAATAGCCCCACCCTAAACTACCCTTCCCATGGAAAATTTTTTGAAAATTTTTATTTTCTTGTAAATGGCTCTAACGATTTTGATTAAAATGTCATATATTTGAGATATTTTTATGGCAAATGAAATGAATATTTTGAATTTTGTGGCTATAGACTCTGTAGTCGCATTTACTCTGGACGACTTTTGCATAACTGGTAAAGCGTTAGAGATAGACCAAATCATAGGTACTATACAAAAAATGTAGATCTTGCTGAAACACAGTTTATGTTCGAATAATTTTTTGTAGAGTGAACCATTTTGGAGATATCCCTTGTTATTTGTGTCAGTGTCGGAAAAATTAAAACTTTAGTGAAATGCAACATCGTTGTTCATTTTTTTATGTTATGCGTACAAAGAGAACGGAATCTCAAAGCTATAGAATATTTGACTATCGCTCAAAGCGTACTGTATTATAATATTCCCCTTGCACCTACAAGGAAATAAGCAATGAGATAATTTGTACAAATGTTGATCTCAACTAATACGAAGAAGATATAGTAATAAGAGTTTGTAAGAATGGTTTGTACTAGAGTAGAGAAAGTCATCTGAGTGCAACACATCAGATTTTTTATTTATTTCTTGTGTCGTTCTCAATGTTTCCCAACCGTATAGCAGTTCAAATAGTACATTTATTTAAAAATTGTGATTGTAGTATTTCTTTAAATATTTTGAGTTCTATATTGTCCTCAGTCGTGAAAAGGCATTTTTGCTTTGTTTATTTTATTAGGTATAACTTGATCAGCTTCTCCATTCTAGGATACTATGCATCCCAAATAATTAAAGTATTCAATTTTTTTTTTATTTCATGGCTATTTATATACAATTTATTTATGTTTTTGTATTTTATTCTCTTTCAGCTTTTAAGTCCTATAGTTTCTTTTCGATGTCTTATAAGCTTCGTGGCATTATATATATATCATCAGCAAAGTCTAAATCTCGAATTTATCATGTAGTTTCCATTGTGCTCCTCGTTTTTTATTTATAGACATAGGCAGTACCACATAGTTATTAACATTCTTTTTGTGCAGTGCAATGCTTCGTCTACTCACTATAGGAAATGATATTGGAAATAAAGGAACGTAAACATTAGAAATTCAACACTGTGTACATTGTGTGTAATTTGCCCCTAATAGATTTCTAGACTCGTAGCTATTTCTTAGACCTCCCCGTATTTTAATGTGCCTGCCTGTACCAGTGCATGACAACAAAACACTTTGCGATGGGAGGTATTTGCTGCAGGTGTGTAAAATGAGTGTTCTCTTGGCATCTCCATAATTGGTATCATCACCATGAGGAACTCATTCACACAGTTATTGCATACGCAGGTCAAATATGTGTTTTCGTGACCGCGGGATGTTATGGTGCAGTGGGAGGAGAAAGGAAAGCGGGATGATTGTAGAAAAAAACAAGAAGACAAGATGAAAGGCTGGGAGTGGCTCATGGACCGGGTCCAATCGAGATGGACCTTAAGAACAAAGGAATGCATGTGGCTTTAGTATCCTACCTTAACGTAATCACTCTTTTTCTTTCTGGTCGGTCGTTCATTATCTTAATAGCTTGTTTATTTTTGCCACTTAGAATATTCTGTGTATTTAGTGAGAAATTTGTACCACGAAGGAATAAGGAAGTATAGATGGAGCTTGGTTGCACACATAATACGAGCATTACTGTTAAGACGAATATCACAAATAAAAAAAATCATCTGTTGCCTACGCTGTCAATGGTCAGGATCATATCGGAGCTACCAATGTGCTGAAAGTTCGTCTCGGAGTCTCGTGTTAGCTTTTTTTTTTCCCCATGCATGTAAATCTACTGATAGGCATTTTAAGCACTCTTAAAACCATTGGTTTGGGCCTGGTTTGAACTTCCGACCTTGGAATGAGTGAAGTAAAAATAAATATTTTGTTTTTTAACGACGCTGTCAATTGGCAGGATCATATCAGCGCCACCGGTGTGCAGGAATTTCATCCTACAGGAGTTATTTTATATGCCAGTAAGTCTACTCACATGGAGATGTCGCTGTTATGCTCACCTAAAACCCACCGGTTTTGTCTGGGTTTGAACCCGCGCTTTGAGAGAGTAAGCCAGCTCCTAATGCACACTAACTTAGAGTTGGTCAAGTATCACAATTGTATAAGAAGTTAGTCCCTTTTTAGTTTAATTTTTTGTTTTATTTATTTATTATTTGTTTTTATCCTAAGTTTCAGGTGGTTTTCCTTATATACTCGTATACACATACGAACACACTCTCTGTCTCTCACACACACACACATTCACAAACACGTATGCCCGAGCCGGGACTCGAACCGGCGACTCCGTGCACCATGAAACACCCAAGCACTTTAGCGAGCGCGGCACACAAAGGCGCATTTTTCTTTTATCCTATGTATACTATAGAGCAGTGGTGCTCACCTGCAGGCAAGTTAGGGGATGTTGAAATCATCTCCTTCCACCAGCTGGGACAGACCGACGCATTTAGCCGTAGTTACTAAGTTCAAGAGGTGGCACATTCTTACGTACAGGAAACCAAAGGCGTATACATTCATATTCTACTCCTGATTAACCCACGATATTTCTGAGGATACTTTTTTAGCACAATTTACATTTCAAAAGGTCTTCAGTATTTGGTGCAAAAGATGAAGTTTACAGCCTCAAAAGTTAAGCAAGGTGACTGTCACTTATCTTGCTGCGATACTCGCTGTTAATGTAGTTCATTTTTTAAAATGTTTGAACGTTTGTTCGCAGATATAAATGGAGCCAAAAACTGCCTTGCCTTTAAAGTATATACAAACAAACGTGACCTCGAATACTCACAGCAGGCCAGAGACCTAAATAATTCCAATTCTGTCTTCTCAGAACATTTTACGGTCGTGGAATTCTGCAATGCAAGTGGTTTCATATTTTGTAGCTCTCGTGAAGCCTCACTACATGGAAACATCAACAGTGAAAATAATTGGATTTTGGTTTGAAACATTTTAAAAAATAAACCCTAGCCCATGAAGGGCCAAGGCGTGCTACCCAGCCGCTGCGCCCCCCACCTGTTCCCACTATAGGCGTCATTGGTGGGGTGCAGTACTGGAGAGTGGGGCGTGGTCAGCGCCCCGAGCCCTCCCGGCCAGCTATACGGCATTCTCGACCTGGGGCCGCTACTTCTCCATTAAGTTGCTCCTCAATTGGTCCCTTCAGGACCTAATGAGGCTGAGTGCATCCCGTGCCAGACCTTCCAGCGGGGGAAAAATCCCCCAGAGGCAAGCGCGCTGCCAACTGCACTATGGAGGCGATCTTCAAATGTTTTAGGTCTTCAAATTGTGAAAAGAATGTCTGGGAATGTGTCGTACAATTGCTTCAAAAGTTCGTGTATTTTTCCAGGAGAATAACATTTATCGTGAACGTGAAACGTAGGAAAGGGAAATTGTATAAATCTACAATTACCACTTTTACAAATCAAGCATTTAATTTTATGGTCTTCATCTCGAAAACAAACTATTCGTTCTCCCATTGAATTTTATGTACTCCGCACCATCCGCCTCTGACTAGCAGGTCTGGTTCTGCTTGGCTTGGTCAATGGAGGGGGAAAAATAACATGTATACGGGAAGGGAGCGTGTGCTCGCTTGTTGAGCACTCCTGCTATAGATGGTTTTTCGCTGGAAATTATCAGAGGTCATACATGCAAAATGTGTACAAACTAAGCACGTAAAAGTTTCCATAAGAAAGGGAAAAAATATTTTACTTGAAAACAATTTGGATTTTGCATTTATGTACTAGTTTCGTATAATGTTCACAGTTTTAGGCCATTTCACTTATTAGACCATTTTCAAAACACATTCAAAGATGGTTTATAGCTAGCGAAAAATGAAAATACAAGTATACAAACCCTTATTAACATTTCACTCTATATTGCATTTGCGAAAAGTCACCATCCTCAAGGAGTAAAATTTAACTTGTATGAGATGTAAATGACAAATGAAACGCAAGACATTTGTTGTGCAACTGCTGGTCAAAAGGGCAAATATTTTAACCAGGAGTGTATGTAATTTCATCATCTTAATGTGTTGGTAAGATAGCTGAGGTCCTTTAGAGGGGATACAGGCAGTCTAACAGACTAGAATGTGCACAATAAGTTAGAAATGGTCAAAGTGCTTAGTGCTTTATTAGGCAACGTAACCTAACCTAACACTGTGGAGCATAGAACTTCTGCAGTCTACAAATAGAGAAACTTAAAACGCATGTGCCTTTTCCCTCTTCAAATATTTTAAAACTAAGTTCCTTACGTGTTTTACTTCCTATATTCAACAAATGGAATGCACTAGGAATCAACTAAGAAAATCCTTAAAGAATAATATAATATACGGGACGGAAGGGCAGTCTCTATATTCCTTCTAATATGTGATTCATAGTAGCATTACAAACAAAAAACTCGAATGGCATTTTGTTCTTTGATGAGCCGATTTCGAAAAAATAAATGGTTTTTGATACAAATTGGATTCGTGATTCCACAAGAATGTACGAAGATACAGTTTGTTACTTGTAAGATGCATAAGTAGCTTATTTCTGAAATAGCTTCCGTAGTAATTATGGGACATTATACAGGGTTAAGAAATAATCACTTAATAGACGTGAAGGAATACTCCGAGCTGCTCTTTCAGACGTGAAGTTGACAACGTTGCGTTGAGGTTGATCAGGGAATTGACCTGTTTGTGGATGCAAACAGGTCGGGCGCTTTCGCTTTCGTATAATGTTTTGAGAGCTAACACGTGATTAGCATACACTCGCACAGTAAACACAGAAGGACAAGTCAGGGTGTGAATTTGTCTTCAAGAAGCACCGTTACGGTGTTTGTTTATGTACTGAGCTAGGGAAAGTCCCACCCACACAATCTGCAGTGTTACCAGCTTGTTTTCGACAAAACTAAAATATCTCCATAGGAAATAGAGACAAAAACGTAAGACACAAAATGCGCTCTAAATACCAGATCTACGACTGGTTTAAATTCATGTAATGACTTCCCTTCCACCCGGTATGTAGATAGTACAATGTGATATTAACTTTAATTTTCCTAAGGGTGAAATAGCTTTAATACCAAGTAGACTTTTAATATGAATCTAGTTTCCCTGAACTTACATTTAAGTAACTAAGACCTTTAAATAGCACAGTACATTTTAATTTAAAAAGCCTTCCCAAAATGCATAAGATTACTCTACTTTCCACCTTACATCCAATGGCAGGAGAACACGATATTGTAGTCGCTATTTCATCAATGGATACCTGCTTGCTCAGCAAATCCCCTCCTTTTATAAACACCAAAATATAAGTGCCTTAATTAGCAGGATATTTGTTTACTCCCTACAAACTTAACATAGAGCAAAACGTGTTATATTGTTAAAGAAACAATAATTATAGCCAACAAGGTATGCTATAAATCTCACATACAAAGAAATTTGAGAAGTATCCATATGTTTCCAAGTAGTATCTAAGAGTTGCATGTTGAGGTTAGGGTATAGGACATACAACGAATGGGGATACCTCACTCACTGCTAACTACGAGAGATCTATTGTGATTGCCATCGCCAGGAAGAAATAAAGGAACTAAAGGGGGCTACAGGAGAAATGCAAATAGGCCAAAGAGACGCACGGAAGTCCCTAACAAGTGCTGGTTCGAAGATCCGTCTTACTACTGGAGCTGCGTAGAACGGGTGATAAAATACCCGACAACTAAGTGGTTCTCTAGTGTTTACTGAAAATGTATTTCCTTTGAGCAACCATCCGCGCAATCTGTCCGATATGCCAAACGCCAAGAACTTAGAAACACACTTGAAATATGAGGAGACGAAATGAAAGGGAAATGAAGGAAAGAATATCATGGCAGGTGAGAAACTAACCTAACATTCACCTTCTGACCTTGGAAAACCACGAAAATACGAAGGTCGGAGAGGATGGATGGCGGAAATCGAACCTGAGACCTCCCCAAAGTGAGCCTCGCTCGGTCTACTAAACTAAGTGAGGCATATAGATAGATGAACTCGAAGGGAAACGTAACTTTTTTAAAACTGTTTCCTTTGTACCGCGTCTTTAACTTACATGATCGTTGGCTTTTAATACATTTTACTGTTAAACACACTTCTATTCACTTCCACGTTTATACTTCTAGATTCTGCGGAGCATAGAGAATGATTCTGATTAAACGACTCCGTCCCAGCCGCGAATCAACCTAGGATCGCTGGGTTGAGAAGCTAGAATGCTGACCACTCTACCACAGAGGCAATCAAAGCGTTAACTTACTCAACACCCACATTAATCACTTTTGTATCAATTACGTTTAAAGCAGCACTGCACTTTGTTTCATTAATTCCTATACTTCAAAAGGTATGGCCTAAGACAAAATAAATTAGCAACAGCCAAAGAGGGAGTTCGATTAGAAAAGCAATGGAAGGATTTGCTGACGCTGCGTTTACAATACACGATTTAATACCACCCCACGGGTTGCTGATCGCTGGAGGATTATTGGGCATGTTAAAATAAACTCAAGTTAAACTTAAATCATCACCATGTTCAATTTATTCGTTTCATGCAAACAGCAGTTGCAACACAAAACTTGAAAACAGTGAGACAAAGGAAAGCAGATTATACAAAACAGCAATAGAAAGTGCTATGTTCTATTCCGCAACATCCCCCCAGACCTGAGCGATCGCCAAAGGAACGGGCAGTTGGACAGATTGGGCGATTGAATTCGTTCTGCGTAGCGGACTGCGGAGCGGAGCACAAGTTCTTCTTACATTTCCGTCTATTCCATGACTGAGATTCTCTATGTGCAGTGTGTTCCATGTATGACGTGTTCACTGAGTGAGTGAGAAAAAATAAACCCAAATTAAAAACTAAATATACCTCTTATATAAGGTATAAATATTCATAAAGTTAAAGATAAAATTAAAGAAAATACAGGACATACATAACTCACTCTCTGAGTGAGTGAGTGAGTGAGTGAGTGAGTGAGTGAGTGAGTGAGTGATTTAGTGAGGTTTTACGGGCCCGTCGATGAGGTCATTTTAATTAGCAAAGCAAATTGATCCTTCACATTTTACGGAGAAATATTCCAGTGACATTTTCTGATAACTTAGTAAAGCGAAATGAAATTATAATATTTGATTGAAGTTGATATTATTACCTGCATAGAAATACATTTTTTTCATGAAGTTGTTAGTATTAAATTTCTTTTATTTTCAGCATAAATTATTTTTTGTGGGCCATTGATTAAAGCAATCATAAAATGTGTGTTTGAATCTTTAGATAAAAGTTTTGAGTTCATGTATGCAAATTTACATACAAATTAGAACAAAACTTAAATGTAGGGAATAGATTTCGCACAAAATGCAACATTGAGAGAAAAAAGTATCGGTATGCTGCACCCCAGTGTGATTAAAATGTAGCACACGGGCTGCTTAAACATTTCTCAGACTTTTAAAAATAGCGGGTCGAGAAAAATGTTTGGTCAAAATAAATCACAGGTTTATATAGAATATTTATATGATATAATTACATAACCGAAAATGTCATTTTCACCTAAAATTTACCCCTATGATTCCTAACATACACCACTAATTGGCCGAACAAACGTAGAAAGGTCTACACTAGTGACGTCCAACATATGCGAAAGAGGGGACGTTAGGGGACACTGGGAGTGAAATTTGAAAGTTCCACAGTTCTTGATAGATTTTTCTGAAATTTTTACTGTGTTTGTATTTATATGAGAATAGGAGGTACACCAAACTTCATTAAAATTGGATGATTCGTTTATGATATATAAATTATTTTATGAATTTAATAGACACATTTTCAAAATAGAGCTCGCGTCTATTGACTTTTCAAAATTCATTTATATTGGTAGCACTGATACTCTAAAACATGGGTAACAATTGTATGAAGAGATATTTCAAATACGTTTGCTGATTATGCTGTACACAATTTTTTAATAACAAAGAAAATCTTATCTTAAAAATTATTGATTTTTTTCATACAAAAAAATGTTTTTGTAATTCATTTTAATGATAACATCAATATTAAAGCATAGTTTTGTTTATCTGCTATTTATGTATACTTTTGGAAATTGTTATTGAATTTGAAGCAAAACTCAGGCGCGACCTTCTTTTGGAATGTGCAGAAATGTAGTTTTGAGAAAAACAGGCTTTTATATAGGAGCATACTGTGTACGTTAAGGGAAGAGCGCTATTTGTAAGGGCCGTAATGACCACATGGAGTGGGGGATATGAAAAATGTTAGCTGATCAAAATGCACAGGTGTTCCAGGGACATTTTAAGGTAAAAAAACAATTTTCGACCTTTTGACAATTTTGACCAAAATTTCACTCCCTTAGATTCACCTCCCTCCACTATTATATGCGGACTTTGTCATTCTTTAACCCTCGGATGTATATGTATTGCAGTGGCTAGTTGGTTTCATGTGTGTTGAGTTCGATTTACGAAAGCACTCAAATCATTTGCGATAAACATCTGTTCGTTAGTGACATCTTTGGTACTGCATACGTTTAAGAAGTTGATCAATATCTGGCGACAAAGTCGAAGTGCATAGCCTCAGAGGATACACCAAGTGACCGTCGCGTAACCTATTGTGATACAGATGTTTAATATAGTTCAATTTGGAGAAACTCTGATCGCAAATATATTTATACTCGCTCTTATATACACTATTCTTGGAAATGCTTATTTCTTTATCTACTTCACTTTAATCGATATAAGCAATTTCAGGAAGTATATGATCGGTAATTTTCTTGTAGATATAAGGGGGATATGGGAATACAGTAGGCTTCCAGTGGTAGTAAAATATTTTAAGAGCTGGGTGCTCTGCGATGCCTTTGAAATTGCGTTCCTTTTACAGGGCTAAGAGATAGAAAACGAGTAATATATTCCTATTTGAGAAAAGTATGTATTAGTATTGGCACATTCAATACCTTCAAACAATAGGCCAACATGCATGCAACCCAGTGTATGTTTGATTTGTCATGTAAACTATCTTAAGCTAATGGCTTTTTAATCAACATCGTTAGTCATGTTTGAGAAAATACAAAATTGCGAAAAATGTTCATATAAAGATTAGTTTGGAGCAGGGAATTTGTTTGAAAAGCTTCGCTACAAATTTTGATATTAAACTAGTTTTAGTCTCTGAGTTTTGCTTTTCAGAAACACACGGATCGTTATCTGAAATACTTTTTTTCTGGGTTCAGGAGATTTTAAACATTTCCGGTGAAACCTCCACAAGGAGATTTTGGGTAGCATACAATACATACTTTCCCTACTTACAACATATAGAAGAGAAGGTAGAATAATTCAAAACATTGGTTAATCAAATGAAATGAAATACAAGGTTTGTTAAGGAAATTAAACAGTGAGTGAGTGTGTGGGGCTTAAGAGCCCGTCGACAACGAGGTCATTTGGGCCTAGGGAAATTAAACAGCAGTCTTGACATTCTACTCGTAGTTTAAGGAACTTTACAGAAAGGAATTTGGTTGAAAGTTTATGCAGCTAACCTCCGTATCCCAAAACAAAATAATAACCACTATGAGACAAATATGCTAGTATGCGTTTTTATGTAAATGTTCCTTTTCGGCAGGGTAAGAAATTACAAGGTGCCCGCGGTTGTTACCTGGTGATGTTTCAATTCAAGGAGACAATCGACCGTAGCATCGAGAGCGAGAGAGAGGAAGCGTAAAAAAGTAGACGAGACACAAATCCAATCAAACTTGCTTCTTTATTGGCCCTTTTGGAGTTGTGGCTAGGAGGGGAGGGGAGGGGAGGGGTGGGTTGCTGCCAACACAAAAATCGCGCCTGTCATCAGGAATTTCCATTAACACGTCTTCCCCTCTCACAAACGAAAACAGAAATTCTCTGCTAGATTCAGAGTCGGATTGGCCGAAGTGGAGTATGTACTTGCTGTTTTTTCGTCAAGTTATGCTGCAGTTCGTGTTTGAAGGCGGTACAGTCGTGAATTTGAGTATTAGTGGCACTTACGGTCAGGTAGGAGCATATAAATTTGGTACCGTGCCTCGCTAGGCGCTGGCAAGGGGTACACTTAGCTTATTGCAAAGCTATCAGCAAAGGCCGGAGGGATGTGCGCTTGCATGCGATACAGGTTAGCTCGATGCAGAGTATGAATGACGTCAGAAGTGCAGCGCGGCCATCAATGTGCACACAAATGCCACTAGAAGCAAGAGTCGTAAACAACGTAACTTAGTGAAGCATTGCCTTGCAAGTGTATGTGGTTGTTGAATAGAAGCCGTCACGTATTATACGGTGCATTGCAATGAAATTGTAAATGTTATTAGCGCTGTATGTGATACAGAATCATCACTGCAAAGTCTCTGATATCGCATGAACTATCTGAAAATCTTCAGTTTATATCCAACAATTTTGCAATGTTGCCCAAGTTATTAAACAATTAGAAAATTCGGGTTTGGATATGTCCAAGAGCATAAACATAATACGAGTGGAAGATTTAGCTAATTCAGTTAACAGGATACCTCCTGTACCGGGTAAGAGGAGGTAAAATCTAAAATCCAGAAATTTCTAAAAAAAACATTGGTTTTCAACCTATGTGTGAAATTTTGTAAACGAGTAAGAAGGAAACACGCTAGACGACAGAGTGGAATTATTTATATTTGAACCTCTGACATCGTGTGACGTAGAAAGAGGTTTTTCACTGTTTAAAAACTGCTTCAGTGATAGGCGTCGAAATTTCACATTTAATAATTTACGAGTGCACATTGTAACCTAGTGGCGATATTGTAGTTGGTAAATAGCAATATGTATAATAACTTAATTGCAATTCCATGATGTATAGTTTATGATGCTTGTAGGTTGTGCTGCAGTGAGGCGGATTTCATGGTCAGGCTGTACCTACCTGCAGTTGTTTACATGCGCGAGCGATAACAGTGAAGTCCATGTGCAGTGTACCTATGGAAAAACGCACACGCCTCCGCCTTTAGTCAGTAATTATTATGTCTCATTCCTTGGACACCCCGTAAGACGATAAGACACTGAGAGATATTACCGAACAGTGCATATTAGTAACTTTGTTTGTCCTGAGTGAAAGTAATCGATCAAGTTGTGGCAAACACTATGCCAGAAAGGGTTGAGTATACATAGTGCGTGCTCTTCACTTTCAGCTGTTGATTGAAAGAATTGAGTCAATCGATATACATCCGACTAATCTCACCGCAAGGAGAGCTCAACTGCAGTATCTGGAATAAAGTATCCTCCGGGCTTGTAGGCCGCAGTCGAAGTGTAGGAATTGCTCCTGGCGTTTCGCTCAAATCTGCGTTGAGCATCAACATAGGACCAACGATGAATGAAAGATAAATAGTCTGCCTCCCTTATATATACGAGTACTGCAATAGTTTTATACTTAGTGTTGAGCATACTTCAGTGCATGTTGATAGCAATTATTTGCAATGGAACTTGGGATAGAGGTTTCAGAAAAAGTTAAACGTGTCGTTGTTGACTCTGGTTTTACATAGAAGATAACTTTAAATAAGCTACTGCTCTTCAAATTACAGCTTGCTATTGTTAGCAGAGCTAGGACAAATATCTACTGAAAGGGGAATCAACTCATTATCACTCTACCTGGTACATGTGACGTCATACTGAACATACGGATGCGGGATGCACGGTAGACAGTAGCTCGACTACAGGACTGGCAGTATAGAGTTGGTCGCTGTGCGTCTTCTGTTTACGTTCTGTTCTGCGCGTCAGTTCAGTACGTCAGAATCATCACATGCTGAAAACGTTACCGGAAGAATTTTTTACCAATAATTTCACCGTGAACGGAGAAGACATACAATGTAGGTTTTCATCCAGAAATAAGAATTTGTGCATGCCACCCCCTTATCTTTCGCAGATCAACCGGGGTGTTTTGCGGGATCCAACAAACTAATGCATGTGAAACAATATGAAATAACACACAGACAAGTGGAGGCGGTTTTAGTGGGTAGGGCTACCAGACTGTGAGTCTCGGAGCCCCAAGTGGGCGGGATTAAGTGCGTAAAAAACATGTTTATCCTCCACAAAAATATAAATAATATTATATTTTACATAAAAGGCATTGAGTGTCATAATGTTAAATATGTACGGAAACGATGATAAAACCTTTTAATTTGTGCGTTACTGTTGGAGATTCATATGTATCCAATTTCAATCGATAGCTCAGACACTGTCAGAAGCAATACAAACTGTCTTATTTATCATTGTGGCTAACCAGCGACATTAAAGGGCGCAAGGGCACAAGCTAGCTGGCTTTGGAGCAATACTGTATCAACCTTAATAATGCTACTAATAACTCATTTAAATAGTTTAAAACAGTGTTAGAATTTTTGTACTATGTTCTTTTGTGTGTAACTTTTCTCTAGATTTACTCTTTGTTTCAACTAAAGGAAATGCCTTTATTTGTTGTAATATTTACACAATCGGTAACTATACATGTAATGTTCCTTCATGCTGTGGGTTATTTAAACGTAAATATTTTAGTAACTCATTACTGGTGCGACATCCATTTCTGATTATTCGAAAATCTTGCAAACACTTTCAAGTGTTTTCCAACAAAAAATTGTTTCTAATTAAAGAAAGCAGCAATATCTCTGTAAGCTATATTTGATTTTATTGACAGAACGAAAAATATTTCGATCTTTTTGCACAACTCTTCACCCAGTTTATGTTACTTAGGATACATTTAAAATGCAGGGTGGCCTCGCCTTAGCCGAGTGGTTCGATCATTCGCTTCTCACCAAAGCGGCACGGGTTCGATCCCAGGCAACCGCATGTGGGATTCGTGGTGGATGAAACGGCGCTGGCGGGTTTTCTCCGGGTTGCCCGGCCATCTCATTCAGTCGGTTCCCCATCTCCATTCCATATATTATTCAGTGTCACCGTCTGCGGTGCCGTATGTAGCAAAAGAGAGCGTTAAACACTACCCCAAAAATGCCGGGTTGGGCACATAAAATCGGTTTGTGTTGTCACATTAATTTGAAACGAGCCATACATGGAATAAAATGAATAAATGAAAGTGTATTGTGTTTACCTTCATAATAAATGTTGGAAGTGTTCACGACTGTATCTTAATACTTCTGCGCAATACTTAAAATGTTCATAAAAACCGTGCCAATTCCTCATGGGTGTGCGGATGCAATTCCTGATGTTAACCTTCAATTCATCAATGGAATGACCATTCTGTTGTAAGCTTTTTCCTTCAAGTAGCCCCTTAAATAAAATTCACATGTCGACAAAACTGGTGACCGTGGTGGCCATAAGCCTTTGTTTGCAGTCTTCTGTTCAGTGAGCATCTAATGAATACAGCTGCGACCTCTAAGATATGGCATGTTGCCTCATTTTGTTGAAAGAATCGGTAATTTCGTTCTTCCTCTGTTACTTGGGGATAAATTTGATCCAAAAATGTGAAGGACATATCTGTGTTAACTGTGGTGTCGAGGAATATTGGACTTGCAATGCACTTTGAAGTCATTGTGCACCGCACACCGACCTTTCGATCGTGTAGAGTTTGCTCGAATAATATGTTAAAGGATTTTGTGTCGCAACAGTAACTACTGTTATGGAAGGTTACACATTCTGACATATGAAACGAAGACTCATCGGTCTTGATAAACTTCAACGGGTCCATGTTCAACAAATACTGGCAGAAATTTACAAGATTATCCCTATCGATTTCCCTTTTTTACAGCTGTTACTCGGCATGGTTTTAATTTTAAAGACTTAAACATACCTCAACAAGTTGTTTTATTTGCACGAATCCGTTGAGCCAATCTTAAACTTTCGGAGACTCTAAATTATAATTTTATTAATATGCACCGTAAACTGAGGTGTCTAGACCGATGGCATTTCTTGTCGGGTATGTAATGGATCCAGTCTTTCGCCATTTTTACACCAAATATTGAATATTGCTTTTCGCTGATGCTGGGCTAAGTGGACATTTGTCTTCTAATAATTGTGATTTCTTGATAGAGCTGATATATATAGATATATATAGCTGATATATATATATATATATATATATATATATATATATATATATATATATATATACACTAGGTCCTAACGTAAGTTCTGTCACAAATATAACGATGAGTAGCACAACAAAGGTGACAATATCCAAAACATCTTCATACTATTTATTAACTATAATATATTGAATCCAAAGGACAGATAATCAAAATGTCCTTCCTCGGAGACCATATATGCGTTCAAAGAACGTGGCCAATCATCTATACCAGCACGTATGACATTTGTGTCCAGATTCTGTGGTCTCGAGCAAGCTTTACGCTCGATTATGTTGTACAGTAGGTAACCCAGCGGATTCACATCTAGTCTTCCCGGTGGCCAATCTTAGTGCGCCTTAAACTCGAAAACATTGTCCTTAAGCCACAGGCTTTTTCAACAGGTGGTTGAATGATTTTCAGTTAAGTTGGATGTTTTGGTTAAGCAACTAGAATTGTTATTCTTCGCTTTCCATCAATAATATCACATTATATATGTATTACAATACTAAAAATTTTAATTCTCTGGCTCCTCTGCGAATGATAGATTAGTCCATTTATTAGATTGTTTCAAAGAACCGTTTAATCATTTTTTAGAAAACTCAATTTCAAGTTTAAAACCAACATTAATTCATCCATTGCAATTTCATATCCATAACTTGGATATTTGAGCTTGAATTTGCTTGGGGACTACAATTACTATTTCGCTTAATTTATTAAAAATAGTATAACCAAATACTGTCATATGTTACACAATTTTATTGGTTTTAAATCAACACATTCTCAAACATTAACATGCTATAATAGGAAGCATAGCAAATGCTGTATTTTCAGTCTCTACACTTCTACATATGTACTCTCTTCCCAATTGCTCACTGGCTGATGAATACAAGACTCCTCTCTTCCGCTCACTAAGTGTCGAACACAGGACTCCTCTCACGTTAGTTCTGCAGAGAACTTGCTCAATAAGCACGTCTTCCCGATAACAACCTTGAGTAATAAATCGCTCGCATGTTCCACGTATAATAAGGATCCAGAAATATCCCCTTATGTCTAGATAGCGCTTCTAGAATTACTCGGGCGAGAACTTCTCTCTGTCTGTCTCTTTCTCTCTCTCTCCCTCCCTCTCTCTTTCTTTCTCCCCCTCCCTCTCTACCTCCCTCCCTCTCTTTCTTAACCCTCTCCAGCCGAAGAACCAGCAGGCTGGCGCTGAAGGAAATGGTAATGTCCGCGAGGAAGTCTGGCCCACAGCAGCAGATTTTACTATTACCTATGTTGATAAATTCTAAACGATGAAGTTTGTTAAAATTTCTCTCTCTCTTTCTCTCTTGCATTGCTCTTACGACATTATAAAGCCAATGAATGTTTAGATAAAGATTTTGGACATTTTAGCAGATTATTTTGATATAACAGTATTTTTGTATATTCCGTACTTAAAATGTAACCATAATATATGAAACAAGCATTATAGTGAATGGAAGTGAAGCTACTAGAGTAGTCAGTCTACAGAAAGCGTCAAACATGATAGAAGTATAATTTACGAGGTATACATACATCACGAATAAATTCATATGCTCAGTGAAGACTTAAATAAAGTAATACTAGCAAAACACGCAAGTTTCAGCTAATACGTGCAGTCAGTCTTTTATTGAAGAGTGAAAACATATCGGTGAGAAAACAGAAGGTAGAAAGTAAATTTGAGATAAAAGAAAAGTTCGCTATCATAAATAATTACACTATTCTCAAGTTCCACGTGGAATTAAGAAACTTTGTACGCTTAAACGAGGCAGACTTGAAAAGTCTGATGTCTTTATATTAATACAAGTTTCTCTTTATTTTATTCTGCACACTATTTATGCAAAACTTTAATCTTTTATTCATTTCATGCAAATCGATATAATCGTAATGGATATAATGGAGAAATAAAAGATAGAAACTGTAGTCAAATATTTAAAGACGGCCTCTGGCTTTGAAACTACACCTTTGTGTAACCGCAAGAAACAAACGAATGATAATGTAGATAATTAATGTTTTTCCACACTAGCCGTGTGTAGGACTGCTTATTGGAAAGAGTAGAGTGAGACTGAAAAATTGAATGCCATGACCGGGATTTGAACCACGGATCTACCGGTATATTATGTCCGATATCGGACTGTATTCTGCTGGCCTTCTAAAAGTTAAACTTCAAAATATATTAAAATTAAATTATTTCAAATAGTTTATAACCGAATATGTTTCAGTACGGAAGTATTTACAAACCTCTGAATATTTTCATTTAAGGTTTAATATTACGTTGATGTTTTCCCCAAGTTATTCCAATATATAGCAATGACTTCTTGGCTCAGAAGATAATTAAAATGGAGGCTAGCGTTTACTTAGGTAGGACAGAGTTATGCTATTAAATACCCAACAAGAAATATCAACTGATTGGATTGAGGAGATTACTGTAAAAATTGAATATTTGTATACTTCAGTATATGAGCGATGTATTTGAGCGCAGTCGTAAAGATAGAAGGAGATAGTAGAGGGAGATAAAGCATTATTAATTAAGGCCTCTTCAGAGTGGCGCTTAGAGAATTGAATATGGAAACAAAAACTCCGAGAGTAAATTCTTGGATATAAAATATAAAATAGAAATTAACAATTGACAATACCAAGGGATAGAAAGCAGTTACTTCACTCTGCAGAGAATATATGTTAAAAAACAGGTAATGTTTTATTTCAAGCTGTATACCCGGCCATTATGAAACGGAAGCTTAAGAAACGACAATTGATTCTTTTTATAACGGTATGAATCGTTGGCTCTTAATTTGACATTTATGAACTACCGCTGATGTGTGTTTAATGAAACTGTTCTAATTATTAATAACAGCATAGAAAGGGATAGAAGTCAAAAGCTAATATTGTTTATTAATTGGTGATCATTTTTGACCTTGAAATAAACATCACCCTCCATTCATAGTACCAGAACCTCTGAAAAACCTTTATTGTAACTCTATGGATGTATGTGTTGAAGTTTCTGGGTGAAAAAACTATAATGAATGTCGTGTAAGAAGGTTTTGCTTTATTGCCTTTGTACTTGTCTGGTAATCCAATTCGTTAGCAAGGCATACTAGACCATTGTACGAGGGCAATTTGTAAAGTAAGGTCAAATATTTTATATACACCAAACCATCATAAATAGTTGTAGTTGGTTATTTTATTTAATTCCTTACATCTTTCTCTATTTTTGTACTTACAAGTGAGAATAACCAGTGGATAATGGTGGAAATTGTCAGCCATCGATCTTCACGGTATTGAACAAATCTGTGATCATTGTTTGCCGATCGCGGTTCATTATGTACATTGTCCCGTCCACCTTGCAAGCTCTCACCCCCTGACGCACCTTGCTGTCACTCATCGCATTGGCGCCATGCACTTCACTGAATGTCTGCTGGTGAAATGTTCCTTCTTTATAAACTCGAAATCGCAGACCATATTTCACAGTCGACGGGCCCATCGATTGTTTTAAACGCTTTGAGCCGACACTGTAAACAGCACACTGCAACATTATCAATGCAGATGACAGCGTTTTACATGCAAGGGATACCGGGAGTCGCTGCGCATGCGAGTTTCAATGATCACGCAAAAGTCGATGAGCTATGGCGATTTGGACTTCAGGAATTGTACTCATATAACGCGGAGAAATTAGAAATCTTGAAATAATCAACAAGTGAGAAGATTATTTTTCTCAATGATCGCAGAGCATATTTCCTTTCCAAAGAACTCACCTTGTTCACCTGGCATCGCGGAAAGTTCAGCTTCACGTGTATTTTGTAGTATATGTTAAGGGTTTGTGTATTAAGTGAAAATTATGTAACTTGTAACTTGACTATAAGACCAAAGAGAAGTTGCAAAGGTTTAACGTTTCACCGTCAGTAAGTATCCAAACAATTATTCGACTATTCCGGCCGATGATTGTTTTACCACCAAAGGGCATTTACGGGCAATGCAGCATTTCCAGAACTTGAAAGAATATCGGGGAAGGAATTAGGACGTTTCACCAATGTTTCACATCCTTTTGCATGAATATCAGAGGATATTTCATGCCTTATTAAACTGGACTGTGACAAATTACACAGCTTATAAACAAATGTATTAAAGCTCAGAGAAAGAGAGAGAGAAATAGAGAATCACACAGGTGCTGAATCTCAAATACAAAAGCTTTCAACGTTCCAAAGAACGATGTTGAGAAGAACTTGCGGTGTTTACGCCACAAATTTCTGAATATTGTCCATAAAATACCCCAGGACAATCGCACCAAGGAGTTACTTCATTAACCGTACTAGATGTCTATCAAATGAGAGACGAACTGAAACAATGTATAAACGGAAACCTCTAATCTAGAATAAGAAGCCGAGCTAAAAATATATAAACGCAGATCTCAAAAGTATGTAAATACAAAATTTGGAGAGAACTAATTAAAGAAAGCCAAAACGTTCAGTCAATGAATTTGTAGAGCATATTAAGAATTGCAAAACTACGTAAAGGGGTAAAGGGGAGAATTAACAATAACGGTTCTTTGGATCATTGCAAAGTAATCGTATTAAAAATGGAGGAGATAGATTACATAGCTGGATAAAAGGTGGAAGATAAATACAAATGAAAAACATAGGCATCGTAGTAATCAACCATAGTTTGAAAGGGTTTTGAGCCTTTTAGCAATGGTAAACATAAACCTAAGGATTTAGAATTGTAGGTATCGAAATGTCATACTTTCCCACATTTTTATAATCTTGTTTTAATCAGGCTTTTGGCCCATTGTTTTGTATATTTATGTATATTTGCCATTTTACTATTCGTATTTTTATTTTGTATTGAAATGTATGTCTGGTTTTTGACACAAGACATTTTATAGTGGCGCTGAATAACAAGTATTTGAGCGCCATTAAAAATTGCATCATATTCCTCAGTGCACATTTTTCAAATATATTTAGCTTTATAAACAATTGTTCCTGAACTAACCATGTTCAAAAATTAGCGTAACTAATTTCTTTATTCTGTCCAATCTCCAAAGTGATCGATAAAGAAAGTTCTATGGACTTAAACCAGATTCTTGACTTGTCTTTTCTTCCAGGATATGTTTGATATTTTGCCTAATTCAGGTTTTCACCAAGTTTTTGGCAATACGTGAACTGATTGTTCTGCGCCAACATTTCAAGACTCGCGTGATGCCAGAGTATTGAGTATTGAGTTATTCCCATATCAGTTTTCATTTTACCTGCTCTGTGGGGACGTGAATTAATAAATCGTCATTAGAACTTAAATGTTAACAGTGTAACATTGGGGAAATTCAGGTTCTACAATAACAAAGCTTTAGATATGACCATAGACAGAATTCGCACATATTATTCGGTGCCAGGAGGAAAATAAATATCTGACCATAGGCTGAAGGTTTTGCATGGCCACTAACGTATCTGAACTTATTTAAACTCTTCCATGAGCGAATTGTCTGACACAGTCGAAGGAATGCCAAGGGCGGAAGAGGGGCGTCCGAGAGTCTCCTCCTTGGCTATTGTTGACGTCTTTGAATTTGCTGTCTTTGACCTCTACCGTATCCCGGAGGACCAAGTAGACAATGACTAAGGAGATGGAACTAGTGTGGCATAAAAAGTGGAAACAATGAAGAAACACGAGTGACGCAAAAAATGGGAGAGGGAATCCTAAGTTGAATACGAACTGGATGAAAATAAAGAAAATGGTAGTTAACATGGAGGACATGGAAGATGGGGTTCTTGGATGAGGAGCCAACTTTCCAGAGAAATGGAGCTGCTTTTCTTCGCAGAATGACGAGGGAAGATGTAGCTGAAGGCGGCGCCCTTCGTGTTGAACCATGAAGAGGTAAAGTCTCTCTGATCCAGTGGCGGACTGGTTGTTTCTCAAATCTGAATTATGCTAATGGCCAGGGCTCGAAAGTTCATGTTCTAAAAAACACTGAAATATGCATGCAAATATGCTCTTAAAAACCTGAAAATATGCGAAAAAATATCTACTATTTAATTAAAACAATTAATGTCCCTTTGCAGTAGACAAGACGAGTTAGTATAAATAATAAATAAAGTTACTTTATTCCTTAGAGGTTGAAGCAGAGGTGGTCCCGCTGATACTATTAACTGCTAAATTGCAGTTCACAACCAACATTTTGCACAAATTTTCAACTGTAAAACATCGTCTGTTGTCTCGCAAAACACTTTTGTAACGTGAAAAACTTCTCTCCACGTCAGAAGATGTCGGGGCATATTTAAATGATGTTAACTGCTTCACAGAGAGAGTCAAGTCTCTTGGTGTGACAAATGGTTTTCTTTCGAAGATTTCTTGAATATCGCACATCTGTTTATAACTAGAATTTTTTGAAATTACATAATTCACTTTCTCTTTTACTTTTTGTCCTATGCTACCAGGAACCAAACTTAGATCACATACTGTTTTTTCAAAGACAGTAAATGATTCATGCAAAGGAGATCCCACAGCTTCTAATGCCGTTGGTAAGAAAGAAAAATGGGCAGACATGAAACTAAGATCCTCTTTTAACCCAGTGTCTGACAGAATATTTTGCATAGTTTCTATTGATGAAGCATCTTTCGGGTCCAATGAATTAACAACCTCTTCTACTATTTCTATGTGCTCAGTATAATATAAAACTGCATCGACCCATGTTCCCCATAGAGTTAACACTGGTACAGGAGGAAGTCAGATATTAGGTGCGAGATTTAACAAAAATTCTGTTTGTACTGAACACAAATCTATCTACCAATGGGAAAGAATCGTGTATTGTGTCAGAAATGCGATGAAGAGCGTGTGCCAAACAAGTTATATGAATTAAGTTAGGAAAAATACCTTTCAGAGTTTGTCCTGATTTTACCATATAAGGACCTGCATCAGTAACAAATAAAAGTAACCGGTCGTATTTCATTCCACATGGCCATAGTAATTTCAAAGAGTCCATCACAAACTGTATCACAGTTACATTGTCGGTGACCGACAATTCGCGCACATTAAGAAGATAAGGTGTAGTCTTTTGTTCATTAAAGCACCCACGATTATATTAGCAATAGAACGACGATCAGAATCAGGGTTTTCATCAACAAACTGAACCACACAAACTGAACAGCTCTCATTTTGTATACTTGACAATACGTTTTTGTAACAATGTCCTACATAAGTCTTACGGAGTGTGGTTTCTTCAGCCACATGTTGTCGAGTGTTTTTAAATGTCGGATTATTAATTTTGAACAAGGGAATATCAGCAGCTAAAAATGCTTGGCACAAGTCATAGGAAAATGCAGTAACCCAACTTCCCAAACACTCTACTAGCTGTTTTGGAACAGGTTCTTTCTTTGCAAGTTTTCTGATTAAATTCCCCTTATGTTTTGCTGTGTTTATGTGCTGAACTATTTGAAATCTTTTCTCACTCCCTATATTTTTCTCATACACTCCACGAATCACTACCCTATTATCTGTAGATATTAAATCACTAGAAAACTCTTTTTGTAAATTAATTACTCTAGTAATCAAGGTTGGTTTTATTTTCGGCATTTGAAGAGCTTTTTAACATTTTATACGCCTAATTTAATTTGGTGGGAACCAGTTCACAACGCTGTTACGTTTGAAGACCACGACACAACTACTGGTGGGCAGGCAAGTGTTGCTATAATCGTGCTGCTCAAAACGTTGTCCTGCACTTTATCTTTGTTAATATAAACCTCTCAGATAACGCACTGATTATTCTCTACGCATATACATATAATGAAAGGATGGAAATAGGGGATTCAGTGCATGACAACATGACTCGGCAATAGTTCTCGCCACCTTGCGAGTTGCATCATGTGCAATATTACCAATATGAAAAATATTACACATGGGAAAAATAATAAAAAACCATAAAAATCATTAAAATATGCAACATAGGGGCTATAATATTGAAATATTATGCATTTATCAAAATCAAGAAAATATGCAGTTATATGCACCATAAAATCATGTCCCAATAGCTGAAAATTCCATAATTCATGCACATAATGTAAAAGCATACGTTTTTAATGAAAGAATATGCAAATGCATAAACTTCCTAGCCCTACTAATGGTACTACGAAAACTGACAAATCTAGATATTTTTGAATAAAATTTGTCTCTACACATTCCACTTTCACATGCGAACTTAATATATTAATAGTTTTTAAATTGTATTATTGTAAACTTCTAGAGGTAATATTTAGCTATGTTACATGCAAGCACTTTTTAGAATGACCTTCTACGATGAAATTTTATTAATCTTCTGTTAGAAAAATATATTCTTTCCGCTATCTAAAGCAATTTATTTAGCATAATGTAGCAGAGTTCAATATATGTGTATAACCATGAAACATAGTAACAGGTGGCAACAGCTCAATTTCGACTGTGCACGGAGATGGTCCATTACGGTTCTCAGCTTTTCAGTTTATTATAACTTCATAATGAGTTGCAATATAGGATGATAACATAAAGCTGTGTCACAAGGCACCAAGTCATTTTCTATGGAAGTATGTGGGTTTTATGATACAAGCTGAAGAAACCAAAATCTACAATTTCATACCTGGTCATTTCCTGAGGGGAGTCGTTTATTGCGTTATAAAAGGACCTCCAGAATATAAAGTGGCGGGAGTAGTAATAGACAAGATGAGATAGATATTATGCTGCAGGTTCTGCCACCCACCAAGTATGGGGTTGGCATCTGACTACATCTGTTCAAAGATTAACTCTTAGTTAAACATTTGTATTCACCGTTTTAAGTAGAATGGCTTGCTTGCACTTTAATAAATACCAATTCCATTAAATTTGTTATCGTTATAACTTATGCTTGGTCATAAACCCCGCTTCATCCCCATGGAATTTAAGGTGTTACCCCCATGTTCATAGGGGTATAGGTATAAAATGAATTGTGAATGTAACTATTCATCTCAATAACTATTAATTCGACAATATTTATGCTGCTCACCCACACAGTTTTGTTCCCCAGACTGTAAGCTATGTCTGCACTGAGGTTGGCAGAACTTGCTCGAGGTATGCCAGAGTCATGCTGGATCATACGTGCATTATGTATTAATTGCAAGGACGTTAATAAAACGTACTAGTAATCATTGATTAGGAAAAAGGGGAAAATGGCATCTCAATACCGCATTCAAGAATAGAACTAGCACCTTTACACTAGCATTTCAAAGTGTACCTTTTCCCCATTAATACAGATTTGCATGCGTTATGAGATCACCTCGAAATATCCATGTAAGCATTACTTACAAATTGGATCATTTCTGCATAGCTTTAAGTGTATAAAAAGCACATGCATTTTGCATATAAAGTCGGGTTTCAATCATAACAGAAGACGATCAAAGGCTTCACTGAATTCTGAGAACTTGGAACCTACAGATCTTACCCATCCAGTTTGAAGGAATGAATTGATTTACGTTGATTCACAGTTTAAAGCGTGAATGCGCTTCTAGTTATTGTGACTGCTGGATGCACCTTAACATGCCATATTGCAACATAATATTTACATTGCTAGTTACCTGCCACACGAGCAGGGCGTGACGTCATCGCACGAGTACAGGTTCGGTACAATGCACAGTGCCTACAGTACACAGTGTCTCTCGAATGTGTTCACTAGTTCCAAACAGTAAAGTGTCTGCAGTACGAAGATCGAAATATTGCTGAGCTTGTACAAAAATTTGAGAGCGAATATTTTTCTGCAAATGAGGACAACATTGAATGTAAGTTATGCAACAACTTTATCTACAACGTTCCTACGTCTACTATATCTTGCCTCCTCTGTGTTGTGATCATGTGACAGACTGACTCCCTCCCACTTGATATAGGTACTCCAAACCCCGCACCTTTTGTTCCCTGTATGAAGTTTCGCTCCCTAAATATGAATATTTAAAGGGATCCGACTTGCTTATTTTTCGTGTGAGCTATTTATCGATAATTAGTTATTATTACTCACTTTATTAATTCAGTTTTAAATTGTTTATCTTCTGAACCCACACCATAATTTTGGTATCAACCTTTATTTTAAAGTGCTTGTCTTCGACCTCCGTGCAATTCATGAAATTTGTGCGAAGGAGTTCTACAACAATGTATCCGTGAGTACTTTTTGTCCAATATCCCCTGTAACTACTCTTTCGGACTTTCTACTGAGTAAATAGAAGGAGAGTAAGAAGGAATAGCCTTAGTAACATAACAATGCCATAAAGGTACACTGATGCAATAGTGCTTTCCTTTCACAGATATTCACAAAGGATAGGCTGCAAAGATCAGACTCTACGCGGAAACCCCGTAGGCTCACATCTGACTCACGGATGCAATAATGTGCCGAGCAACAGGTGTAACCTAGAGAATGTGTCCTTCACTCAGATCCAATTCGTGACTGACTTTATGAGCTGCAGGTTAATCCTTCGTGACACATTCATTACAAAGCGAAACAGTTTTGCATATATTATTTATTTCTTCAGGGTAAACTAGTTCCCAAGTCAAAAGAGCATAATTAGTTACGTTATTTTTAACTTGAGGCAGACAAAATGATTTAAAATCCGAAATTAACACTGCATCTAAATAATAATTCTCTTGCTGCAATGGATAGTTCAGAGATGGATTTTAAAAAATATAAAAAATGTGAATGTGCAAGTTATTGCATTTAAATCAATTTGAGAATGCTTGGCAAGTAGAGAAAAGAAACATTTAAGACTTTGTTGTCCATTTAGCCACATTTCGATATTATTTTTAAGACATTTCCAAAAACGGAAGTATTTTCCATTATCGTAAACATTTTTCTAAGTAGAAAAGATGTTCATAAAATGTTTGCGATAAAACAAATTAATTCCCATTACGTTATTAAACTCATCAATAGGTTTCTATAACGATTTTTCTAATTGTATAGTTTTAATATGCTATTATCTGTGCAGATTATATATGTGTGTATACAGAGTGTCCCAAAATTAAACCGACAAACTTTGGGAGCTTAAGTATTGACGGCAAAATCAACAATGCAAATTATTATTGCACAACTCTTAATCCAAGAAACAAACACAGAACACATAAAGAAAGCACAAACATATCATTGTTTACAGTTAATCATAGGTTTACTATTAAAAGTAAATGTTGGAACACACGCCCATTGCGATAAACACAAAACTTTCTCTGGTTTAAAAGTTTGTCGGTCTAATTTTGAATAGTAAAGCTGTGATTAACTGCAAACAATGACATGTTTGTGTTTTGTAAATGTGTTCTGCGTTTGTTTCTTGGATTAAGATTGTGTGCAATATAATTTTATTGTTAATTTTGCAGTAAATACTTAAACTGGGTGAGAGAAACTAATATATGACATTAATTCGTCTAGTGCTTCTTAAACAAAACACCGTAGAATAAGAAAAAAAAAATTCTTAACAAAAAGTGATTAAAATAATGTTATATATCAGCTCCCAACGGTCTAATTTTGGGAAACTGTATATGTGTGTGTGTGTGTGTGCGTGCGTGCGCGCGCGCATATGTGTATGTGTATATAAACACACATAGGTTGGCTACGCATAAACCATACACTGTAGCTGACTGAAGTTCGCAGCCGGCAGAGGTCAACAAGAGCAGGTTCCAGGTGCACAAGACAATGCATGGAACACCCTCCCAATGATGCGGTGTTTATATAGCGCGTTATGATTTTCGAGTCCATTAAGAAGTCAGTTCGAAGTCTGCCCCTGTGAGGATAACCAGTGGAAATTGTCAACTGCTGATCTTCATGGATCTTTTCATCCCCGAAATTTATACAATCTTCTGTGATCATTGATAGCCGGTCTGATTGCAGCTCATTACTGTCAAAAACCGAATCACAGACTGTATTTCACAGTCCGCAGGCCCATCGATTACTTTAAACATTTTATACCGATACTGTAAACAGCACAGTGCAATACTACAAATGCAAATGGAAGCGCATGCGCGCTTATATGTTCACACGAAACTCGATGAGCTACTGAGATTCGGATCTTACTTTACGAATTTGCCTAGTATTATGGGTGGGGAAGGACGTTTGAGTTATATATCACATTTATGAAGCTGTATGAGCGAAATGTGAAGTTACGACTTTTCAATTTTTGAAAGTAAATCGGTTCGTAGTTTAAATAACAGTGACGAAGTCATATGTCCGGGTATATAAGAAGGAATAAAAAACAACAGGATAAGATGATCAAATGAAGGTGGATCCAGCCACTTAAGCTCAGCAACACTTGTAGGCCATATTATTTGGCCACCCAACTGCCAGGGATAACAGTCAAACTCCATCGCGCAACAATGTAAAATTCAGCAGAAAGTGGATGGACAGAAGAGGAACTACCAACCTGGGTAAACCACAATAAAGCTCAAGGTCAGCCTCACAAAGCGCCGCGTAGCCGGTCTCGCTCAGTAGAAAGGGAAAGCACGAGAGGGAAAAAAGACATGAAAATAAAAACAACAAACTATCAATTTTGTGCAGTATGGTAATGAGTGGTGAAGTGCAGCGTCTATGTTTGGTATGTTGATAATTACATAAACGTCAAAATTGTACAAATGCTAATCATTAAAAATGCATGTTAGGAAAGTAAAAGCAATCTGTTCGTTTTATTTGGAATTAAAGTTAATTCAGAATGAAGAGTGATTTATAACAGATGCATGTCAAAGGTGGTGCTGTAAATGTGTGAGGTAGCTGCTCACCTCGCCGCCGCCGCCAAAAGGTGAGGATGATGAATCCAGTAGGAATAACGACCCATTGCAGCTTCTTGCAAGTCATTCACATCCATAGAAAAGAATAAGAGGGAGTGTTGATCCAGGGTTTATGTGTATCTGTCTCTGTGACTCAAAGAATCCACTGTTTTTGTGTCCAAAGGAGCTTTTGCAAGAATCGTAGATATCACACTATTCTTTTTCTGTAACTCCCCTTTATTCTTTCAGTTCCTCCTAGTCTCATCAGTAAAATTGTAGCCACACTGTAGCATCCAGAGCAAATAAAGCACGGAACTGTTAATCCATACAAATGTGTACTTTGTTTATGTCATGATACCGAGAACTTATTTACATTAAGAAAATGCAACGTTCATTTTGCGCTTGTGTGCAAACGGACAATTCTGCTCCACTACACATGTGAATTAACATTTGAAGTATGATGTTGCTGAGAAATTACACTTTATATGTACTTTTACTAACGTAAACAGTCTACAGTCCTGCGTGATATCACAATTTAGAAATATTTTCTTCTCGTATTCTTGACTCACTCCTTTCTGTTTTTCTTAAATTTCTCTGTCTCACAAAAACTAACTCTGACGATATAATCATTCAACACTCATTAAGTGCTTCACTATCTTCCTTTCGACGCGACCGTAGACACGCATTGACCACACACACACACACACACACACACACACACACACACACACACACACACACACACACACACACACTAAAACTGACTACAGCATGTCGTTGCCTCGCCTCCTTATATAGTGAGGATAAAGTAACACGGTCCTTTCTCGAACTTCACTTTTTCTGGAACTTCTACAAATGCGCCGGATGTCAGACACCTCGCGAATAATCTCGAAAATATTTTTTGCCTTCTGTCACTCTCATTGTTGTTAGGTGTTCACAACTGTGGTGCGCGGCAGCCTGACCTTGAGCGCCTTTGATGCCCGTACCTCCTATGGTGTGAGGCATCTCGGCTCCGAGCCTTCGCTGTGTTGCCGCTGCAGGCGTAGCGTGGGCCGGTGTCACAATTAAGTTAAAGTTTAACGATATCAGCAATCCACATTTTGCATAATACCTAATAAATAAAATTATATAATATATAATAAATATAATAATATATAATCAGAACACCTATTATTTAACAGCAGCATACACAACTATGAATTGAAATTCGTCAAAAACATTAATATCCCGTGACATTTCTTCACAACTTGTTTTTCACCATCCTGAACGGCGTATGATTATATTAGCATACATTAGAACAGAGAGAAGCTTCAAAATTCTAGAGCATTTCCCTTATCGTCTGCTTTCAATTGCTAAAGAATGACAAAATCCAGATCTCCACTTGACAAAAGTATTGAAAAATATAGAAGCAAAAAGTGAAACGATAAAAAATAGCCAAGAGTACAGTTATTTTGCATAGAAACAGCTACATCTTTTTACTTTCTCTACTACGAAAGTAGAGGAAGTATTATGCTCCACCCAAAAATTCCATGTCGATATGTTTTGAGCCTCCTCAATCCAAAAATACCATTTAAAAAAAATATCTCTGTGTTTGTCAGTCTGTGGACAGCATAATCAAACTAAAAGTCGGTTATAAACCAAAGTTGGTATTTAAGTTTACTGTCTATAAGACTATCTTACTATACAAAAAAGTTAGATCTCGCTAAAACACACGATCTATGTTTATCTCAAGTAATACGAAGATATGGGAGTAAGAGTTAGTAAGAATGGTTAGTACAAGAGTAGAGAAAGTCATGTGAGTGCAACACATACGATTTTTATATAAGTAATGTCCTAATGTTCGAAAATGAAATTTCCTTTGAATTGTATGTTAACCAAAAGAGGTGATATAATTCTCAAAAAGTGAAAATATTTTGACCCTGGTATAATTCACAGTAACTAAAACTCTTTCCACCCAAAGTGACTTTAGGCTCGGTTTTGAGGGGAAAGATTGAACAGGCTTTGTTTGAAGCATTGAAGAAATGTTGGAATAGAAGTGATTCAACACCTCAAGGTGTTAAGAGCATAGCCAAGTGATTGAAACTTTAGCCCTTAATATCAGGTTGAACCAAAACAGTTTCATTTTCTAAGAAGCAGAGTAACTAAGCCTGACAAAATGTAAGCTTTGAACTATTGACCATTTCTTGTAAGTCAACTGGGTGAAAATGAAGTTAAAATTGAGCTTTTATTTATGAATGCTCCTTAACTGCTTTAGTTCTCAGTGTCCCAGTCTATATTGGATGTGAGAGACTGCTCAAAGTTCCTCCGAGGCCTCTTTATCAGGCTTGAGGTTCTTTTATGTCCTGAAAATCTACGAAATGGGATCACCGGCTTTACTTCCCTTCCGAAGGAGATCATCTAAGGATTTTTATATTTTTTTATCATTCTTATCTTAATAAATAATACGGTTTTACACCTCTTCTAATGACTATAAAATGTAATAACAATAAAATGAAGTACATTTACTTCTTCCTGCCACTTTTGGTCTACCACATACAATGTTTCTTGTAACCTAGCAAGATTCCTAAGTATTTAGCTTCTGTACAGAAATATTCAACTGCAATCTCGATTCTGAAGGTCCTTTATCTTAACCAGCTTAAACTTGAAAACTATGCGCTTTCAATAAAATTTCAAATGGGCGCACAGATTTTGTTCAAACTCCTCTCCATTAACTTTAACTCCCTAGGTACAGTGGTACTCTGAGAACTAAGGTTTATAGAGGATTCTCTATCCGAAATGTCCTTAACTTAATAGAGATTTTAACAAGATTAGGAATTTGTCTATAACTTTTATTCAAACTCTGTATATAAAATTTAAACATAACATGAGCAATAACAATTAATTTATAGCAAGTGCTATCATAAAGTTTTGTAATAATTTCAGTCAAGTTTGAAACGTGTTGAGAGATGTTCTTCAAATTCTTATGCATAAAATTTCAACTCTGGGCCTTCTGATAGACTGCAAGCTTTTGCCCCTGAATCTCCAGCAGATAGCTTACTAGTACTTCACCGAAATTCTTCAGGCGATAATAAATGATACAATGGATTCTACTGGTGACGCTAGAAGCAACGGGGAGTGCAAGTATAAGTTTCACCGAGGAGAACGATTTCCACCTGCAACACCAGTACATTATAATTAGGATCCACCGGAGAACAACAACCTCCATTGTCCAATACTGTATTGGATATATTCCAAATCCTTTATTTAACATACATGTGTGAGTAGGACCTCTGAATTATATTTTCTTGGTGCGAAATGTTTTTCTCTCTTGAAGGAAATGGAGACAAAAGATAGTTTACGATGTACTGTGGGATATTATTTGAAACTACGTTACTGTGCGGTAGGGGAAGAAGTGTGTGTGAAGTCGAGCTTTGTGCTTTGCCTGTTGGCCATTTTGTTTCCCAATTAGCAAGACATTTTGAAACAAAATCTGAATAACATAAGCTTAAATAACAATGAATTAGGACGGGGCCAAGCTACTTCACACCACATACCAGGCCGGCGAGCAAACATAGGCGCAAGGTCAATACGCCTTCCGCCACTCACGCCAGCGAACACGAGCCTTCGAGAAAGAGAATGCGTCGTCAGCGGCGTGTTTGTGGCAGTCGAGAAACGTGTTCTCTGTATAAGGAGGCCAGGAAGCAGAAGGAATCTGTGTTAGCTGTGCATGTACATCGTAAAGAAGATTTCACGAGCGTCGAATGATTGCATTGCCATGTATAAAGATACGAAAGGATTGAGGCAAAGTTAGGAGAGGCACATAAAAGTTGCGAGTTGTGTTAACAACAAGAAGAAAACTGTGAATTTTAATAACATTTTAGAAGACAATAAAGTTATAGGAAACTAATTCGGTCAGATTTTGTGATTTTGTCACACTGGTGTCAGAAGTGCAACGTGAACGCCACCATGGAGGCAATGCTGGAAACTTGTTGGCCAGAATGGAAGAAATGAAATCTGTAATGATGGACACGAAAATGAACACAGAAATGAGTGTGAAATAAGAAATGAAGGCGGAAATGGTTTCCTGTTACTGGTAGATGTGTTAACTAGCTGTTGAAAGCTTTGAGGTAGCAAACATCACCTGTTCATTTATTAAATAAAGGGTTTCTACTATTTATATTATGAAACTTGTATAATTATACAGTTACAAATATGTAACACATAGTTGCGATGCAGTAGTTGAACTGTTTTAAAGGCTTTAAGTTAAAATTGCAATATTTAAACAATTTATTTCACATAACGATGAAACAGTTAAAATGAAAGGAAACTACGAAGATTGATTAGGTTAGTTGCATACAGGACGCCTATTAAAATTCTAAAAGCGTTCGTTGGCACGCTGCGAATGTTTGGTTAGTGCGGAGAGGTGAAAGGGGTGAAACAGGTTACCTGAACTGTAAACATCATAGCCAGGAGTGTACCAACAGATCTAATTTGAAATAGACATTATAAGTATACCCGTGGACAAAAGAAAGTGAGTCACGTCTGGAATGCCAAATTGGCACAGTGCCTTGTTTACACCATGCGCAATACAGATGTGTAGCGGCAGTAGCAAGTTGTCACAAGTTCCAAATGTTAATATTACTAACCCATATGATCAACCAAGGCGCTATGCCGTATAGGAATAAACAAAATTTGACTTTTTTTTTCGTTTGTTCAACAGGGTACATACACGTCTATTGCAAAAAATATGAACATTTATATGTTGTCTCGTATTACGTTCTCATTTGTCTGCTTGCCGAATATTTTAATGTATTTCCTAATGAAGTTTTAAAACTCAGAATGATATAGTTTGTATTCACTTATCTTTACAATTTCATATCTCTGAATGACACAACCTACATTGTATGTTTTCTCCATTCGCGGTGAAATTATTTGTATCAAATTCTTCCACTAATGTTTTCAATGTGGCAGCAGGTGATGATTCTGATATACTGAACTTTGTATATCACAGAACAGAACGTAAACACAGAGTGCACAGTGACAACCCTACATTGCCAGTACTGCATTCGAACTACTGACTGTCAACTGCACAGCCCTGGATTGGTTGTTCAGTATGACGTCACATGTACTAGGTAGAGTGGTAGTTGATAGTTGAATCCCGGATATGGGGCTATTTTTCCGAGATCACTAAGACAAAGTTTTTCTTTTTCTACTTTCCTTTTCTCTCTCTCTCTTCTTTTAGACTTCTCTAAAACAGCTAATTGTCGGATTTTCACAACACCGGAAAGTAGTTGTTTAGGAGTCTGGGGTTTTAAACAGCATCCTCCAAGGTTTTAACGGTATTTTAAACAAAATTTTGGATTAGAAGAACACAAATATAACCATTGTTATGTTAATCATAAACTTTAGAAGCATTTTTTCACAAAATAATTCATCATTTAAAACAAATATATATTTTTTCACAAGAAAAACGCTGATTACATTGCGGAAATGTTTACATCCAGTAGGTATGTCACTTCTGATACTGCTGCCGAAATTTTGCTAGCAGGCTGAACTACAGCAGACTTAAACCCAAACTATGAGGTGACGTAATGTTTGGAATGGCAATTTAAATTCATTGCGGTATTTCCAATGAAGAGAGTAACTTTTTCTAATTATCTGCAGATTCTTGATAATATGCATATATTAATCAGGCTCCAATTGAGTGTCATATCTTGTCTGCAAAGCAGCTTCTTTAATTGAGCACTTCCTTAAATGATCCGAAACATACTGCCCTAACCTATGTAACAGCATACGGTTTTGCTTCATTTTTAGCTCAATCTAATTCGTTTCTTGTACTTTGACCATCCAAAGTTACCATACCTTGTAACAATTAGCTTTGATTTCTTGATATCATCCAATCATTCCTAAAGAGGTAAGGTTTTATTTACTGTTTGGAAACACGGTAGGCGTGTATTGTGGATGTGTTGACAGCGTGATGATGAAGCTTTTGCTATCTGATTGTTATTTAGAGTTCAGTTGATTTTCTATATTAATCATGTTTAGGTAGGTGGTGATGCTGGTGGTTGTAGTAGTCTTGTGTATCTGATAGTGTGTGTGTGTGTACTATGTATATTAATGTTTCGTGATCTATCTCTCGTCCATACTGGTGAAATACATAACCAGCATACTGTGACGCAATTGTGGGCTTGAGTATCGCTAGAGGGCGTCGACCGTCTGATTGGAGGTGCTAAATCCTGTCGCCTAGCGTAAACGTCAGGGGCGCTATCGAGAGATAACCAAAATATTCGGAAAATTTCACTTTTTCCCCTCTTAAACGTTCTGATTTCCTCTGGAGATTCTAACCTCCAAGTGTACAGAGTGGTAGTGAAATGATTCGAATTTCTCATGTTGTGAATAACAAGAAAGTGTAATACCAAAATGTTGAAACGTTTACAGTTTTCTAGAAAAAAATATTTTTATCAAAACTTTTTCATCACCTGGCTGAATTATTATTTATTGAAGTACTTGATTTATGGCTATATTCATAGAAAATTGAATAAATCACAACTTTTTCCTTTGACGTATTTCAATAGATTCAATGGTTTTTGTGTAAATTAATTTAAAAGAACTCACAATTTGTTGCTTTTTCTTTGGAGCAAGTTGCTTCATAATTAGGCATTTCTATTGCACCTATCTGTTTCATTGTTAAGCAAGCCGTCTATCGGCACATATTTCTTCAAGTTCGATTCTTCGCTCTGCAGCGCGAAGATGAGCTGAGCTTCATCGAACCACCACAGTGCACATGCAAGGAACTTAAGCTTTCAGAGGTTCTGCTTTAGCGAGTGAATCATTCGAAGAATCGGCTACGTATTTCATTACACGGTTAGATTACCAACACTAATGAAGTGACAAGGAAATTGAGCTAGATGGCATCCAAGACACGGAAACAACAATTTAAGTAATATGTTTTTTTATATTTTTGAAGTTTAGCAAATCAGTAAGAGAGTTTATAGTCGAAGGTTTAAGTTAGGAATAGGAAGGGCTTCGGTACTGAAGCCAAGCTTATTGTACCTATGCCTCCAAGTGGGCACCCTCGGGAGGAAGGATGAGGTGAGAGGAGGCACCGGGTGGCCAGATCCACAGCAATGGTGCAGACATTGGCAGAGGTCCCTAAGGTTTCCCAAATTTGATAACACCTCGAAGTCTTTAGCCATCTCACTCGGTAGGTTTTACTTAGATACCTGGACTACTGCTCTCATCAATTGGAACGAATATAACATCATGGTTGGCTGCATGCATCAACGCATCCGACAGAAAGGGTAGTTATAAATACTGTACGAAAAGCTTTTGCCCCCAAATCCTTATGATAGCTGCGGTAGTTTCGCGCAAGAGCATGATGTATCTTCTTTTGAGCATCCTTGAGTTCCTAGTGCATCAAAGCTCCTGCACCGGATATAAAATCGCAGAGATTGAGTCAGGGGAACGAGCAGACACAAAATATGGAGTTAAGAAAACAAATTCAAACAACTTAGATGAACATAAAGACAACATGTGTACGCAAGAAGTTGATATAATGTTCAAGTTTAAACTGCAGAGTGAAATAGGCAGTTTCCTAAGCATGTGCCAGAAATGCTTGAATGACGAAACGTGGAATTTCCGAAATATCCTTGCTTCATATACGTAATTTTCATTTTAAGTTATATACTTTAGAAATAATATGGGCTCCAAGCCCTACTCTGTCCGTCAACTTTCTATAGCGCCGACACAACAATTAACCTCGCCGTCCGGCTGCACACCACGAAACCGTGCCCACCAAGGATTGTTTACTGATATTTAGGTATTCACTGAAACAAAGTTTGGTGTCTCTTTATAATGGCCTATAGCTATAAACCACAATAAAAACAGGCAAGTGACACTGTTAAACTATTCTTTCCCGTTACAAACTTGTAGATAAACATGTAGATAGCGTAATATCATTAATTAATATGTGGTATTGTTTAAATTCGTATAAGCACGTGTGTTCTGCACTAACGGTACTATCAGAATCTGATAATTGATTCCATTTTCTGTGGACAAAACAGATGCTATCGGTATTGTTTACCAAGGTTTATCTGATTTACTGGAACGAGAAGGACATTACAATTACTGAACCACATGGGTCACTGGGAGAGGAAGCTCTAATGCTCACGTTTCACTCTCGCTGTTACGTCACATCAACCTTGTGTGTGTTATTAAAACTGCATAGGTTATAGCGAGTATTACCCACCCACCCAGCCAGCGACAACAACAACAACTCGTTACGTGACTAAGAGAAGAGCTGCCGCCGCAAAGGCATCGCCCATGCATATAACTAACGAAGCGGCCGCGCGGTGACTGCGTCGAAGACACTGACCATTATTGTTCTCCTGCGGGAGTGGAATTGGCTTAGCTCATCAGGACCCGATCGGCACCGGCAGCACCGGCGTTTCCAATCCATAGAAAACAAGTCACGCTACGCCACAACAATAGAGAGACCCCTCCTTTCCGAAAACCCATCCCATCCCCACAGCTAGCGAGCTGGATGATAATATTTATCAAGCTCTTTTGATGGTAATGGACTCTATTGAGCCCTCCCGTCTCTAATGATCTCGGTAGTGACGCCATTAATCAGGATCTGCCTTCCTTCCTTCCTTCGCGTCGCAGCACTGCCCCAAAGGATTTGTCGGGAGCCTCTTCGTTCCTGTGATTAAAGCAATTCATGGAGAATTAATGGTTGACAAAACAATGCTAAGGTATTTGTATTGTGCGGCGAGCGGCGACCTCTCACATGATTCTTGCACATACAACTAACTCCGGGATGTGAAGCATCTGTTTTATAGCCTTCAGACGTTTGGCGAAGGGTGTACATCCGTTAGATTGCAGATATTAGAAGTTGGTTGCGTGCCTGCCACTTCCTACGTAAACATACATGTTTCATGCACATAAAGAGTTAATGTAAATGAAGTCAGTCGTTTAAAATATCAGTAATTCGAGTTAAATGTAGGTCATCAACTTGGGAACGCAGTTTAAATTTTGTGAAATATGGTTGACTCTCCTTTATCTAATGCTGAAATAAATAAAATAATTCAAAGAGGGAAGTCTCAGAATACTGAATACACCATGAAATGTATTTAGAATCACTTTGACAAATTTTATATTGAACGAAATTATAAATTTACAACAGATACTCCAACTTCTGACATTGCCAACATCTTAAAAAAATGGAGTATCAATATGAGAATCTTGTAGGCCATGCCAATGGACGCTAATGTATGTATGCCTGGTACTATCGTTCACAAAAATAA
The DNA here is from genome assembly GCA_030765045.1 of Tenodera sinensis. Lineage (NCBI taxonomy): Eukaryota > Metazoa > Arthropoda > Insecta > Mantodea > Mantidae > Tenodera > Tenodera sinensis. Next base: position 176,863,725 of record CM060961.1, on the reverse strand, counting down.
ATACCCATCTTCGGTGAGACGTGTGTGAAGGGTCACCTAATTTTCAGGCGTGCTTGCATAGGTGGTATGAGAATTAAATTAGTCATGTGCTTACCTTGCTGCTCGGAGGACATGACAGCCATGTCACCTCGCAACTCACCTCACCTCGTAGTTTTGAAAAGCAATATTTCAGCAATCGTTCTACATTAACGGGCAAACATTGCAGATTCAACTTTAGTGAATCTGTAGGACATATGTTCTTATGGAGTTTCTGTTAAGTTGTGGCCTAGAACTAAAATGATTCAGCTTTGGTGCTAGACCTATAAAACGTGAGTTTAATCAGTCAGATTGAACTCCACTATTCGCTACATCTGTGCTGGCTAAGGCGTGTTCTTTCAAATGAACAGTGTGGATTCGAATCCCATTTATCATATTCCTTTTCATTTCCCTTTTTCTTTTTTATTTCTTAACGGGAACATTATTATTTATATAACCCGTGCGAAATATAAAATTATACAAACTAATGGAATCTATTTCTAATAAAGCTCCTCCTTTAGGTATTTTTATTCCGCGTACCATTGTAATCTTTCCCACCGTCTTATTAATACTGTAGTATGATGGAAATTTTACAAATGAATGCTTCCTAAGATACCAATTGCTGAAAATGAAGCAGGGAACACGCCTACCTCAATTGTCTAACTTCCCCTTGAAATTAATATTTCCGTTAACAAATTTTCATTCAAAAGCATCTCTGTGAATTTCGTAGGCTATTACCATATTGAAATATATAAGTGTGTAATAGTGTAAATTACCAGATCTGGATGCCAGTGAATATGACACATTAAACAGAACAGAATGCAGTTGTTGAAACAACCTTTGCACCCAGCAAGGTTGTCATGCTGTACATGTTTCTTTTAAGACGTTAGTAATTACTAGGAATCGAACCTTCATACAGGAAACAAAAGGTTGCGGAGTTTGGACTATAGGTAGCAGAAAGTTCACAGTGTCACATGATCACAACACAGAGGAGACGAGGTAATGTTCACGCTTTAACGTTGCATAACTTATAAGCAATGCTATCACCATTTGCAGTAAATATTCTCTCCCAAATTCTTGTACACGTTCAGCACTACGTGAATATTACTATATTCGTGCTGGAGACATTTTATCTTATGTGAAATACTGTGACACACTATGCACTGCACGCAGTGGGTCCAGTTGTGTTGTGTGTTGTGACTGTCCTCATGCAATGAAGTCACGCAGTGGAAATAACTTGCGATCGCCTCATTTGGCGATAGATGTATAAAGATTTGAAGCCTAGTAACTACAACACAGCATTTAAATAACATTTCACAGACTACGTAATTCTTTAATTCGTGAAGTAGTCTTAATAAATGTAGCTCGTGATAGCCAAATTCTCTAGATAAATTGACAATCACTCGTGTCATTAGTTATGATAACATCACACAGGCAGTAGTAACTTGAGTAGAGATGACCAGTGTACCAATACAAGGGCTGTCTGAAGATGGGTCATATTAATAAACAATTTAATAGTAATGATAATAATAATTATAATAATGATAATGATGATTATAATCATGGTAATGATAATAAATATAAATATTATTATTATTATTATTATTATTATTATTATTATTATTATTATTATTATTATTATTATTATTATTATTATTATTATTATTATTATTATTATTATTATTATTATTATTATTATTAGTATTAGTATTAGTATTAGTATTAGTATTAGTATTAGTATTAGTATTAGTATTAGTATTAGTATTAGTATTAGTATTAGTATTAGTATTAGTATTATTATTAGTATTAGTATTAGTATTATTATTAGTATTATTAGTATTGTTATTAGTATTATTAGTATTGTTATTAGTATTATTAGTATTATTATCATTATTATTATTATTATTATCATTATTATTATCATTATTATTATTATCATTATTATTATTATTATTATTATTATTATTATTATTATTATTATTATCATCATTATTCGTTGGATATTTTACTTACTGATGAGCTATCTAGGAGGCAGAGGAACATTATGTATTGTGTTAAACTCGCGCGCGCGCGCGTGTGTGTGTGTGTGTGTGTGTGTGTGTGTGTGTGTACATGACATTTTAGAGAATCCCCCACTCTTTGAACTAGACACTCTTTACGTGGGAGTTTTCCTTAGTTGTTATTTTCTCAAAATGACCCAATGATGGCGGTTTGGGTAACTCAATTAGTTAGACGCTGGCCTGCTAATCCCAAGGTCCCAGGTTCAAATTTGGGCCAGACCGATGCTTCTTAAGTGTGCTTAAAAATGATGGCTCCATGTCAGTAGATTTATTGGCATGTAAAAGAACTGCAGGACAAAATTCCGGCACACCAAGAACGCTTATGTGATCCTGACATTTGACAGCGTTGTTAAACAACAACATAATTTTTATTTTGTGACCCAACGATCTTCGTATACCACATATTTAAGACTTTTACAAGCATAACAATAATGAGAACATGACAACATAAAAAATTCATGTGGTGACTGCAAACGTACAACTCCACTTAAAAGATTGGACGTCGCCAACTGAAGAAAATTGTTGGATGACTCGTCCACTTCAAGTATCAAAGCCGCTGTTAGGGTAAAACCCGTAACAGTTCTTGTAATGCTGTAGATGCAAGATATAATGGCCAATAACAGAGGGGCGTCTTGACTTCTCATTAATTTTTTTTTTTTCGCGGTTGAAGGAAATTCCAAGTCCTTGCTCATTTGTGTTCTGTTTGCTTACATTTTTGTTGGTTTATTTGTCTGTGTTTTGCTCATTCGTCGGTTGGTTAGCTGGTTTAATGGCACTTAGAAACTGAAGCTCCGCTCAGCCATCCAATCCCATTCACTGGAAGAGATCCGAAGTAACAATAGGACGGAATTGAGAAAACGTCCGGAACGAAAGAGGGAGATGCCCTCTCTAGAATTTCAGGGAATTAAAGAATACCTTCTTGGAATCAAAGTGCCACTAGTTACCAGGAAAATTTGGTGTTTTTCTTGGAAAGCCAATTCCTGTGTGGTATGGTATATTTGATCAGGAGTACTTTATATCTCTGCTAGAGCTACTGGGACTGGACAAATGAGGTACAAATTTATGCAACTATGAATAAAGTTGTGACGTAAGAAAATTATATCTTGTTTAGCAAGAACTTCTATATTCACAGTATTAGATAGAGATTGCATATCTTACTTTGCAATGGCTAGATGCAATACAAGCAAATATTGATTTCAGGTGCAACAACATTGGACGAATGAATAAAATGAAATTGGTGAAATGATGTTCAGATGACCCCGAGGTCCATGGAGCTTTAAGTTACCCGACATTCGTCTTCTCAGGGTAGGGAAAACCTCGGAAAAAAAATCTTACCCGGATAACTTACCCAAAGCGAGATTCGAACGCGCGACCTCTTGAACGTGAGGCAGACACGGTAACCATCACGCTACCGAGGCGGGCTTTCATGCCACCTCTAATATATAAGATTATATAGGCAGTTTTTAACCTTTCGAACAATTGGTCAGCAACAATGATACTCACCCACTTTACAATGGTTTTACTCTTTGGTTTACCACATTAAATTGACACACACATTCATAATCCCATTCATACTTCCTGACTACAGGGAGTATGGGAAGTAATCCTACCTGAAGAAATATTTGCCCCTCCAGCCGAGCATATAACCCAGAAGTTCTGGATGTTGGGGCCTGAGAGACCCCACGTTTATTTAAACGTTATGGGTTTCGAACGGACGCACCTACGCCTGACAAGGGCATCTAATATGACACCTACTCAATTGTGTAGTGGAGAGACAATGTCTGTAAATTTGTTTAGTTCCAACAATGACTAATCCACAGTTACGTGTCGCAGAAGTCAACTCTGCGCGCCTACTCTTATTATATACTATCTACTAATATGTTTTGCAGTTTTTGCAAGTTGCAAGTAGTATGTTGCTACTTATCATTAACAAGAGTAAAAGGAATGAGCAAAAGATAGTGCATCATCTACCTTGTGATGATGATGCTTACACATGTATCACAATTTATATGAATTGGATGATTATTTAAACCATCTTCAGAATCAGCAAGTGATCATGAAGAAGAGGTTGAAGGTAACCTATATCATAATAACATTATTTTGTAAGTAACATCATATACTTGTGAAAGATATTATTATTATTATTATTATTATTATTATTATTATTATTATTATTATTATTATTATTATTATTATTATTATTATTATTATTATTATTATTATTATTATTATTATTATTATTATTATTATTATTATTATTATTATTATTATTATTGTTATTATTATTGTTATTGTTATTGTTATTGTTATTGTTATTGTTATTGTTATTGTTATTGTTATTGTTATTGTTATTGTTATTGTTATTGTTATTCTTATTGTTATTCTTATTGTTATTCTTATTGTTATTATTATTGTTATTATTATTGTTATTATTATTATTATTATTATTATTATTATTATTATTATTATTATTATTATTATTATTATTATTATTATTATTATTATTATTATTATTATTATTATTATTATTATTATTATTATTATTATTATTATTATTATTATTGACAGTAATTTCAAATTGTATACCTGAACCAGTGCAACCTGCTTCACAATCTTTAAAAGCTTTGAAATTTTAAACGTTTTAATTCGTAAAAAATTTGTTTCATAATGCAAAATGGTTAACTTTATGAACAAGATTAAATATTTGTATAGGAGGTATAGCGAATTTACAAGTGTATTGATGCATATTGAAATAGTAATTTTGTGAAGCATTTCTGTAAATTAGGCTTTTTATTTGCAAGTGGTTTGTAAGTGAAGCTTTTCTATTTTCCATCTGCATACTCTATTAATTACCAGTTACGACGACGACGTTGATGATGAATTTCTTTATAGTTATAGAGAAACGTAATTTGTAATCACATGTTTAAATGTTGCTTGCTATGGCTCTAAAATTAAATATACTTTCCATGGTATCGCGAGAAACAACTGAATGGTGACAGACTTACAAAGTATAGAATAATTATTGAAATCAATACTAGCGGATGTCTCGGAAATGGATGCTAATATAAAAACGACGTCTGTAATAAATTGTGTATTTTAAAAGAATCTACTGTTTTTGTGCAGTACATTTTAACTTATCTCCTAACATTTAGCAGTTTTGCATTACACTAATTCCTAATGAATGAAGGGAATTTCACAGGCTATTTTCAGAAAATTCGAAGTATAGCACATTTCATTTATAATACAAATAGTTTAATAATGGAGTGTTAATAACAAATTGAGGTCACTTTTAATAAATAAAGCATTTCGAAAAAGTTTACAAGTACAGAGTATTCTGAAAGGAGGGGATTTTCTTGAAAATCTTTGTATCTTTGGAATATACTGAATTAAAAACCATGTTAGCTATTTATTGAAGTTTCTTGTCTTAATTATGCTATCGTAACCACACTCGTACACACAAACAAGCACACATACATACACATGGACCTTTCTGTACTGTTGGGATTCTCAAGACGTGTGCGTACAGAATTTTTGGGTTGAATGTACTACCTTGCCTACCAACTCAGTACTACGTTGTAGAGAGGTAATAAGAGACGTTGTGTTTATATTTAGTCACTTCATCCATGAATTCTTCCCACAAACTTACCTTACAAAACCTTGTTGTTCTGTCTACTTCATGTTAATCCGATTAAGACTTATAGAAATGATTTTGTAATCTATTTTTCTTGTAGGTATAATGGATATAAAGGCAATAAGTAGGCTTAATCGACAGTGTAATCTTTTAAGAATTGGTGGCTATGTAATGACTGAAATTCCACTCTCTTTACATAAAGAATGAATAAGAAGGAAAGAATAATGTCTCCCCATCAGGGAAAGGTATAAGTACAAATTTGAAATGAAACCAAAAACAATAAATATCTCGGAAACAGTTAACACAAAAAAGAAAACTAAATTAGATATAAATTGTATGCTTTAGTGCAATCTACATGTTTTGCGTAGTATGACTTTGTTTATCTCTTGGTGTTTAAGAGCTATGCAAACTTCATTCAGAAGAAAGAGTACTCCAGAGGGTATTCTCAGAAAATTCAAAATGTAAATTTAATTTGTCATGAAAATATCTTAAAGCTATGGTATTATTCTGCAAAATTGTTGGAGCCATTTTTGAGAAAATCAAAATTTGTGAAAGCTTTGTAATGTATTAGTAGTTAACATCGGGGGATTTTCTTAATGTCCCTGTTGCATCCTTGGAAGATGCCGAACTTAAATAGCAAGTCTGATATTTAACCGGCTGTGCTGTTTGGACACAAGTACGCTCCTTTTTCTAAAAATGCGTTGTTTCTATTCAGGGAACTTCAGTGGTTTTTGAGAAAAAAGAGATCCAGAAAAAGGTCAAATTACAATTCAACAAGTAAATAATTGAAGCAAACCTATTGTATGGAGGGGAAGGTTGGTCAGTAAGGAATCAGGAAATAAGTAATTTAACAGATGTTGAAATGAAAGGTAGAAGAATAGGGAGAAGACTAGGAAGGACAGAATCCGGAAGGTAAAGTTTAATAGAAGAAACTTTGCAGAATAGACAGTTGTAATGGTATAGACACGTGTTGAGGATGGAGTAAGGGAGAAGGCCAAAACAAACGATAGAAGTAAGAGCAGAAAGAAGAAGAGGGAACGAAAGACCGAGGAAATAATTTGTGGATAATATAGGGCATGACAAGGAAGAGAGGAAAGGCTATAGGAGGATAAGAACATCGGAGGCAATGGATCCAGTAGTCCCGAAGCTGTAAGGCACAAGGTTAAGAGAAAGAAGCTTTTTTTTTTTTTTTTTTTTTTTTTTTTTTTTCAGGGAATTTCAAAAGTGCACTTCCGAAGGGATTGTGACCTCCTTGGACTAGAATACTTCCTCTAGTTACTATGGACAGCAATACAGAAATTAACAATTGCGTTGAGTAATTCTCTGGTTTCTGTAGTGACGATGCTGTTTCCTGTGACCAGTTTAAATATACCACACAACTTCCTCTAGTCCAAGTTAGCTAAGCTCAGTTATTATTTGAACCAGAAGCTGTGGGCACCTGTTTTTCCTACGCTAACGAGATAGTGGCCGTCCGGCGTACTACGTAGCTACTTGGAAGAAGGGCAGGAAGAGTGGAACGGTTGTGGCATCGCCCTTGTTATGCAATGCTGAATGTCACTGGCCCTCGCCAAGAGGCTTCTACAGGGGCTGGGCGGAGCACCTCGCCGTAACATTTCACACGCCCTTCACCATACTCTATCACTGAGGTCAATGCAACTGATCTCCCACCTCATTACAATCCAGATGAAATCAGTTAGCTGTACGCCAACCCGTTTCTGCCCGGAACGAAGAAAACTTTTTCAATTCATCCCCCTCACTTCTTGCTCTGCTGCGGCGGGAGATACACATCTATTTTGTCTCTTAGCTTGTTGTTAGTGAAAGTATAAACAACACGTATAGTTGGAATGTAATCGCTTGGGCAGAGGTGTTACTACTTACATGTATTTAAAGTGCGATGCATGCAATACTTCAACTTTTTTTCCGTTGTGGTAACGAGATAATAAAATGCTGTTAAACTGCTTTACCTTGTCTTAATCTCAGATCGGGATTAAAACATATTACTGCTTGGGGCTAGAGGTAATTAGGCTCCTCTTGTTCGCAACTCAGCAGACATTCAGTTTTCTTCCACTCTTAACGCTTCGTTGGTCACTAAGGGTCTGAGAGACCCCACGGTTATTGAAACATTATAGTTTTCGAACGAACGCACCTATGCAGTCTCCTACAAGGATATCTCACATTACACCCTATTTGATTGTTTGCTGCAGCGACAACTCTGTTTATTTCTTTAGCTCCAACAATGACTAATCTTCAGTTACGTGTCGCACAAGTCAACCAAACCATGCGCTCGTTATCTACATATCGTCGACTTTGTTTTTCCACGTTAGTTGTGCAATTTTGCTTTGGCATTGCAAGTAATATGTTATTACTTATCACTAACAGAAGTAAATCCGTGAATGACAATTTGTATCAACCAGATGACTCCAATTCTGAAGGTAAACTGAAAAGAGATTTTTAGAGAGATGAGGCCCGATAGCAGCTATTGAAACAGTGGCAGAAATCATGGGACACGGTGACGGAACCGCCGACTGGACTAAACACTTAATCCCTGACATCACACCTCGGTACTCGCGCCGGAGAGGATGTGTCAACTTTTACCTGACACAGTTCCTCACAGGTCATGGATGCTTCCAGGCCTACCTACATCGTTTTAGGCTGACGAATGCATTTACTGCTGCAAAGTCAATACAGTGGAACGCACGTTCTTTGAATGTGTTCGATAGCAACATTTACGTCTCCCGGCAGAGGACAGTTTACGCCTTCTCAGGTAACCTTCCGCATACTCACATGCGGACTGGAATCCCGCAAGCGTCGGGAAATTAGCGACATTTAAGACCTAAACTGACTATTGAGACTGTGGTTACCATCTTAAATCTCCTCTTCTTGAAGTAATTCCGCCTGTGCAGTTCCAAAAAGAAGCTCACTTTGATTCCTACAGGGTTTTTAGTTGGTAAGAATCCAATTCACCAGAGTCTTCAATTACAAATTGTACATATATTACGTTCTTATGTCGATAAACTAGTTAAAAGAAAACCTTAACAGAAAGTGTCAAAAAATGTCCACATAATTTTGTTCTGTATCGCTCTATTCCAATTTGCAGAGACAATTGCATCACGTTCTGTTCTATTTACTTTATAACATGACTACTCTTCACAGCTACAATTGTTATATATGGTGTCATATACAACTGAAATGTAATTGTTTACAATCTGTGACCAGTTGTGTGATTAAAGCAGTCAGCAGTAATATTATAACACTTATGTTTTCTGTCTCTCCTGCATCCCGCACACAATAGTTTCTCCTCCCCTATAACAGCAGTGACGTCATACCCTGAACTCGTCTTCAATACGAGCATGCTCGTGGTGTGACATGACGTCACATCGGCACTACCTATCCTGCACTGATCTATACTCTCACAGGTCTTAAAGCAAATACCACAAACTTGTTCATCTAGTGGAACTATTTATTTAAAGTTATTGCTTAATTATTAGGAAGTCTTCTGGCCTGCTCTTACTGCTGAGAAAGGCGGTTCGTTTTTCCTCTTAGTCCAAGCCACGCGAGTTTTTGTGTAGTTGGATGAGTGGTGGAATTTGACTGACAGGGAGAGAAATATTCTATCAATGATTTAATTCCTGCAAAGAATATTCCTCTTTCCGTCTTTTATTTCCATACTACTACCATATAAACTACCGAGTGAGATAGCTCGGATCTGGGAGGTGGGTTCGATTCCCATGGCCGACCCTCCGCGTCGTTGGTTTTCTTTTAGCGGGAGTTTCCCTGGTCGATTGCTGGGAAGGATAACGACATTGCCCGAATTTCACCTTCATTTCAACCTTTCGGGATCGGAAGTGTTGGCGATGGGCACGTTTAGCGCTGCTTGTGGGGATTTTTCGAACTGTAACTGCTATTCTTGACGGATGGGTGTCGTAATCACTGATCTACTGGGGTTGACCGCTGTCGACATCCATGCAGATGATGACTGCTTGGCAAACCTGGGACCCTTACGCTGGCTCGCACAACTCGCCCGGGTGCCAACATGCCCGTAGAGCGCACTCATTTTATTCGTTCTTCCTGAGATCTGACATACAACAGCCTTAACAGTTGGCTCAGTGTGGAATCCCCTCCGTCCGCACTCTACCGCTCTACCCTATAAACGCCATTTGAGTACGGGACGCTCAGTATAGGATAAGGGTTCGGAAATGTTTCGGAAATAAGAGTTACGTAACATTTATGTAAGCGCAAAAACTATATAGAATAATTCAAATAAACACAGATAGTCTGGAATTTCGGATGAGACAGCAAACGCGTCCTTTTTCAAAAGGGAAACTATATCCATTAAAACGTTCTGGGACACCAAAAGCTTCTTGTGTGAGTATGGTCACGAATCCTCCACCAGCTCAAGAAGAGCATCATCTGGTACATAAAGTTACAAATAGGGCTCAAATTGTGGCCATCTACCTGATTAGATATGTTACACCGCCGCTGCAAAGATTATGGTAAAGTATGTATGGTTGTATAGGTCGTGGGGCAATACAAGAGCAATTCCCTTAGATGCACAGTGGCAACTCTTTACCTGAAAGACTAATGGAGGGCGAAGATGTGTAATGTATGTGCAGAAGTCATAACGTTTCCGTCCACGAAGGAGTGAAGTTGGCTAGCATAGCTGTAGCACATATTGCTAATGACATTATACATTTATCAAAATTAGCATTATAACGAACAAAGTGATTTCGCCATAACTATAGGTATATGCCATCAATTACTTTAATGTGAACTGAAATTGTTTGAGCTGCACGCTGTTATGCTAATGTTTACTCATTCGCGGCAAGCTCACTCGCCTTTCCCTCCTCTTAGCCGTTACGGAGAGGGAGGGAAGGTAACCAGCTACCCCTATGCGCGTCTTACCTCACGACCTATATCGTAGTATTTGGAAAATATTTGGCAACTTAAAGAGGAAAATTTGCAAGGCAGTACATAAACATATCCGAACTGCGTCAAACTTGGGCCCTCATAATGCTCAAACCTTGCAGAAAAGAATATGCTCTGTTCATAGATACACTCAGCTTAGCTATACGCCTTATTAATTCCTTCTTTATTCTTTGGGTACTGACATATACCCAAGTAATAAAACGTATCTTATGTGTTACACTCACATAACTTTATGTGCTCCACTATCATTACCTCACATGGTATTCTTTATATTCATCTATGTACTTCTTGTAAATCGAGATAAAGGTAGAGTACATATGGGGGGATTCCACCCTAAGCCAACTTTTTAGGTTACTGTATCTCATCCCTCGAGAGGAGGGGCGTGTTGTAGCCTGGACGAGTAGCGCGAGTCAATGTGTGGGTCCCTAACGTGTGCTAGAGATTCTTCACCTCGACATCAGGGTTCACCAACCAGCCACCACCTCATGAGTTTCAACAGTGTCCACTCCAGCAGGTTAGATGACTACAACGGCACCCATTGGCTGAGAACTATAGTTACATTTCTCAAAGTCCCCACACTCGCACATTTCCAACACTTCCGATCCTGAAAGGCCGGACTGAAATGAAGGTGAAGTGAAATGGAAGGAGAGAAAATTCGGGGGATGCAATTATCCTTCCCAACGTTTGCGTAGTGACCCGGGAACCCCCCGAAAAAACCCATTGATCAGGAAGTTCGGTCACGGGTAAGGTACATACGATCTTCCGAATTCAGGTCTCACGGGTTGCCGTGAAGCTATCTCACTCGTTTATCGAGATAAAGGTTTGTACAAATATTTCCATTCCATGTTTCATTCTGCATACTTGAGCATGCAGGAGGCTGAAGCGATAGTAAAATATTTAAAAGTCAAACTATATGCTACATTTGTAACTTCTATCCTTTTCCCACCATCATGAGGAACAACAGAAAAAGTAATTTCACACTTCAAAATTTTCAGAAGTATTGGAACATTCCAACCAATAGCAACGAAAATTTCAACATTTTCAAAATTCCCTAAGTCTTTAAAATTCTAGAGGAATATTGTTATATGGGCGAGGTCTCATTTGCAGCTTGATCTCATTTGCTGGAATTGCAGATATAACAGAATTAAAGAAACTAAACACCACCTCTTCATTTCATTTTTATGAAGTCCAGAGAATGGATATTTTTCCATCGAAATAGACAAAATGATAAAAGGTAGTTCAAAGCAGCTAAGGAACCTAAATTAAAAATATGATGCGTTGCACTCGCATTACCTTTTATTGTACTAATTATTCTAACAAACTCTATCTTCATAATAGCTGAGATAAACATTTGCAGAAATTCTCTTATTGCTCATTTCCCTGTAGGTGCAAGAGGAACATGGCAATATAGTAGGCTTTGAGTTGTATTCAAATACTTTAAAGCGGTCGCTATATGAAGCGATCTGTAAAGAAGCGAATAAAGATCTTCCATTGTAAAAGACACAAATAACGAAGAATTTCCCCGAAATGGTTCACTCCACATAAAATTCATTCGGACATAACGTGTGTTTTAACGAGATCTATGATTTTTGTTTAGTAAGATTTGGTGTATCGCTTATGGTTTAGCAGTTATACCAAAGTCATCAAGAGTAAACAGGACTACATAGTCATAGCCAAAAATTCAAAATATACATTTTATTTGCCGTGAAATTATCAAATTTACGGCATTTTAATCAAAATCGTTAGTCCTCTTTATGAGAAAATGAAAATTTTCGAAAAATGTTTCGTGTAAAGGATAGTTTAGGGTGGAAGAATTTTCTTCAAATCTTCGTGTGGCATCTTTGAAAGACTTAAATATAAACTTTGATTTTTAACTGACTTATCGTTTTTGAGTTACGCTGTTCAGTTACACACACACGCGCACGCGCGCACACAGGCACGCACCTTTTTCTAAAACTGCTTTGTGGATTCAGGGGGCCTCAAAACATACATTTTCCGTGAAATCTCGACATGGAAATTGTAGGTGCAACACAATATTTGCCCTGCTACCTTTACGTAGTAGAGAAAGTATAAATGGTGTTCCTAAGCAGTGATTTGAGTTGGCGTCTTGTAGCACAGCGAGCAGGGCAAAGCAATCATTTGAGTGGTGCTTGCCTACCATACATACACTATGCAGGGGATGCCGGTCACTACTGGTATAACAGCTATTCCGCACGACTTCATTAGTGAAAATGAGGTCCCATGTACCGAGCCTTGATAATGGGGACGATAATTGTAACACAATGGGACTAATTACTGTGCGCAGCATCGTGATTAAAATTAAATGGAGAGCTGGGAGAGTGGGTGGACGTCACAGACTCCCCTCGGTTACAGCACACAGGTAGTAGTATTATTATTAATGAAATATTTACGGATGCTAATCCCATTAGGATAGCCCTCGTTACGTGCAGAAATGTGTTACTGTTTTCAGTTCCCACAGTGCTTAAATAGAATTGGGCTTCATATTATGGGTCATCGAGAGCTCTTCCTCTATTACGTTTATCCTGAAATTGTATGAAGAATTTAACGTACAGTCTGCACAAATATGCAACTCGCCATCATTCCCACTGAAAAATCGGTGTTCAGGTTCTGATAGACTTACAAATGTGACGTATATTTATAATTTAAATAGCGTCAAAATAGTATTACTAATGTATTTCAATATTTAACTGATATGTCATACTTTCTGTTAACTTTGCATAACTACAAATCAAAAATAGAGTGGTAAACTTAGTTTAAATTGTGAAGAAGAAATAGGTAATCCGAAAAAAGTATAGCAACTTAAAGCAAGGGAATTGGCCAAAAAAAATAAACAAAAGAAACTACAAAGATACAGCTTATAAGTATTAACAGAAGCCTGTGTAGAAATGGATAAAGTTTTGAAAATATTTTAAAATTATGAAGAGCTCGGTGCTTACTGTTCAAATAGGTAAGTCGCCCTCTTCCCTTTTGCTCAGCATTGTACTTAGGTTTTCTTAGTAACACCACAGCACTATTAATTGACAATATGGCAGACCCCACTCCTGACACCAATGTGAGAAATTACAAGTCCAGGTACTTTATTCGTGACTTTGTCTTCTAAAACTGAAGCACAAAAGCACAGTTCTGTTTTATCGTTATTAAGTCAACAATTCGTCGTGACCTTGGAACTTACAGATTTTCTCCTTTGACACATACTTCAGTCTTTCATGACGCGTCGACGGTCATGAACTACTTCACGCAGCTACGTACAACGACTTGACAGTTATACATACATTCTCTCAACAATGGCTGCTCACATCCTTAAAACCAACTGCTAATAGCTGTCTGGTTCAACACCTAACGACTCCATTTGGCTGCTCTCGCCGTCTCGACTCGCTTATACAGGCGCGAATGACGTACCACGGAGTTGGATGGAATTGACCTTTTCTTGAACTTCTTATAAACAAGCCGGCAGTCGAAAACATCGCTAACAATCTGGAAGTGCTTTGTTCTGAATTCCCCAATGTCGCTGTTTTCTCACGACGAAATAGAGTGAGCTACGTTAATCTTGAACGTCTAGTGAGTGAAGGTCCGTGTCATAATTTCAAATAAAATCAACTGCGATGTTGTATTTAGCACGATAACCTTATTATTTTGGAATAAGTTAGTGTTATGAAGCCTCATTTTTTTACTTTCTCTACTGGTAAGTAGGGGAACTATTGTATTCCACCCAAAAATTCGATTTCGAGATTTCACCGGAAATGTTTTGACACCCCTAAATCGAAAAAAAGCATTTTTAGAAAAAAGGTCTCTCTCTCTCTCTCTCTCTCTGTGTGTGTGTGTGTGTGTGTGTGTGTGTGTGTGTGTGTGTGTGTGTGTGTGTCTGTGTCAGTGTCAGTGTCAGTCTGTGTATCAGTTTGTGCACAGCATAACTAAAAAACGAAAAGTCGGTTAAAAACCAAAGTTGGTATTTAAGTTTAATGTCTTTCAAGGATATAAAACGAATATTTTGAAGAATATAGCCCCACCCTGAACTACCCTTTAGATGGAAAGTTTTTGGAAATTTTTTATTTTCTTGAAACTGACTCTGACGATTTTGATTAAAATATTATATGTTTGAGACATTTTTATGAAAAATGAAATGTATATCTTGAATTTTCTGGCTATAGCACCAGTAGTCTGGACAAGTTTTGCACAACTGGAAAGCCGTAAGAGATAGACCAAATGTTACTCTACAAAAAATGTAGATCTTGCTAAAATACCCAATTTATGTCTAAATAAATTTTCTTGTAGGCTGAACAATTTCGGAGATATTATTATTATTATTATTATTATTATTATTATTATTATTATTATTATTATTATTATTATTATTATTATTATTATTATTATTATTATTATTATTATTACTATTACTATTACTATTACTATTACTATTACTATTACTATTACTATTACTATTACTATTACTATTACTATTACTATTACTATTACTATTACTATTACTATTACTATTACTATTACTATTACTATTACTATTACTATTACTATTACTATTACTATTACTATTACTATTACTATTACTATTACTATTACTATTACTATTACTATTACTATTACTATTACTATTACTATTACTATTATTATTATTATTATTATTATTATTATTATTATTATTATTATTATTATTATTATTATTATTATTATTATTATTATTATTATTATTATTATTATTATTATTATTATTATTATTATTATTATTATTATTATTATTATTATTATTATTATTATTATTATTATTATTATTATTATTATTATTATTATTATTATTATTATTATTATTATTATTATTCCTATTCCTATTTCTAGCCAACAATCGCTTACCTTCTCATTTGCGGTTGAAGTAGTTGGTTTTTCTTCGTTTATCTTGGTCTTTGCTCGACTTTGTAGCAGAGAAAATTTATATGGAGAGAAGGAATGACACTTGCAGAACTTGTCCTTCAATATATTGTTAGTGGCGAGCAAGTATCAGCCGAAATATCGAAAATTGGAAACACACTATAGATTGTGCAATATGGTTATCAACTGAAGCTACACAACTCTATAAACGGGAAGTCATGTCTACTCATCTGTTTATAAAGAGAATAATATGTTTGACGTATAAATGCCTTCGAGTTAGTACATGGTTCAAAATATGAATTATAAATGAATATCAGCTTTAAATGACCCCTACAAACTTTGAGTTAAATCCGGCAAATGTTGGCAGTCAGTACGAAATGGAAGCTCTCTGAACACTAATCTTTGTTGTGGGAATTTATTTCCGTGCATTGAAACAAGTGTGTGCAGAAATGTTTTATTAGGTAGCTATATAAGCCGAAATAAGAGTCAAAACTTCAACATTTGACATGTTAGATACATAATCACTAACTATTTTAAGTATTCTTGCAAAACGTAAATTTTCTATTCATTTGAAGTTCAAGATAAAACATTTGTAGACATTCCTTCATTACGAAATAATTACAAAGGGGACGTAGGAGTATCAGACGACGGCCAAACCTTTAAAAAGTGGGTCACTCTATGCTGCCTTTTAAAAGCAAAGGAATGATAGCAACACTAAACAGAATAGCAGATCTAATACATTCACATGACCTTCTCTAACCATTTTGAACAAACTTTTATCTACTTCATGTTAAACGAGACAAATATTTGTAGAAATGTTTTTATTACATATCTTCCTTATAGTTACAATGGGAATAGAAAAATAACTAGTCCTAAGATAGTAAAATACCTTAAGATATGCTTGCTATGTGATGGCTTTGGAGTTCCATTCTCTGTGCATAACAAAAAAGGGACCTTCCATTTTGAGAAGTATGCATTTTAAATTAAAACATGCATGTACTTGTTATTGAAACCAATAGCAAGGAATACATCGAAAACGATGAATTCCACAAAAAAGAGAGAAAGAAAGAAAGATGTTTAACATAAACTGTATTTCTTAACGAGATCTAATTTTTTGTAGTATTATTTTGTCTATACCTTACGGTTTACCAGTTATGCAATATTTAAGAATGAAGAGGATTTTGGAATATGTTTACGGAAAATACAAGAGATATACATTTCATTTGTCACGAAAATGTTATGCATATATAGTATTTTAATCTAAACCAATTTTAGAAAATCAGAATTGTCGATTCATTTTCCATGTAAAGCAGAGTTTGTGATGGGAATCTCTTAAACTTTGTGTTTGATCTTTGGAGGCACTGAATTTAAATATTTAGCCGTGAATTTGTTCCTTGTATATCGAGGAAGGTTACTACAAGCTCTTCAAATTTGTCAGCCGGTATTTCTTGAAAGATCCATTCCAATGTGCGAACTTTAAATCTTCGGTGCGTACGTGTGAAGCAATTCATTACCATTTATGTGAACTGGCAACTTCTTGCATGTCGATGTAAATCCTACGGCAGCCGTGAAATGTGAACAGCCTTGGTATCGACTACCTCTTGACTGGAGTTAAGCAGTGTTACAAAATAAATAAATAAAAAAATGGAAGAAAGAAATCGAATTAGCTATCTGATTCCAAGTACTCACGTCCCAGTGCGATGAATGTTATATTAATTTCTCTTTCTTGACATCAATATAAATGTACAGTCCAAGTATCACCTCTTGGACCCTGAGTGGAATGCGGAAGCATGATTGTTTTGAAACGATAAGCTCACGGTAAAATAAGTTGCTAGTATCTTACGTGAAGTCAACATTCATGTCACTAGTAGTTCAGTTCATATCTCGCTCTTAAGCAAGATAACAAATTTTTTTCTGGACTACAGTTAAAATTTCTTTGGAATGCTAACTCCGTCTGCTTCCTGGCAACCGTCAGCTTTGACCTTGGGGTTTTTGTGGTGTCCTGGCAGCTAGGCGAATACTGGAATACTTAATTATCATCTACTCTGATTTCAATTTCATAGTTTCTCTTTTATTCCCTTTTGTTTGCATCGTTCAGGTGCCCTCTAGGTTTTGTGGCGCATTGTGGTGCTCAAAGGAAAGAGTGCTCCCCGTGGACACAAGAGGGCTGATTGGTCGACAAGTTGAACATTGCCCTCTCTATTATTAGCGACTTCCGCGCGTCTCGTGGCCTGTCTATGTGTGGCTATGGCCTTTTTACTTTATCCCTCCTTTTTGGGGAGTGGTGGCTACAATGGATCAGTGTATGTCTAAGTGCATGAAGTGTTCCCCTCCGGGTATCACCTATAGTTACATATTAAATACACATAACCTCCTTAAATATATGTTTGAGATCATTTTGAGGTTATATTGAGATTATTAGATAATTTTAATTCTTGTCCGCAGTCATAAATGAGTAGTTTTATTAATATAGGTGTCTAAATCAGAGAGAGAGAGAGAGAGATTTGGTACTAAGACGTAAGGTTAGATAAAATACTACCATTTTTCTTTGAATTCATTAAATAAGTCAGGTACAGATTAATTAGATAAAAGAAGCAGCCTTGAAGTTTGGGCTTTCGAAATCTTCCTTTTAATGTTCAGATTTAGTATTGCTGCTTTTATGTACCTGTTATTATATAATTTACTTACTTTTATTAAAATTATTCCTTTAAAGATTCATATTTGTTTCTGTATCTCCCAATACATTGCCTATTATAAGCTCGGATAATTCGAAGAGTATGTGAAACTCATCAATTAAACTAACGTCAAGGCGTTATAGCTATAATGCCCCCTTTTTTAAGTTTTAATGTCTTCTAACCGGTTGGGTCGTATTGAACTGCGAGTGAAATGGGCTCCTTGTGGCTTAGGATTATCGACGCTCATTTTCAGGACAAGCAAAACCCCGGAGAAACCTTACCCAAGTAATTTACTCCAACCGACATGCGAACTCGCGACCTCTTGAATGTGAGGTAGCATTTTATCCCCACACTATAGAAGTGTGATCAAGTTAAATTTTTCTATACTTTTTATAATGTAATTAATGAACTTTCTCATTTCTAAGAAACAAATGACAGAGAAGAAAAACTCTTCCCAACTTAAACATTTTGTTTGCTAAGTTAGTCAAGTCAAAAATTATTCTTACGCCGCAAATTTATCTTAGGATGGAAACTAATAGAGTAGTTACTAATGTGTACTGCTGCACTAATTTTCTACAAAATTTAAATGTTATACCTATATAACGAGCGGAAAGGAAACAAGAGTGCAACAACTTGGGTTAAAATTAAAATGTCTAAATAAAAGTGAACAGTAACTAAGACTAACAATGCAGTTCAGCGAAAGTTTGAACACACATCCGTTTCTGTATCTATTACTCGCTCCCCACACACATATTCTCTCTCTCTCTCTCTCTCTCTCTCTCTCTCTCTCTCTCTCTCTCTCTCTCTCGTACAGATTCATTTATTAACAAAGTTAGTGACATTTACGCTAATAGAAAAAAGTCGAAAATCATTCTCTTCAGCTCTGAAAATTGAAATTGACTGTAGAAGTAGCAAATTGAGAAACAACTGAACAACTGTCATACCGTGATTTCTGAATAATATGTGCATATATTCTAGTGCACGGAAACGAGCCAGTAATTGTAACATTGGTTTGTACATGTAATGGAATGTTGAAACGTCTGCAGCCCAACTTTATCTGGTCAAGCAATTCCTTTATATGAATTGGTGCCCAATTTTCCGTTATGGAGTTCCAAAATTTCATAAAAATGAAGCCTTAATATCCATGTTTAAAACCTTACATGCATTCGCGTGCGCGCACACACACACACACACACACACACACACACACACACACACACACACACACACACACACACACACACACACACACACACACACACACACACACACACAAAAGCAAAGAAATACTTTTTGTGGTTTGGCAGATGATGAACGCCAGTATTTTATTCTCTAAAGCGAATATTTTAAATAGTTCTATTACAATGAAAGGTAAAACCTTAGGTAATAAAACTGGCTTTAGCCGCAATTACTTCTTTAGGTGATTTCAAAACTAAAATTGGACTTGAATAAAATGCAAATTTTAAATTATTTGATCTAAAAGCGAGTAAATAATTAATAACAATAATAATTAATAATGGTGATGGTGATGCTCGTGATCATGATGATGAAGAGGTTAAGATATGAATTTGAGAAGAGAGATTACCAGACAAAAGAGGGAAGGTGACTCATGCTCATCATCATGAGTGCAGAAAAATTGTTTTTTCTCGATTTGATATCT
The DNA here is from genome assembly GCA_030765045.1 of Tenodera sinensis. Taxonomy (NCBI): domain Eukaryota; kingdom Metazoa; phylum Arthropoda; class Insecta; order Mantodea; family Mantidae; genus Tenodera; species Tenodera sinensis. Next base: position 176,843,859 of record CM060961.1, on the reverse strand, counting down.
TTACTACACTATCTGCCCTATACGCATTAAATTTTGTTGTGCTCCTAGAATCTTTCAAGCATATGCTCCATTTAGGTGACTTCAACTTCAGTCTCTGATTTTAAAACCTGAAAGTTTATATGCAAAGAGGAGTGTGAAAATATTTTTAATGTCCGTCAAAGCAAAGAAATGAATTACTTTAAAAGTAATTACTTTTCTTGCTTCAGAGATTGAGGTGTTTGTTGGGCAATTAAGGTTTATAAAATAATAGAATTAGAGGAAGAACGGCATATGTAGCAAAATAATTCAGGCAAGAAAGGGTTAAGATAATAAGACAGGCTGTATAAAGTACTAGCCACTTAGATTAAGGTTTTTATTTCTCCTGCCGTTTCAGATCTCCCAGAAGAAGAATAGTTCACAAAACATTGGTGTTATGGGATCTTTCTGGGTCACCTAATTTATCAAGACAGTCTGCCATCTTGGAATCGATGGAAATATACCAATTCATCTTCTGCATGTTGTAGTTGTGCTCCGTATAACTTTAAAGTATATTTAATTAACTATAGCAAACTAAAATTTGCCAATATGAACTACCTTGTTCATTGGATTCAAAGACATTAAAATACGTATTTTATATCGCACTTATTTTGTTGCATCTTGCCTGGATCTTGTAATGTCGTTATGACGGTTTTAAAAAACTATTTTGGTTAAGTGCGTGTTACATTTATTATAATTATTGATATTGTTAATCTTTGAGGGCAGGGTAAAAGCTAGCCTGTAGGTATTTCAGTTTCCAGTTATTATGAAGCAAGTTAAAAGCCCTACCTGCCCCACAGTTTGTTTTAAAAGAGTCCTGAATGAAAGGGGGGACCAGTCCCCTTTTCTTCTTGGTTATTAGTGAGGCCATGTAATCGACAAGCTCTCATATTCTTTCATCTCGCTTGAATTTTATAATAACTTAATAGAAAGGCGTCGTGAAACGCTTGGCGTTGCTAAACTTTAATAGAAGATGATAAAAAACGCTCCTTTTTGGGAGGGGTTGATTACCTTCCTATATGGAAATTATTGCTACATAGTCCAAAATTGCTTGTACATGAGAGACCCCCATCGAAACTAAGGCGGAGGTTGAGGCGGCAATTTGCGTGAAACTGCGCCAGACACCCACTACTGCTGTCATTAACGGCCACCCTGCATCGTGATCCGTTCATTCCCAACGGGTACAAGATGCCACTTCGATTGATTATTTTCAGAGATTGCTAGTTTGGGTACACTATTTTTTATTTGCTTTTTATCCCCGAAATGGTCGACAGCTGTAGATGAAAACCTTCTGATATACTTACCTACCTGATACATCGTAAAAACTTGATAATGTGTACTTAACACTAATGGTTTTACAATGTTACAAAATTGCAGAACTCGTTTTAAGTGTTCATAAGTGTTCACACCGAGGAGAATATAAACAGTACTGAGGGGGTCAGTTAAGTGGTAACATGAGAGGCTCGCAGTGTGGACATCCCGGGTTCGATTCCCATTGAACCGGCCACTCTGACCTTAGGTTTTCTTCCCCTAACTCCGTAAGCAAGTGTAAAGGTGCTTCCCTTCTATCAGGAGTTTCCAATCCATCATTTCTTTTAATCTTCACGTGCTTGAGGGACCAGGCGAAGGCAATCTTGTGGATGGCTAACCGGTAGTCCCTTCTGTCAGTTCGATCCTGGGACACCAAGAATGTGGTGAGGCAGGCAGGATCGCAGGATCAGGATTGGCGCATATCTATACGCTATCTATAGGGACAGAGTTCCGACCCCTTCAATTGTCGTGCTGCGGGGTGCTCTGACGAGACTAGATATATGTTGGAGTGGACATTCAGCCCTCCCGCAGAGCAGTTTTTCGGATTGGTTGACCTGGGGGGGCAGTGGTGCCCTATACCCATGTCTGAATGTCCTCCCTACCACTAACCTGGAGAGCTAGTAGATGATATGCTACATTGCCGGTTTTCGGTAGTCGGTAGTCTTCCCGGATGGATTGACGTGCGTACTTAGCGCACTACTTCCGACCCTGTGTAACAGCAAGAGGGCTGTTTAGAGTCAAGGTATTGCTCCAAATGAATGCCTAACTGAAGGAGAGGCACCCGATGCCACCTTCCTTGACTTTTGAGGAGGATTTTCGACTTCTGGTAAATCTAAATGATCAAGTCATTACATGTGTATGTTTTGTCCTGGCTATTAGAGCTATAACTGCAAGTATTTTGATAGCTTTAAATGTATTAATTTTGAAGAGATTTTGTATTAATCTGACTCTAAGCTTACTTAAGTAGCTCAAAATAAAATTAGTTTTAGTGTCACACCCATAAAATGTCTCAGGTCGTGATATATTTATCATGTTATATTAGATTTATTTTTCACTTATTGGTATGTATACATTTCAGTGTGTCACTTGTTTTTCTCTACGTCTAACAATTATTTTCCTACAAACCAAGCTCAAAGGTTGAGATGTTTATTGCATGGTCGTAAATGCTCCGCGACATAAACAGCGCCTGCTATACAGACTATCTGTTTTGCTTCACACTAACTAGCGGTTGGCTCAATACTACTTTCAATCATAGTCTTGCTGTGTTGTATAGCTAAACACGCTGTGTAATCACCCTGTAAAGCCAGTAATATGAATAGCATTTAGACCCACAAAAATTATTTGCACAACAGAAAAAAGAATAGTAATAATTCGCTATCAGCCGCCATTAAATTTTTCGACTAACATAAGTGCTGCATTTTTCCTTAAGTAAGCACTTATGTCACACATATAACAGTCACAATGTGACTGTGTTAATGTGTTTAATCGTAGAAATAACTTTTTAAGTATTCATTGCTGTCAGAGAAAAGGTTTTCAGTTAAACAACCACAAGATTTCTTATGCAATTATTTATTATTGTTGTTATTGTTGTTATTGTTATTATTATTATTATTGTTGTTGTTATTATTATTATTATTATTATTATTATTATTATTATTATTATTATTATTATTATTATTATTATTATTATTATTATTATTATTATTATTATTATTATTATTATTATTATTATTATTATTATTATTATTATTATTATTATTATTATTATTATTATTATTATTATTATTATTATTACTTTTTAATCGTTTCAGGTCATCTACGGACCACATTAAGCAACTCACTACATTTATATTTACTTCATTATTTATATTCATTATATTGTTTTTTTTATTTTATTATTTTTTGTTAATGACACTGTCATTTTCCAAGATCATATCAGCGTCACCGGTGTAGCGGAATTTCCTCCCGCAGGAGTTCTTAAACATGCCAGTAAATCTAATTATAAGGGGCTGTCGCCTTTAAGGACAAACATCGCCTTGGGCCCTGTTCGAACCCACGACCTCGGGATCGGTAGGGCAGCGCGTAAGCAACTAAGCCACCAGGTCGAAGATCCAGTAGGTAGAGGTCCCCTCGAAAACGTATTGATAAATATTTATCACGGCAAGATGTTTATTTTCTATGATTACTTTCTGGAATAGCTATCAACACATACAATTGGTAAATGAAGTAGGTAATAATGTATAGCGGTTTTAATAAAATTGATACCATGGTACAATTTTGGGGGTAATTCTTTAGACACATGGAATCATATGGACACTAGCAGTTGTTAGTCCTATATCGGATGATTCCGAATACTAAGTCCCAATTTGGATTTTCCTTTTCAAAAAGTTCCTATTACTCGAAGAACTGATACTTAAACTCAGTTTCAGAAGAAAGAAAGGTTTCAGTACAATAGTAATGTCATTCTTATCTCTCCTTTCGTGCAAAATAAATCAAGGACTGATTGTTTACCTTGTGTCTTGTTTGGAATATAATGATTTTCAGATTCCAAGCGCTGCATCACAGCAGATTATAGACGGAAGTTTCAAATTGCGCCATTTGAATGTTTGTTTGGATTGCACGGCGGTCAGGACCAAGGTACGTGATGTCCAGTGCTCTACCATCATCGTCGTCATCATATGGGAACGAAACGTAGAGTCCAATCTGTGACTCGATGTAGTAATGACGTGATAGGGTGTCTCGTCCAACCATAAACGCCTACACAAGGCGCCAGGCAGGTCGCACACTGAAACAACTCAGCATTCAAGTTCAAAACTGAAATTATGTGTCATATATGATAGAGTTAGGGGAAGACAGTACTATTTTTATTTACATGAAGTTTATTTACAGTCCTTTTTTCCCGCGGTCTGACATACAATAGCCTCAACAGTTGGCTCAGTGTGGAATCCCCTCCGTAAATATTCTACCCCTCTACCTCTAATAGGACACCATTCTCTTACTAAGCTCTGAGTATCTGTTGCTAAAATCAAGAAACATTTCCTGAAAAATAGTAGAAATATTTTATGTTAACTGCCACTGATACCAAAACTTTGTATGATTATAATTCAGTTAGCAAGGAAAAGGTGTGTCTCTAAGGATAATTTAACCAAACTCAGATGTTAACTTCTCAGAAGGTAAGTACTTACCTTGGTTAGAAATAGAGAAATATTCCAGTATAGATGGCCTGTTGCGGAAGGTGAGGCACATAGGATGGTCGATCTGATGGTAGCAAGCGTAATCCCAGCAGGGTCCCTAACATTTCCTCAAAATCAGTGCATCTCCTACCTACAAGGAGTGCGTGAGCGCCTTTCTTGCATAAACTGTAGGAGCCGTCAAATATGAAGAAGAAATTTAAAATGAGATGGATTGCAGTACAGCAGGGGAAGACAGGTATCACTGCTATAACGTCAGCTCACTGAGCTCACATGCTCCGAACGACGGCCAGTAGAGCGTGTGACGTCACAGTAGGAAGAGGAAAGGCGTGCGGGACATCGTAATTTTAATGCTGACTATTTCAATTACGGAATAGTCACAGATTATAAGTAATTACATTTCCGCTTTATGCCATTATATTTATATATATGTATAAATTCTGAACAGTCATGTTATAACGCAAATAGAACAGAAATTATAACTATTTTGCCTGAGCTAGAGGAGAGCTATACAGAACAATTAGGTGGACATTTTCCGACATTTGTCGTTTCGCTTTTCTTTAACTAGTTTGTCAATGTTAGGGCGTAATGTACGGCATATTTGTAACCGAAGACTGCATGTTAGATTTTGATCTGGCAATATGCTTCGGGATTTTGACTTAGAAAGGTTCATAACAGAAAAGAATTGTTCGCACACATACGTAGAACCAAACATGCATCATATCCGTGCAACAAGGGCATATAACCTCAGAAATCTGGTTTGAGGAACATTCTTATAAAAATCAGCCAAGTCTTCCTTGTGTTTATAGTTGTCCTTCAGAAAACCGTCGCAATGTAAATTTATCAATTCAATTTGCTACCTGCTAGAAACATTGTTAACATCCAATGAATACGGGGTAGCAAAGATCTGAAACGTAGTTGACAATGTTTCTACATCTTGAAGCCTGGTCTCAAAATAGTGTGAAACACGGGGAACTGAACACAAATACAAGCGCACTACACTCAACACTACACAACGTCAACAAAAACAGAAAATAAAAACAAAATTCGCACTAACGACAAATAAAAACCCTCAGACTAGGCTGAAGATGGTTCTCCCTAAACACTTTGAGCGTGTTGTAAACTTGCCCAAATAACATTTTTCATATTCATTCAGTTTCGTGCAAGTAGCGCCGCTGATTTAGGCAGCATAGCAATACACCGCTCTCGCCTGACGTCACACGAACGTACAAGCTAGCTCTTCGTTTAAATACGTCACACGGTCGGAAGTTGTGTTCCCCTGCAGTACAGCAAAACTATCATATGAAAGCCAATCCGAAGTATTACTCAGTGACTAGAGGAAATTACGAAAAATCATTGGTACGATTGGCTGACCACCTCGGAGTTTGAGGACGCAAGTCAATGCAGTTTTACTGGGTATCTAACGTGTAAAGAGAATAGGCCCTTTCAGTGTAAGTCTGTCCCCTAGTGATTGTCAAACTGTGCAGGAAACCAACGAGTGAATCACTCTGTGTAGGTATATAAGAAACAGAAAGGTGCAGTAATAACAATAATGTTGCACTATGTATACATACGTGCACCAGTCGATATAATGACGGTAATGATGATGCTGATGATAGTGACGGATTGAAACAGTCGACTGTCTACCTCCCTCACGTTGTTGCCGAGGTATGTATGTGTGTTTATCTCCTTGTCAAGACAATACATCTTCACAACCACACCCTTTTATTTTGCGAACCATGTAATGGCACGCACGCACTCAAAAGCTAGCGCTGCTCTAAGGTGTTGCTAAAGCTTTCAGTATGGGATCTTAGACATCGGATTAATATGCATCAAAACGTTATTTATTTATATTTGTTTTACGGGTAAAACTAAATATGCATTTGTATACAAATCAGATGTCTGTTAGGAAGCGTGCTGCTGCTGTCTTGAAGAGCTCTAGTGGTTACATTTGCAGTCATTACTAATTATATTTGCTTAGATAAATTGTATCCAGCTGAAAATGCTTTATAAGTAACCGAGTTTTACGTAATTCCCATTTATACGTACTTAAATCTTTGTAGGTTCGGCAAAATGTAATTTAGAAGCAAGGTAATAAAACCTTATTTATAGGTAATTCGTAGTTATGCATATTACATTTCAGTGAAGTACAACGAGTTTTACGTAATTATAATGAGCATACGGCGTACGTCACAACTAAAACTCACGATTACACTTCCAACTAGTCTCAACTAAACTGCTTCAAAAACTAAAAACTACTGTCTAACTGCTCGCGCTCTCTATGGTCCTATGCACACGTATGCAATGACTCAGTGAGAGTGAAAGAAAAGCTTCACTGCCCCTTTTGTTGTTATCGCGCATTATTACGGTCACGTGCATACACAACAGCTCCCGGCCACCCAGTTCCCCTCTCGTCCGTATATTGTTGTACGACCAATGTCACAATATAACAAGTGATAAATAAAATAATGTGCTGAGAGGGTAGTATAAAATGGGTACAAACACCCTTAAGTTGATAGTATTATAAGAATGCCAGAATAATACGAATAGCAGGCTGACTCCGTATTTCAGTTGGTGGAGCACCTGCCTGTTGTGCATGGGGTCCCGGATTCTATTCCGGCTGGAAGGCTGGAAATTTTTCCTTAACTAGAATTATTCCCCACCCTCCCTAAAGTAAGAGTATGGGAGTGTGACTGTGTGTGGATTAAATTATTGCATTAAATTCAAAGTAATTTAAACCCAAAGATATAAACCAACGCTAAGCCATTGAACAGCATTGCTGAACAATTGCCCCTAGCGCTTAAAAGTCGTTGATGTGATCTTCGATGTTAAAGGCAGCGTATGAATGGGCATAGGCTTATTTCATTCATTAGTAATGTTAGTATAGATATGAGCACTAATTAACGGTTTTGTTAGGTGTAATTTTTGAACAATTACAGCAACTTTTTATTTTAATCTGTGATATGAGATACTCGTATTTTGGTGTGTGTGTGTATGCGTGCACGTGTGTGTGTGTGTGTGTATGTGTGTGTGAGAGAGAGAGACAGGTGGTAGAGAGGACAGAACAGAACCCGAGACCCGGATCTTGTAATTTAGCAGGATAATGTAAAACTAGTTACGGCTCTGCTTGTAAACAGATAACTGTTTCAAGCGTGAATACCAAAGATGGAAACCTTAACAAACACCTGGTAATAACATTAATAGCAGTAGCAATAACAATAACTCTGCATGTAACGAACCTGGGTTTTTCTAAAGGTCATTGTGGGTGCACAAAACTAGCATGAAGTGTCCGTCCTCTGGTTCAGTCCTCGCTCACGATGATGGCTCTAAATGCAACAACCTGATATCGACAAAGTTGCTAGCACATTGGAGTTCTTATGAGATAAAATTAGGTTATATACATAATGAACCTCCAAATGCATTGAAACATTAAAGCCTTGCTAAAGAATTGCCTCTCGTGTAAGTATTCTTAATGGGCGAGGTGGCGCCGCCCCAGGACCGACAAACTTGACCAAAGGATTTTTTGGCAACTGAATACTGGATTGGATAATTTGATCCGCGAATTTTCCTCTCATTACTTTCATCACTACATTTCATTTCTTTATTCTTCACTGCTATACCAGCCACTGGGCTGGTTGTACATCCTGGAGTATGATCCAAAGTTTAGTTGTTGCTCAACAGGCTACTGACCCACAGCAATTAAGTCCTTGGAGTGCACAAAGAGGAGGGTCAAGCGGCAAAAACTCAAAATTTGAGTTCTTTGTAAAGTACTGCTTTAAACGTAATGACGAATAACACATTTTTATTCAAGCAACAGAGTGAAACAGTGTTTATAGCGTCAGAAGTTGGCAGTCATGTGAAACACCAACGCCGATGTTCAAATGATTCATGCGCCAAGACACTGACAGTTGAGGTACATTAGTGTGAATACCTGACAGTTGAAGTAGATATATGATTTACTTGCAGTAATAATATATCATCGCTTAAGTGGTTGCTATAAAAACAAAATACAATATTGTAAAATGGAAAGATTGTGCCAAAATAGAGAAAGGTAGTTGAAGGTAGTGTCCAAAGTGAAAGGAAGAACCACGTAGTGAGGCAAAGGAACATACATATTCAAAAAGATAATGTGATTCCAGCAAAAGAGGTTCCCAAGCACCAAGAAGCCCCTGACTGTGTTTTATAATAATTTATAGAATCAATATACTTTATTGTAGTTTATTAATACTTTTAATTATCGAAAATAATGCCGTGTTGACAAAGATCACATTGTATGATTGTGTAGTTTGACTTAATTACTGGCATGGAATGATTTACTTTCCTCCAAAGACCTAAGTTGAAGTATGTATTAATATGAATGACAGCTGAATGGCGGAAGATACTGCAGATTCCGTCAATTTTGAAGGAAATTTAAATCTTGAAGACAAACATGAAACCTTCTGACCTTCAACAGGTGTAGTTGGTACCTCTACATTGTGAAAGTAAATTGTCTGAAGCAAGGACAAGCGATTTAAGAAAAATGATTCCATATTTTAAAGAAAAGTTTGTGTTTTTATGAGAATATTGCAAATTGAAGTGAAAATGGGCATGATGTCACTTGCATAATTATTTATGTTAGATACAGAACATTACAGTTTTTAATTTTTGTATCATTTTACTCTTAAACCTATTTAGTTAAATCAAACGTAAACACATAACAGGAAACCTGTATTGTCTTTGTGTCTGTGTAGAATTCCTCAACATATAACTGCTGCGAACATGTTGAATACCTCTAAATCAGTTCTTTTTTTCCATTGACCCATTTACTTACACGCCACAATTGTTAAGAAGGGGCGTATATATTCTTATAAGATTTATTGTCTACATTATTCTTTTAGCGTGCTTAGTACAGAGGAACAATCTGTTGAGTGCAACATACATGGTGGAAGTACGCCAGGAGAGTATCAAGAATCATCCCAAGTTGATGATTAGTCTTGTTGCCCTTAGGACATTTGTGTAGTAAGGATGTAGTGGAGATAGCGCATTATCAACCCGACTGACTTCCAGGTCGCCACAGAGGGCGCGCCACCTGCCAGGTCCGGCTGATCAACCAGTCGCCCAGGTGGGTGGCCAGCTGACCACAGTGTCTCACCTTAGCCGAACACCGTGTTTCCAGAGCACAGGCTCCACCGCAGTGTATCCTGCCGGCTACCACACTGACTCTTACCTCCTGTAAAGACCAGATAAACAGAGAATGAAGTGAAAGGGTCTCAGTCGGCGATGTTAGGTAAATATTCTTCCCAGCATTCGCCTGAAAATGTCCTGAAAAAATCCAAGGTCAGGAAGCTCAGTCGCGGGAATCCTACCCGCGACCTCCCGAATGGGAGCCACAGACATTACCATCTGAGCTACATTATTGAATCTAGAGCCGTGAGATGACGTACTTATATCGATGAAAAACAGAGCAGTAAATACATAAAAAAAAAAAAAAAAAAAAAAAAAAAAAAAAAATATTACACAATTGTGCAAATATAATTTTACAAAAGTGTTAGCAGGTTTTTCTAAATAGTTCCTTCCAATACAACAAAAGAAGGCCACATTTTTTGCACAATGCAATCCGCAGAACCTTGTTCCATCTTTCAGTGAACGGTTTTCGAAAGTAATGGGCAATGACCCGCAGGTTACACATAGGTGTTGTCCACTAAGGTCGTGTACCATTAGAAAGGTCGAATCTCGTCACCCGAAGCTCTGCACGGTTTCTGGCTGACCTCCTTGTGGCGACCGGTCACCCGGTCTACCTTTCGTTTGCAGACATTGTAAAGCACGTGTGTTAAGCACGGAAATATGAAAACAATGTTCTCAAGCCAGATGGGCACACCCACTTAACTCTATCAGTGGCGTTACTAACAGGGGCAGGCAGCAGCTAGGATTTCATTCAAAACTTAGGAGATTCAACGACCTAAAAAATAAAGTTACTTGTCCTCGGCAGACTTTTTTCTAGAAGGAGGGGGGGGGGCGCATGTTGGAAGTCTTCAATAAAAAAAATATTAATTCCTAATTTTGTTGTCAAAAGTTATAGTATTTGTTGCGGATAACCGTGTTAATTTGTGCTAAATAAATTTGTTTTCTTTACATTAGAATTAAAATAATAGTATAATAGTCATTCATTTATTGCACATTAACTTCATTAATGCCCAACGCCCCCCCCCCCCCACCTCCACTGCCCATAGCCCTTCACGATGCCCATGAATTGTAGTAACTTTGCTTCAGCGGTTATCATCACTTCCTTTGAAACTTATCTCGCGGATTTCAGATACAACAGTAACCCAAATTTCCCTTGCCCTACTCTTCGTTATGTTTTTTCAGCTTTTATCTTTGTCTATGCATGTTTACTTTTGTTCTAAGTTATAGGTTAATACGTTAAGTTTTATAATAATAATAATAATAATAATAATAATAATAATAATAATAATAATAATAATAATAATAATAATAATAATAATAATAATAATAATAATAATAATAATAATGTATACCCTCACCTGACTTTCTCTACTCACTCTAGTACAAACTATTCTCCGCCGAGCATTAAACCTGTTCTCAGGCTTGTTGATTGCTCCGAAAGCTTAATTCATTGATTTATCCATCGTTTCCTAGGTCTTTCGACATTTCATGTTCCCCAGTCACTTTTGTCCGTCAAGATCTATTTCTTGATCTAGGTTAAAAATGTTTATTTGATTTCTTACATCATTATTTGTTCTGTCCCTTCTCCCGTAACTACGTGGCACAACAGCCCATTCGGGCCAAGGCCTACCGCAATAAAATTATCTTTGTACACCTTAAAGATACAGCACGTTAATCAAAATCTGAAAAAATGGAAATGTTTGAATATGTTTCGATGTAAGGTACATAGTTTGTGATGGGGTAGTAGTTTAAAATTTTGGAGTCGTCTTTGAACTCAATGTATTTAAATGCCAAATTTGATATTTAACAGTTTTCAGGCTGGAAAGATGTAATGAGACTGGGAAAGTAATATTTCATCCTAAAATTCCATTCATTGAATACCTTAATTATTCAAGACAAGTACCTGTTAAACCAAAACATCAGAATCTTTTGCTTCTGTTATTGTGCACATATTTAACCACAAAGGAGAGCCGGGACGGCAGTTAGTTTTTAGAGTGTGTTGTGCTGAGAGAGTTTGAGTCGCATTGGAGTTGTTTCTTGTATGAAGCAGCCTTTAGTGAGTGTAGCGTCTGAAGCAGCTGTTTGTTAAAGAGTGTAGTAAAACTGTGAACAGTATTTGTGTCAAAGTTACGCTAGAACAAAGTTGTGGGGTTGTAAGGTCATAATGAATTATAGATCATGTCAACGATAAAAATACAGATATACGTTTCTGTGGTTCTGTTTTAGAAGAGAGATAATGTGACAGAAACAGTAACTGGTCTTGTCATCATTTGTCACACTGGTGTCAGAAGTGGGATTTGTCACAATATTTTGCTTGCCAACTACAAACTCTCCTTACAGAATTCTGTAAAAACTCATACAAATTGAACGAGCGGTACTACCATATCTTTGAGTTCTAAATCATACAAATTATGAAATATTCCATACACCATACGAAATTTTTGGAGTTATTTAGGCATAGAATCTATTTTATATCATTGAAATGAGTGTAGGAAGGCGGGGCTTAAAATAAACTACATGTCCATAATTTAAAAATAAGTAATGTTGATATTTTAGGTGAACTTAACGTCTTATCCAGTTTTAGTATTAATTCACTAGGTCCAATATTTTTAAACAAAACGAAAGGCGCTATAAAATTATTTTCGTTAATACGTTAGTTATTTTGGTGTTTATAACAGTTGCTGGCAAACTTCTTGCAGATTGATGAAGACTATTATGGATTGGTTAAGATCCACAGTGAAACAGTTCTGGAGAAATTATATTATCTATAGTAAAGAAGTTTTCAATATATATACTTTTCAAAATATAATATACGTCCTACTTACCTTGAGTTCTTTTCTACAAAAATTAAAAGGTTGCAAACATTTTGGCTTCGAAATTGCATTTAGATACCCTTATTTTAAGAATATGGGGACTCTATATCCCATTAAATGTAAAACACGTTTTATTTTACAGCAAGATCGATTATATGAAAGCTATGAGTACCTACACATGGATGAATTTAAATGCAATGGAAAGCATATGAATAAAGAAACAGTTCATAACCTAAGAGTGTTATTTATGTGATGGTTATGGTTGAATTACATATATCATGTGCAACCAGTACAAGTAAGGTACATTAAGTTCCACCTTCAACAACTACATATACATATGCTGTAAATCGATCTGGGTGGGTCTATTTGCTGGCCTAGTGATCCTAAAGTCGCGGGTTCAAATCCGGCCCAAACCGATACTTTTTAAGTGTGCTTTAAGGCGACAGTACTATGTCAGAAGATTTACTGGGGAACGACATTCTAGCACACTGGCGGCGCTGATATGATGTTGGCAATTGACAGCGTCGTTAACAAGAAAAATCTGATGTGTTGCACTCACATGACTTTCTCTACTCTTCTACTAACCATTCTTACGAACTCTTATTCCTATACCTTCTTTCTTGTTAGCTCAGATAAACATTTGCACAAATTATCTTATTGTTTATTTCATTGTTGGTGCAAAGGAAATGTTAGAATATAGTAGGCTTTGTGCGATAATCAAATGTTTGAGATTCTGTTGTCTTTGCACACTTGACATATAAAAAAATGAACAGCGATTATCCATTTCACGAAAGTTCTAAGTTTTCCGAAACTCACACACATAAGGAATATCTCCGAAATGGTTCACCCTACAGGAAAATGTATTGGTACATAAATTGTGTATTTTAGCAAGATCTACATTTTTTGTATAGTATAATTTGGTCTATCTGTAACGGTTTACCAGTTATGCAAAAGTCGTCCAGAGTAAATACTACTACAGGGGCTATAGCCAGAAAATTCAACATATATATTTCATTTGTCATCAAAATATCTCAAACATATGACATTTTAATCAAAATCGTTAGAGCCATTTTCAAGAAAATTAAAGGTTTCGAAAAATTTTCCATGTAAAGGGTAGTTTAACGTGGGGCTATTTTCTTCAAAAACTTCGTGTCGCATCCTTGAAAGACATTAAACTCAAATACCAACTTTGGTTGTTAACCGACTTTTCGTTTTTGAGTTATGCTGTCTACAGACTGACAGACTGACATACAGATACACAGACTGGCACACAGACACACACACGGACCTTTTTCTAAAAATGCGTTTTTTGGATTCAGGGGGCCTCAAAACATATATTTCTGGTGAAATCTCGACATCGAATTTTTGGGTGGAATACAATACTTACCAGTAGAAAAAATAAAAATACAAAATACACAAGTTGTTACCTCAAGTTAAAACTGATAGGTGTTATTTGTGAGCATTTAATTCAGTTATCGAAATGCAAAATTAGAAAACACAGTGCTAAGTGACCAGGTATTTTATAAAAACGGAATCTACATGGTCACTCTGCAAGGTTTTGAAGTTCTGGAGTTAACAAAGAGAGTAAAATTCTCCGTCAAGAGAGAACACCACCAACGAGGTAAGAGTATGTATGTATTGTATGTAGTGTATGATAATCGTTCCTGGTGTGTAGCGTCCTGCGTTCTGGAAACCCTCTTCCCTGGCGCATCCTGGATGATGCTGCCCGTGCCGCAAGGGTCGCTTCGTCGCCCTCTCTTTGGGTAGAGGATACACTTCGGTCATGAGCCAGGGACTTCTGTGCTCGTCTGGGCTTCGCTGGCTACAGTCTCTGACAAGCTTGGATCTCACTTCACCTCATTCCTTCCCCCTGGGGGGGGGGGGGGTGGTAGCCCGCAATAGATCCATGTTATGGTCGCGGTGGGTCAAGGTGTCCCCCCGTCCGTTCCTACACACATCACATCACTTCACATCTCAGCATTGAGCAACATTCTAAAATATTATTATTTATTTATATATATTACAATAAAAAATTTCAGAGAGCTACTAAATTCCATCAAGTGGTCAAAAGGGAATTAAGAGATGATTCTGTTTACAAAGAACGCCAGTCTGAACTTCACTATAGGGCAAGAAAAACAACAGTGAAATTACCAATACATAATTGCTGACCAAGTTTCCATTGCAATAAAGGTTATATTTATCACATACGATAGAAAGGCAACATCCATAGGAATCCATACAAAGACAATTTCATTTTTGCTTATACATTTGTATATCTATGTTGTGCGGGAGAGCAAACTGATTGGTTTTCAAAAAGGAATCCCTCTCTGAAAGTGCACGGTTTGGACGCTATAGTGGATCGAAGTGTGACATGGGTGTCCGCTGACACCTTCAAGAGGTCGCGAGTACGAATCTCGTTTAGGGTAAGTTATCCGTATAGGGCTTTTTCCGAGGTTTTTCCTTATCCTGAGAAGACGAATATCGGGTAACTTAAAGCTTTATGGACCTCGGGCTTATTTGAGCATCATTTCACCCATTTCATTCATCCACCGTCTGATATGACACTGTGTTGGAGGATATTAAAAAAAAAAAAGGCATCGAACTATGCACCTCCTACTGTTGCAGAGCCTATTTTGGCGGTGTTGAGCCTCATGCACATGACCCAATACGTGCGATTATCTTTGAATATTTTCAATCGCTCCGTGGACTCGAGCCATAAGGTCCTCCGCTGACGTTACAGGAGTGCTATACACCATACTCTTCATACAACTTCACAGAAAATAGTCGAGCGGTGTCAGATCTGGCGATCATGCTGGCCTTACAACAGTCAACATCTACATATCCATCAATTTGAATTTGGGGCGTTGAGGTGATTCCGCACATTTATACAGAAGTGGAATTTAGCGCATGCGCAGGAACTAGAGGGGACAGTACCCGAAAAGATACGTTCATTTTTGGGTACATTATGGCCTGAGTAAACGTGTGCTATATATAGCAGTAATCATGACAGCAGGGGATCAATTCTCATCATGCGAATTAATGTGTAATCATAGCCGTGGTATTTATATATTTATTTACCAAATAACTTGAAACAGGCATGTAATATCTTAACTGCATTAATTTTGTTTAGATATTAGTTTTGAAGATTTTGCACAATCATTTGTATACCACACTAAATAAAATAGTTCTAAAATGGTTAGCTGTCCTATTTCGAAATTTTGTACATTATTACATCTTATCTGTCGAATATATCTGCGCTATATGTTTACTTTCTCTATTATGTATAGTATTGTATTGTCTGTGTGTCAGTCTTTCTCTCTCTCTCTCTCTTTCTCTCTCTCTCTCTCTCTCTCTCTCTCTCTCTGTGTGTGTGTGTGTGTGTGTGTGTGTGTGTGTGTGTGTGTGTGTGTGTGTGTGTGTGTGTCAGTTTGCACAGCGTAACTCATAAACGAAAAGTTGGTTAAAAACGAAAGTTGGTATTTAAGTTGAATGCTTTTTCAAGGATGCGACACGAAAATATTGAAGAAAATTGCTCCACCCTAAACTACCTTTTACATGGACAATTTTTCCCAAATGTTTATTTCCTTGAAAAAGGGTCTTAATTATTTTAATTAAAATCTCATTTGCATTATGGTAAATTATTTTGAATTTTCTGGCCATAGTCCATGTAGTCCATGTAGTCCATATAGTCCTGCATAACTGGTAAACCGTAAGAAACAGACCAAATCTTACTATGCAAAAAATGTAGATCTTGCTAAAACACTCAATTTATGTCTAATAATTTTTTGTAGGGTGAACCATTTCGGAGATATTCCAGTTTATTTGTGCGAGTTTTGGGGAACATCGTTATTCATTTTTACGTACATCTTAACCGTGCAACGAAAACGAAATTTGAAAGCTTTAGAAGATTTGGCGATCGCTCAAAGATTACCGTATTCCCATATTCTCCTTTTACCTACAATTGGTTAATTTCTACAAATTTTTATCTCAACTAACACGAAAAAGATTCAGGAATAAGGGTTTCTAAGAATGGTTACTACAAGAGTAGAGAAAGTTATGCGAGTGCAACATATGAGATTTTTATCCTTTGTTATGTTTAAAATTCTTTTCCTATAGATATATTAGCGTACTGTATCTTTATGACAATCCTAAAATAGGACAGTTATATGGGAGCGAAGTTTTATAATGCTTTGCCTGAAAATCTAAAATCATATGAAGATTATAATACCCTTAAAAATAGGATAAAAATTATTTAATAACCAAAGCTTTTTACAGTATTGAAGAATACCTAAACTTATAGATATTTTCTATGATGTTTTGATTATACTAATTGTACTTTTAACTTCTTATCTAATTATACTGTATATACTATGTAATTACTAAATTCCTTTCTATTTATGTTTCTCATGACATGGGCCCTTATAGGGTATCTTTTTATATTATCTTATGTATTGACTCATGATATGGTTCAATTGTGTATTCCACTGTATTGAACTGAATGAATAAATAAAATAAAAAATAAAATACTTTTGCATTTTCTCTCTTGTCCTTTGGCAGCCTTGCCGTTTTGTTACAGTATAATGCAGATAGATTTGGTAAGTGTATTTGTAGAAGGGTGGTTAGTGAAAGTCGCATGAATGTAACATACTCAGTATTTGTGATGGTAATCCAAATTCCACCCTTAAAATACAGTGTTATATCATAAAAGTTTAATATTGTTTTCCGTCTTTTCTTTTAGTAATTTCTTTATTATAGTACCGAACTAATTAAGCCTTTACAGTTTTTTGAATGACCAGTTCTTATTCGTTACCTGATATCCAAAATCTTAAATTTTTCTACCAGTTATACCATTGACTAAGTTTCCTATCTTGTATTTTCCTTACCAGTAACTTTAAGTCTTAGATATGGTCATATTGTATCACATTACTACTTTAACTGAAACACCACCTTCAAACAATTGCATTCTAAAATAACCCAGCGGCGGGCGCGTGGTGGTATACAGTGCCACCAATTTAGTTTTCTTTTAAAAATGACCTAGTTATGCCTGGAATAAAGCGGAATTGTATTATCCATTCATTGCTTAACGGCTTCACGCACGTAAAGACAATAACGATAAGCTGTAACCTGGTGTAATGTAACATTTATTTAACATATGTTTCAATTATTTGTAGCATATACTTTTCAAGCGTTTTCACAATATCAACGGACCCAAATGACACACCACTCAGTGAGTTAGTGAGTGCTTTTCTGGTGAAACGTAAGTGCTGTTCTCCGAGTGAGTTTATGACGACTGCTTCATATGCAGGGAACGCTGCTGCCATAGAGAGTGGAGAATTCTAGTATGCAGCCCCACCTCTCCTGTGGACTAAATGGTTATGCCATTGTTCATCATTGAGAAAGTAAAGTAACAAAAGGTTGAACTAGATCGAGTTAAGTGACAGTGTAATTACATTGATGTAATGACAGTTGAAAATGGGATGGTCACAGTATATGGATTATTGACATTTGTTCATCATTTAATCGTTATGTACCCAGTTTCCTACCCTCCTGCCAAACGACAGGGGACCTTCCTGTTTTTAAGTCCGTTTTTACTTTCTCTACTGCGTTTAGTAAAGTAGAGAAAGTATTGTATTCCGCCCATCTCGATGTCGATATTTCACCGCAAATATATGTTTTGAGGCCCCCGAATAATAAAAAAAAACATTTTTAGAAAAAAGCCCGTGTGTGTGTGTGTGTGTGTGTGTCTGTCTGTCAGTCTGTGGACAGCATAACTCAAAAACGAAAAATCGGTTGAAAACCAAAGTTGGTATTTAAGTTTAATGTCTTTCAATGATGTGACACAAAAATTGCTCCACCCTAAACTACCCTTTACATGGAAAAGTTTTCGAAAATTGTTATTTTCTTGAAAATGGCTCTAATGATTTTAATTAAAATGCCATATGTTTGGGATATTTTATGACAAATGAAATGAATATCTTGAATTTTCTGCTATAGCCCACGAAGTCCTATTTATCTACTCTGAAACTTACATTTTTGTCAAATGGAACATCGCTATTCATTTTTTATGTGTGCAAACAGAACGGAGTTTGAAAGCTTTAAAAGATTTGATTATCGCTCAAGCCTACTGTATTCCCATATTCCCGTTGCACCTATAAGAAAACGAGAAACAAAGTAATTTGTACAAATGTTTATCTCAACTAATACGAAGAAGATAGATGAATAAGAGTTTGTAAGAATGGTTAGTACAAGAGTAGACAGTCATGTGAGGCAGCACTTTAGATTTTTGTAATAGAAATGTGAACTTTAATAGTCTAAATATCTTATTAGATAACTGATACATTATATTACACTCGCGGGTCTGTAGAGTTTCTGAGACAGGGCTAAACTTCAGTAACAAGGGGAAAGAGTAAAGATATAACGCCACTGCAGTAACGTGTGGGATAATCGACTTTGTTCGTCCCGCAAGATAAAAGAGACGGACAATACAGGAATTGCACAACGACATTCACGATGCGATGATGCGGGGGAGGAATGTGTTTTAACAACAACTTCGCTTAAGGCTCCACTAAAGCTGATGTGTGGTCTAAACCAGAACCTTCAGAAACCGGTAGTGAGAGAGGCATCTTCCCACACGCAAAACAAATGCAATTACACTGTCTGACAAATTATTACGCTACCCAAAAGCGGCGTTCATTTCTTGATTTAACTTTACTATTACCGGTTCTTTTTCACTTTATGTAGTATAATGATATGAAGACTCATACTAACTACCGTCGTGACATTTATAAGCCACTTGCATTATCATTTATATTCTTGTTTCCAATTTCTCTATTAACACAACTGTTCTCCTCGCTCGTTTGTTTCGTGGTTCACTCTAATGATGATTTCACCACATGAGTACAAGTATTGAAGCATGGTAAGACAACATTTAAAGAAATAATTCGTAATTAAACATATGTGTTGCACTCAAATGACTTCCTCTACTCTTGTACTAACTATTCTTACAAGCCCTTATTCGTCTATGTTCATGTTGGTCAAGATAAACATTAGTAGAAATTATATTATTTCTGTGCAAGGGGAATATGGGAATACAGTAGGCTTTCAGCGATATTGAAATCTTTTAAAGCTTTGAAATTCCGTTCTCTTTGAAGGGCTGAGATATAAAAAACTGAATAATGATCTTCAATTTGAGAAAAGTACTGCAAAACTCAAAAACAACAAGAAGTACCTCGGAAATGCTTGACTCCATAAAAATGCATAGACCTAGCAGAAAGGTGCCTTTCACTGTTAAAACGTCTAACAGGAATGAAGTGAGGATGTTCCAGAGCAACTCTTAACACAACATACAATGTATATATAGAGCCATTATTTATTTACTGCAGCGAAGTTCTTGTAACAGCAAACACACACACACACACACACACACACACACACACACACACACACACACACACACACACACACACACACACACACACTCACTCACACACACAAAATCAAATCTTTCAAAACCAAAGTCTGAGACTAATTACAGGTGCTATCAAAACCACACCAACAGCAGCTATGGAAATACTAACCAACCAATATCCCATTGAAAATGAAATAGAAAAAGCGGCTCTTATTCAACACGAAAAGTTGATCAGACTCCCATTCAATACATGGCACAAGAGAAATTTTACACATACACTAAAGACTCAGGAGAGCTTTCTTTCCAAAATTCAAGACATCAAGAAGAATGTATACCTTCCTAATTCAAAGGAAAACTTCATATCTAAAGTCAATCCGACACAAACATTAGACATCACATATTATTTACACCTGACAGAAGAAGTTAAGAAAAGTGATACTCCAACTAGTGTTCTAAAATTATTGGCATTAGAGACAATCCATACTAGATTTCCAGAACATGAATGGCTCCATATTTATACTGATGGATAATTGATATCAAACCGAGATGGAGCAGGGGCTGGAGTCATGAGTCCTATTACAAATCTTTAAGTTATGGAACTACAAACTTTGATGGAGAAATTGAAGCAATTCGAATGGCACTACAAAATCTCTTGTATAGAACTTCACATGTTCATCAAGCAGTTATTCTCTCAGATTCCAGGGCGGCAATTATAGCAATTACTTCCAAGATGTCACCAAAAATCCAAACAATTATAGAATGTTGGAAAATTCTTACTCATCTAACAGCACTTCAAAAACACCTAGTCTTCCAATGGATACCAGCTCACTGTGGCCTGAGTGGTAATGAGAAAGCTGATTTTCTTGCAAAAAAGGGTGTACAGAAATCTATAGTTACTCTACCATTTTATGCAGCTAAAAGATTAGTCAACTCTGAATTCAAAAATATTATTGCAAAATATTACTATGAAAAATAAAAAAATAAAAATTGGGAACTAACAAACATTCAAACAGTAATTCCTGAGTATCTTTGAAAAATGGCAGTTACAGCCTTAAGGTTGATTACAGGACATGATTGTCTGGCAAAACATTTAAACAGAATTGGGATATATTCTTCACCACTCTGTCCTCTTTGTGATCTGCAAGAGGAAATGGACCGAGATCACCTTCAAATATGCCCGGCCACTTCTGAGGATTAATGACTTCATTGTCAGAAATCCAGCATTAGCTAACAACAACATTTTTCGTATACTAAGACTTGGTCTATCTCTTACAGTTTACCAGTTATGCAAACGTATCAGAGTAAACAGGACTACATAGGCTACAGTCACAGAACTCAAAACATACCTTTCATTTCCCTAGAAATATCTTAAATATATGGCATTTTAAACAAAATTCTTAGTCACTTTTGAGAAAATAAAAATTTTCGAAAAATTGTCCTTGTAAAGGGTAGTTTAGGGTGAAGGAGCTTTCTTGAAAAATATTAAACTTAAATATCAACATTGGTTTTTAACCGACTTTTCGTTTTGAGCTATGCCTTCTCTCTCTCTCTCTCTCTCTCTCTCTCTCTCTCTCTCTCTCTCTCTCTCTCACGCACATACGCGCGCGCACACACACACACACACCCGCGCTCGTGGATGTTTTTCTAAAACTTTGGGGGGGGGGTTCGGGGACCTCAAAACATATTTCTGGTGAAATCTCGGTATAGAATTTTTGGTCAAACACAACACTTCGCTACTGACTATACGTAGTAGAGAAAGTAAAAATGGAGAGACGTTTAACCAACTTCTTGTGGGACAATTTGTTATACAGTAAGGAAGTGAAATAATCCTTCAGTCTGACTTAAGAGTAGATTAAGGTGGTGCAAAATTTTGAAGTTTTAGTATCTCTTGGCTTCCAGTAAGACCTTTTGCTACTGATACAAAAACCAAGAAGTGATAAAATCAAGCTTACTTTTTCTGAAGGTTAGTCTTGATATAGGTTTACATGCTTTTGCCATTTTGCCACCTACTTATGCCTTAGTATTCCATTCAACTGTAAACATTAGGTTCTCGTAAAAATTACATTTGCTGTACACTGACTTGAACACTAATATAAAATGTGATAATCTATTTAATAACTTTCATCAATATGATTTGGAAAAGACGCCTCTCTATCTTGTTTCTTCGCCACGGTTCATCTAATAATAATTTGCTAGAAGTTTATGATTGAATCTTCAAATAAAGGTAACCAAAGAATTGAAGCACTTCGTCAATTAATAGGCAATGTTTCTCAAAATCCTTATGTACGTAAAGCTTCCAGTTGAATGGTGTGAATGTTACTCTTGGATACCAAATACAACAGTGGTCGTGGTATGGTAATTAAAATTCCATGTGGTAGCAAACTGCCATGTGGTATCTAAAAACTCATTGTTCTTGATGGGAGGAGGTCTAGTCGGGACGTCCCATCTGTGATCTTGACTGCTGCTCCTTTCATTGTTTGAATGTATCTCAAAGACAAGTCTTACCGCAAAGACAAAAAGTACCCTTTCAAGTGAAACCTTTTGACAACAAATATATTCTCATAACATTTTGGAAGTAAAACGCTGCCGGCAGTATAATAAAGCCGCAATAACATAATGTTATAGAGAAACACCTTATTGGAATACTCCAAATACCAACTGTGACAGTTTTCCCCCATTATGGCGCGGTCTAGTTATATTTGGTGATATTCCATCTGTTAGGTCCCATTAGTACCGCTGTTGTGGAAAAGTCAACCAATATATTTTAAAACAAGATTCTGTTTAGAAGTCGTATTAATTAATTGATTAAATCTGTGGACGCCATTGTAATACTCGTATGGGCGTTCGGAAGTGATTTTGTCCAAAAGTATTATTGCAGAACAAGATTTACCGAAGGTGAGTAGGTTCGAGTGTTGTGTGACAATGATGTTGAAACATTATCGTTTCAAATCATGCTACTTTAACCCTGTGATATTTGAGGTTACTACATAGTTTGGCAGTACTCCTTTCTGGTGTAATGTTGGGCATATTGAATTCTTGGGAACTACCGATAAGGTTTCTCCCCTACGTATTCCGAATAACGTTTCCAAGCATGGAAATACTTGGTAGAAGACATTAACTTTTCGTATTGCACAAATGCCTTAAGGTTGAGTTGCCCAGATAATTTTATTTACAACTAGCTGAAATACCCGGCGTTGCCCGTGGTTTGACGATTTATCCCTACATCATTTAGACTTAGGTTGCACTTGTCCAATAACCTTGTCTTTCTTTCAAGATATTTAAAAAGTGTTATTGCCACACTTAAACAACTACTTAATTAAAACCATTAAGATACTATAAGCATTAAAAAGCTAAGTAAATAATTATACAAAAGCACGGGAAAGCACTGCTGAACAACCAGAAATAAAAGAAAGTAGAAGCGAGTAGAAAAAACCGTGTGCATGCAATAAGTTACAGTTGTATTTCAAACATCTATAAACTTCTATGAATAGAGAATAGAGAAACATATTTCCTAAGAAGAAAGTGAATAAAGAAAACCATGTGAATGTAACGCGCTACATAGTAAAATGGATAGCATAGAAACTTTTTCTTTGAAAATAAAATTAAACTGTCCGATTTTCATCGTATTTGGATAAATGGCATAGCATCCCATAAGGGAGAGACAAACATTCATTTTTATATAATCTAGATTTGTTAGCCATAGTCTCTGATGTACACTGGAAGTCAGACATTAAGCGGAACATAAGAACGCCTCTAAAATTTACCGGTGAATAGTGAGAACAAATTTGCATCTGTCCATATCTGTAGCGTGTACCTTATGACGTCTAGCATGCTTCAAGCCAACAAAAAGCTAATGGTTACCATCTAGAAAAAAATAATAATAATAAATCGGATATATTAATTTAGCCAACTTCATCATTGGAAGCCACAATCATCTTTTATGCTGATAACTTCTATGATGAATATACAAAAGCTTTGGGCTTCACTAAGGTATAACACATGAATAGGAACAAATAATTATACTTGTACGTACTTTATTTGGTTTTGTATATTTGTGAATCTAATTTTTAGTATTTGCATTATCATTGCATGATGATAATCTTGGCTTTCATACACAGCCATAATTTCGGAAATTTATAGCTGCTAGTCTATTTAGTCATTGGGTCTATTTGCAGATTAGTTTGTTCCATTACACACAGATTCCACATATTAAATAAGTGTATATCAGAAGATACAAGTTAGAGATAAAGAGAAACAATTGAACAAGTGGTGCAAATTACATATCTGGGTGTTAGAGTTACGAGTGATCTGAACGCGTTAGAAGAAGCCAGAAAGAAAGAAAATCATAGAGAATGTCAGGCTATTTGAGAGATCTCATGTGGAAGACAAATATTTACAAAGAGAAAATAAAACAAGTTGGACTTAGAGCAATAGTCTCCGTTTGAATCTACGTGAGGAAAAACAGGCATTAGCCTATATAACAGGAGGAGGAGAAGAAGAACAAGAACTATTAGCATTAAGTTAACTAATAAATTATGGCAGGTGAATAACGCATATCCAATATGGATCCCTGAGGCACACTTCTAAATAAGGAACTTGTGGACTAACCTTCATAAAAAGAACATGTCTATTACTAAAATACAATTTCATAAAAGAAAACTATTAAACCATCTATGGTTTATGCATACCCCACTGAGTGTGTAGCTTCTATTTACAGATTGCAGTGATGATAGATTTGCGGCTCTTGAGTAAAGTGACTTTTGTGGCAGCTAACAGAGATCAACCTAAGAATGATAAACGAATGTTTTTTCTCATATTCGTTTCCTTCAGTCGGCCTTTTTAATGCTAAAGATAGAGCAGAAATTTATTTTGAATTACTTCATAGCATCCTTGAGATCCCGAGAGAATACATAGGTTTTTGTGACACATGTGAAATATTTCCCTCTTTAACTCGCCGGTCATTACCCATTGTTTCTTCTCTGTTATTTATATACACCGCCGTGTAAATAATAATATACCCATCTACTTCCCTAGGGCGGTCATTTATGTTGGATCATGAAAAGAAATTCACGTTCCAAGGTGCAAAGCCATGTGGTTGTCGGTATTTTTATGAAGGAAGCTCTGTGCTTTTCAATCATACGCGTGCATGTTAGTGGCGTTTCACGGAAAGTGCGTACCATTTACATGATATGATCTCTTACTAATGGAAGTTATCATACAGTCACGAATTTGACATTATGTTACAACATTAATGAAGTGATCCGTGCAATATTTCTTTCTATATAGACAAAGAAGTTTACTTACAGCACGAGCGTCCCTTCTTCACGTCGAACGTTTTTTTATCAATATTTATTTTTGTAAATTTAATTTTACGTTCTCCCTAGGATTACAGAAAACCAAAGGACCATTGGCTTTAAGATAAACCGGAACAGAGCGATTAGACTCCGTGGTAACTTGTGAGGCTCGGGTTCCGGAGATCTCCGGTTCGATTCCTTTCGATCGCTCACTCTGACCTTGGGTTCTTCGTTGTTTTCCCTGGTCGTTAGGCGTTTGCTGACACGCTTTTTCATCTAATAATGTTTCCATCTCATCTTTCTGCAGGTCTTCTAGATTTTGAGCCGGGAAAATGGAGCAGACGCTTGCTTGAAGGAAAAAGTATTTCTCATGCCGGTTTGTGGGATCTTCATCCCCCTTTTGGCAGTTAGGTAGTAGGGTAGGTCTTCCAGCCAGGAACTGTTAAAGACTTCCGCGCGTCTCAATGACCCATCTACCTGAGGCCTACAGTTTCCCGCGATTCCTTCGCTTCATCCCTTTCTCTTGCGAGGTGGGAGTCGAAATAGATGTCTAGGTCCCAGTGCGTGAAGTGTCCCCCTCGGTTGTATATCCTACCCAACCTTGCCTTACTCTATGATAAACCGAAATGAAAAGTATAGAGGTCAGCGTCTTAGGACAAAGTCAAATGAAAAATGTATACAATTTTAGTCTCTGAAAGTTTATTTCAACAGAAAAAAAGCAACTTGACCACACGCCACATACCAGGCGTATCAAAGAGCTCAAGGCCAAAACTTCCCTCATGAAGTGGTAACACAAAGACACTGAAAGGACTGCGTCAAGGTTACGAGAAGTAAAATGTGTGACTTGTAACAAGACGAAAAACTGTAGTTTTTGGAAACTGTATTTGTGATGCAATTTTAGAAGACAAAGTGACAGAAAAATAACCGGACTGGATTTTGTCATTTCTTGACAATATGCTGCAATAGCTATGTGTTACTATCTGTCTCTGCATCCAAACTGTACAGAGAATCGTCCCTAAGCAGTCTATTACTCCATTACTTTCACAAAGTTATAAAAACAATATTAGAACATTTGCGCAAGAGATTTTGGATTTGTTACAAATGTTGTATTGTTTCTTGGAGACATACTTAGGAATCTCCCACGCTTTTAACAGAGAGAAGTGTCCCGCTTCCGTAACCAGCTAGTTACAGTGTGGGCGAGTACTCGGCTAGTTTAACAATTAGAACTGTACGTGACTTCGAAACTCTAATTAGCTCTAGAAATCTTCTAGTGCAAAACTAAAGAAGAAGGCCAGGAGCGCAGCACGTTAAAAACGAGTGACGAGGATGATGGATACTTGCCGGAGCTGTTTTCTAAGAGAAGGTCGTGTGACCCAAGATCCTCGACAGTGGTGCACTGTCTACAAGCAAGTTTTAGTGATTTTCATAAACGGTCTCCATTCAGTGTTTAACAGCTCAATGTGTCTTAATAGTTTCCATCTCCTTTTTGTATATTGATTTAACTTTAACGCGTTCGATACTTGAAATTTAAAACATGTTTCACCAACTCCATGTTGTATGTTTTTCCTCAGCTTACCAGAAATCATAGTTAAAATTATTGTTACCTAATAATATCTAAGACGCACTTGAACACCAATCTTGGGATCAAACTTGATGTAAACAATGACATCATCAAATGACCCGCAACCTGATTCGACACGAGTTCATAGGGAGCGCAGTGTAGAGGGTCTGTACCTCTGCCTCTATACAGCAGATGGCATTAGGGCGCCAACCAGTCTATCTGCTTACATTATTATCTGTGGGTAGATGGCACAGTATTCACTATTACCATCTATTTTCACTTATACTGCTGTTTAGGCTTAAGGTGGAACTCCAGATCGTGGTATTAAATATCCAGACTGAGGGAAACCACTGTTACCTCCCAAATGGCACCTTACGTGTTACCGGGGACACAAATAAACCACAGTCAGGTTGGTCAGCGCAAGGAATATAAACTGACGAACACTTCTGTCCGGGCATTAATCCATGTAAACAAACAGAGGCTCATCCTGACTAATACATTATATTAGTCACAGCACAATTTGGTGTAGTTCCTAAAGGGGCTTGGTAAGCAAGCTTTGGAACTCACCAGGCTAGCTTCCCGGAGTGGCATAGAAAGCTACTCAGGTATTTCCCTTTTCTTCCTACTCTTTTGCTTTATTCTTTCTTTCCTTGACAGACTTTCAGACTGACGACTTACGTGACAGCGGGCTCACAAGATCCTAGCCAAGGGTTGACGGCTTTGTGCCTGAAACCTCGAGCCGAAATGGCTCGCAAAGGCGCCGCCTTAGAGGAGGTGCGGTCCTCTGTGAGCAGCCGGAGGGCAACCGCGCTTACTGCCGATGATGGACAATTACCTTCGACATCATCTTCATATAGATCCTTATCACCTGAAGCAGTGGAGCCAAATAGGAAGCGCTCCAAGACCGATACGCAAAAGCGTAAGTGCTCTACTCCACGCCACATACCCATGGCAGAACTAGAGAGCCTGGGTTCAAACAACCCCTTACCTGAATCTGACTCCGAGTCCGATATGGAGCTGGGGGAGTTTACGGTTGTGGAAAACCGTAAACGGGGAAAACAGACGCCATCACCAAATATGATGCAACATGCACAGGATGTTGCATCATCCAATATGATGCAACATCCTCAGAATGTTGCATCATCCCAAGCCAAGAAGGGGACAAGAATTCCGCCAATCATTGCGGACGTATTCCCTAACCATGTTAGGGTAATGCGTACACTGGCCAAACACCTCAAGTATACTTTTGAGGCAAAAAGGAAGCCTAAGAGCGTCCATATCCTTACCCACAGTTTGGGTGATTTAGAAACCGCTAAGTTGGTGTTACGAGAAATGAACATAACGTTCTACTCGTACTCACCACAACGTCCACACATTGAGCGCCGAGTCATCAGAGGCTTAGACTCAGAGTGCACCCCTGATGAAATCAAAACTGCACTTAAAGAAGAACATGGCATAACTGTCAATTCAGTGGCACAGTTGAAGAGAACCGTTAATACCGAGGGGGGTATTAACAAAGTTCCTATGCCACTATTCTTGGTAGTACTTGACAAAGTACTTAACCAAGAAGTACAACCAATTGACACAGTAAGGAAACTAATTTTCACTGTAGTCAAAGTGGAAAGGTATTATGGCAGAGAGGGACCTGTGCAATGTTACCGATGCATGGGGTACAATCACTCCAGCATGATGTGTGAGCGAAAGCTTACATGTCTGCGGTGTGCAGGGAACCACTTGCTAGAGAACTGCCCTAAACCTAGGGAAGAGTGCAAGTGCGCTAATTGTGATGGTACACACGTAAGTGTGTACAAAGGATGCTCCACAAGGAAAAAGATCATAGAGAGCCGCCGCAAGAACCGCCCAGATGATCAAGTGGTTCGCCCAGGTGTGTCCTTTTCCAATGCCTTAAATAAGGCAGAGTCCACTCTGCGTCGAGTGGAACAAGAGGCTGCTACACCAAAGAGCGATTCCCCATCAAATTCTGTGCCACCACCTCCAGGTCCTATAGAAAAGGCAATAGTGCCTAAACCCCCTGCACCAAAACCACGCAGGAAGAGGAGGAACAGAAAACCTAGGCAGAGCAAATCTTCTGCCCCCAATGTAACTTCGGAGCCACAAGCTCCTGTAATAACTACAGACGCACCTGTAGAGGCAGAGCCTATATCCAAGGTTAGGGATATTTCCCCTACCCCTATCCCACCAATGCCTAACACGGCAACATCCTCCTCCACACTAGCGACTATTTCGCAAAGTGACCTGGAGGAATTTAGCTCTTTATCCTCATGGTTTGGGGATTTAATAAACAAGGCGTTACCTGCTCTGAGAAACTGTAAGATGCAGTTGAACAACCCCAACCTGACCCCCATGCAGAAGCATTCCATCTTGCTTCAGACACTGGAACAGCTCTACCCCAACTCCGCTCAATAATGGCTGGAAGACATGTCCGGAGACCATTTAGAGCTGCGATTTGGAACGCAAACGGACTACGGAGTCATTACCCTAATATTTCTAATTTTGTACAGTATTTCGGAATCGACATTCTGATGGTCTGTGAAACTCATTTGGATGCTGCCACCAACTTCTCCCTCCCTAATTACGTCACCCATCGGTCTGATAGGGTTGGCCGACAAGGGGGAGGTACAGCCATCTTTGTTAAGAACCATATTACCCATAAGCCTTTCCCTCTTCCACCACTTCAGCATGTAGAAGCCTGTGCTATTAGGCTATCTTTAGGTGGTCTAGATACATTGCTGATAGTGGCATATGACCCCCCTGATCACCGCTTCTATGAAGCAGATTACACGGCTTTATTAAACCTCCACCCTGTGGTCTGCATTGCAGGTGACCTAAATGCAAAACATGCCAACTGGCATAGTCGTGCCACCAATGCGAAGGGGCGAGGACTATTCCGCCTTATAAGCGGTAACCCAAGCCTCATAGCTCATGGACCGAGAGAGCCCACTTTTCATCCTGCCCGAGGGAGACCGGACGTGCTGGATATTATGGTCACTAAAAACTTTAGATTCCATATAGACCTGACGACAGTCAATGAACTGGATTCTGACCACGATCCTGTGTTAATCGACACCAATGTTAATATGTCAGC
Organism: Tenodera sinensis; assembly: GCA_030765045.1. Lineage (NCBI taxonomy): Eukaryota > Metazoa > Arthropoda > Insecta > Mantodea > Mantidae > Tenodera > Tenodera sinensis. The sequence goes on along the minus strand of CM060961.1, from coordinate 176,813,997 downwards.
ATTGGTAACTCCTGATTGGTCGTATGAGGTAGACTGGGATGCAGCCGTCCTTGAACTGAACCAATCAGTGGATCCCAGACCGCATATAAATTCTATCGAGTCGTTAGAATTAGCGGCAAATGCATTCTCCCGACAAATATCAAATGTGATACGAGGGCATACTTACCGCATTCCTTGCAATACTCCTAACCCCACAACCATCCCAAACGAACTCCGACTGTTGCTAAGAGCTAAGTCAACAGTTCGGAAGCTTTGGCAGCGTTTCCGCCATCCCAGATTGCAGGCAATTTATCTGCGATTTAAGACCCTGGCTAGACGCCTCTTACGTGCACATCGCAAAGAGGCCTGGGAAAACACCATGAGGAACGTAAACCTCTCTGAAAAGAAGCCCTGGCGGATAATTAAATCCCTGAGAAGGGACAAAACGCTATATCAGCATCCTATACATGGCACTCGCGGGAGATTATCTTTCGAACCGCAAGAGAAAGCCACTGACTTCGCGGACTATTTAGAGTCCCAATTTGAGCCCCGAGAGGACATAGAAGACGAGGACTTCTCAGAACTAGTTGAGGCAACGGTGGATTACCTCTATGAGGATCCTCCACCACCTCACGAGGCGACTCGCATACCAATTGTCACACCAAGGCAAGTTTCCTCGCAAATTAGGTGTCTCAAACCCAACAAATCCCCTGGATATGATGGTGTTACGACACATATGTTACAACACCTGCCTCGCAAAGCCATTATCCACTTGACAAGAATTTACAATGCTTGCCTGTATCTCCGACACTTCCCTACTGCTTGGAAGGAAGCGAGGATGATTTGCATATTGAAACCAGGCAAGGATCCCAAGTTTCCATCAAGTTACCGTTCTATTAGTCTACTCCCAATATTTCGAAAATTTTTGAAAAACTTCTACTGTCCCGTCTAACTCCTCTATTTGAGGAAAGGAGGCTCATTCCGGATCATCAGTTCGGATTCCGTCAAGGCCATTCCACTACCTTACAGCTCCTGCGTCTTGTTGAGAGGGCTGCCCTGGGTTTCCAGGAAAACTTCAAAACTGTCGCAGTACTTCTGGATGTGGATAAGGCCTTTGCAACAACATGGCACCAGGGCCTACTGTACAAACTTAGAGATGCAAATCTCCCCTCCCCCTACCTGACCCTCATAGCCAGTTTCCTTCGTGACCGCACTTTCAGGGTGCGAGTGGAGGGCAGGTTATCAACTATCAGACCAATAGCGGCCGGAGTACCGGAAGGTAGTGTTCTAGCGCCACTGCTCTTTGCCGCATACATGTCTGACTTCCCCGTTGAACCCAGCACTGTTACGTGCCAATATGCCGATGACGTCCTCATACTGGCCCGTAACAAAAATCTACGTTACTGCCTTCCCCCATTGCAAAGACACCTAGATGCCATTGAGAGTTGGAGTGAAAAATGGAGAATGGGAATCAGTCCACAGAAAAGCTCTGCTTTTGTGTTAGGCAAAATTCATTCCTGGAGACCAGAAAGGGACCTGACACTTGGTCAGAGGAGAATCCCTTGGGTCAACACAGCCAAGTACCTTGGTGTACAACTAGACCGAGGACTTACCTTCACCAAACATGTCACAGCTAAAGCTGCCCAAGGTCACGGAGCTCTGGGAAAGCTCTATCCCATCTTTAGGTCAACTATGCCTACACGACTTAAACTACGCATTTATCGTGCGATCATCCCTCCCCTGATTCTGTATGGATGCGAGGCATGGGGATTCGTGGCTCAAACCACCATCCGCAGACTGCAAGTCGTGCAGAACAGGGCCCTTAGGATGATCTACGATACTGACCGTAGATTTTCTTCCCATATTCTCCATACACATTCTGGCATTCCATATATTGTGGATGTTGTGCGAGATAGAGCCCGCTCTATGTATGCGAAACTTACACCACACCCTAACCAGCTGGTGAATACCCTGGGACAATATGATCCCCATCTTCCCAGGAGGCGCAAAAGCTATCGTTTACCCAAGGATGTCTTGGGCTAATTAGCTTCGCTGCTTCCTCATTTCACCAAACATTCCAATGCATTCGGTTTCTCGCTAAATTGACACTGCTTGACTTGCTGGTTAGACAAGCTGACCTTTGCTAAGTGAGCAGAGGGGCATGGGTGCCCCAGGATGGGTAGACATTCTAACTGGCACTCATGTCCCTAGTCTATAGCAAGAGAGAGTAACCAATCATCACCATTGGCTGACACTGACAAAAATAGCTTGTATAATGACTACATCTTTCATACCTCACGGGTAAATCCATACTAAATGGATAGGTACCGTGGGCATATATCCCGCTCGGGTAACCCGAGCGACCTGATTTGGCTCTTGGCTCTAGGCTCATCCTATACTTCTATTGTACACAATAGCAGAACATCTGCAATATGTCTGCATGGTGTGCATTCCAATATATTATCTAGAAATAAAATTGATACGCAATAAATATTATTAGCAGTAATAACTGCTATGATATTCTTAACATGGTTTTGTATGAATACTTTTGTCAATGTGTGTATATTGCATTATAAATAAGAGACAAGAGTCCACGTGGCATTTATTTATGCTAGTTAATAATGCTAAAGGGCGGATACAAAATGTTTTGTTTACATCAAATCCGGCTCTAAGACTGGATCGACTGTAAGTAATGATCCATTTACATCTAGAAGGTCATGTTTTTCACGAAACCTCTGGTGGTGGAAAGTAGAGTACCTACAAAAAGTTTAAGAATACCTGCATATTTCAGCGAAATACACTTTGTCTTTAAATTATTTTGTCCAACAGCCAATTATCTTACAGAAAGGTACATGTTAAAAACATATTTATGTAGATGTCAATATTTTTAAGGAGTTATGACCTTTTTCAGTTTTAGAAAAACCGAAAATATCTCACTTTAAAACCCTTTTGGAGATGTGACCATGACAATACATGAGATGATAATTTCATTGTTCTCTGAAGGGAAAGGCACATACGTGAGGAATATTTACAAATATGGCATTCTTATTATATATGTACTGCTTGTCAACAATTGATAATGATGTTAATTACTTTAAGACAAATTAGAATAGAAAAGAGTTTAAATTAGCACTATTTGACAATGGATTCAATCCTATAATGAATTAGCCAGCGCAGTCGGAGCGCTGTCTGTCTATAATGTATTGTTTCTACTGCAAATCATACCACTGAATGGTGCTATGTTGACGTTATTACGATGCCATGACGTTCAGTTATACCAGTGGTAGATCTCTGTATTTGGAACGTTTTTGTCTCTGGTCATTTCCTACGGAGATCTTTTAGCTTTCTTGAAAACAAGCTGGCAACACTGCAGATTGTGTGGGTGTCATTTTCCCTAGTTCAGTAGATAAACTTCCTAACAGTGCGTCTTGAGAAGATAAACATATACCGTGCCTTGACCTTCTGTGTTTCCTGTGCGAGTGTAGGCCAATTAGAAGCGTTAGCTCCCAAAACATTACACGAATAGTGAAAGTGCCCGCCTGTTTACATGCTTAAACCAGGTCAATTCCCTGACTAACCTCAACGGAACGTTGTCGACATACTTCACGTCTCAAAGAGCTGTTCGCAGTACTCCTTCACGTCTTTTAAGTAATTATTTCGAAACCCTGTGTGATGTCTCATAATTATTACCAAAGCTATGTGAGAAATAAGTTACTCTACGCATCTCAACAAGTAACAAACTGTCATTTTCCTACATTCTTATGGAATTACGCATACAATTTGAATAAAAAAAATATTTTTTTCGAAATCGGCTGATCAAGAAACAAAATGACATTCGACATTTTTGTTTCTAATGCTTCTATGAAGCACATATTAGAAGGGATGTAATGACTTCCCTTCCAGCCTGTATAGAGATATTGAAATTCAACCGGGCATAAGTAAAACGTGACAATAAAAAAAATAGGGGAAAAGTGGCAATTTTCAGACAGTGCAGCAAAGTGATAGGCCAAGGGTTGCATCGTCCCGGGAGGATACAACTATGGCAGTTATGAGGTTGAAGTTGGAAGGTAGAGGAGTAGCTGCTTTAAGGCCGAAAAATGGTCGAGAACTTCCAGAGACATTATCCGAATCTTAGAATAACATTACCATACAGATGTGTAGGAATCTTGTAAGGAGTGTATCAAAAGAGCAAATCTACTGTGTTTGAAAGCCAAATGAGGTTTAATAAGCTATAATAGTATCTGTAATGTATGTTTGAGGCCATATGCAATGAATTTATAATAATGAGTTTTCCAAAGAGAAACTTTCAAAACATCAATGGGTGTCAAAGTTTTGGTAGAATCTGTATGAGAGATATTAAAGAGCCAGTCTGCCACTGCAAGCGGCGGTGTTGTTTGCTCTTATGTCACGACTAACCAACCCGCCGCTCTGCGAGCTTATTACACCTGCTGGACGTGCGTCACCGTTACAGAACTTACTCTATGAAAAATTGTTTTAAATGGCTTCCTGAAACACATTTACAGGATCTAACGACGCCGTTTGTAATACCTGGACAGCTAACGTTAAACATAATTCATGAACACCATTCTCTGCTTAGAAGGACCTAATTAAACCGGACCGAGTTCGCGCACTTCTTTTGTTTATTACCCTTTTTCTGCATGTACGGTCATTTATATGAACCTTCTGCAAAGGAAACCTACAGCTGCTAATTAGAATAAGAACTAAGAGAATGTTGAAGACATGGGAAGTGTTTTTAAGTAACAAACGAGTTTCTTTGTTAATGTAGTATGACAGCTATTTCTGAATAACTTAGCTTAAGGAGCAAAATGGAGAAATCATAATGAATTTAAATCTGAGCTAATTTTGCTTTCAGACGATGCTTTCATATCGAGTATTTTCCAATTAGTAGCAGTTTCATGTGATTCTATCATAATTTATCAACTCTAATAGTTATGCAATAAAATCCACTCAGAAATGGATGATTTACTGCAAATGCTTTCCATGTATTGAAAGTGTTATTCACATTACGTGTTTGTTCATTTGATTTCAACACTATTCTTAAATGTTTACTAAAAGAAAAGTTTTATAATGTAAAATAACCTAAAAATGCCGTGTTTAGCAGGTAAAAAAATGAAGGTCGCTGTTTAGTGGATGTAATAATTAAATGTTCCAATAATATTGCAATTGTTAGCTTTCATCCTGTAAAGGTCTTCCCAACATAGTGTCCAGTAGTAAATCCGGTCTATTATTGTTTCACAATGCCACCTTATGCCCGTGTCCTTAACATCCTGATAGAAAGGTTCCCTTTCACTGTATGAACACTTTGAAGGGGGAAAGGTGTATCCAAAATGGACGCTTAAACTCATTAAGCATTCTGGTTTTCAAAGATTATCTTATAGTTCTGAACCTCATTATAAATTTAGTAGATAACATTCTGTCAGCCTCAGTCGTAAATGGAGAAAGTAATGTCCTAAGTGTAATATTTGACTCACTATGACTAAACAAGGACTACTGTAATAGGTTTGTGAGGCACGTTTTCCGCACATTTTAACAGATATGCCAAGGAATTCTTCACTGTAGTGCTGATTTGTGTATATTACATGTAAATGTATTTCTAGTGAATGAAATGAACAAATGATGAACTCTAGTAACTTTTATGTCACCTTATTTCTCTTCTAAAACTGAAACACAAGAACAGAGTTCTGTTTTAACGTTAACATGATCTATAGTTCATAGTGACCTTGCAACTCTCAGCTGTTCAGTCCTTTCGTTACCTTGACCAAAACGACTATTCACTCAAACAACTACGCCGAAACTCGTCCATATCACCTTAGATGTTAAAGCCGGCATATAAATAGAGCAGCAATAAATAAATCATTATTAGAATCAAAGGATTTGATCAACTTGGACATAACCTCACTTTCCACTATTACGAAAAAAAGTAATATAACATTGTTACGTCTTGAAACATTGTTTCAGCACACAAAAATAAAAGAAAACTGCCTCTGTCGTCGAGTAATGAGCTGCTTGGCTTCTCAACCAAGGAGTTCCAGGTTTGATTCCCGGCTGAGGCCCAGGAATTTTCCTTTAATTTCCTATGTCGCAGAGTCGTATCTGTCTTATCTGATTACCCGTATGGAGACTGACACCCCCTAGGAGTTACAAGCCTGTGGCTAGGATCAGATGTCCGTTGGGAAGCAGACGAAGCTATGGAGTGGACAGAGTGAAGACCTGGAAGCGGGTGGTCAGCCCAGCATCAGTTATTAGAGAGAAGAAAAGGATGGTATGAAATTCAAGCGAAATAGATGAATGGAAAGGTGATGATGAAGCAGTTAGTGGGATGTGTTGCCCAGTAAAAATTAGAAGAAAAAAGTGTTAAAAGTCCTGCACTCTACAAATTAGTGTGGTAGTGGTGGCGGTGGCGTTTTTTTTTTTTTTTTTTTTTTTTTTTTTTTTTTTTTTTTTGAATTAACGTCCTCCAACATTGTGTCATATCGGACGAAAGGTGGTGGCGGTGGTGGTGGTGGCGGTGGTGATGGCGGTGGTTTTTTCCATTAATTATGAAAACTTTGAGATGCATTTCGTTCTTAATTTTAGACTTAAGCAAGCTATAACTGTAAAAAGTGACTTCTGATTCGTCATATGTTTTAAGGACTCATTAGAAGTATAGCAGTAGTGCACATAAATCATAAGCGAATAAGGATATTGAAATGTGAAGGTGGGGTGGAAGGTTCACGTGTGAACGTTGGCACGATTTACCTGAGGTGGTCCAACTTAGTGAATCGTGCACGGTGAAAGCAAACACTTGTTTTAATTTATAATTCCCCTTGGTACGTCACACCAGATACATCGCAATACTGGCTGCTGCTGCTGGTGCGAGGATGTTACATTTCTACACAGTCACGTTTCTTCCGGCACTCTCACCCAACATTTCGAAATCATGGCATTCAAGTGTCTCTCCCAAGTCTCTGGCCGCTTCATCTTCTACACTTTATGATTCAGGGATGGCCAACTGCCTTAGCGCCACGTCGCGTTTACACCTGACTTGTTCACATGACTTTCTCCACATACTCTTCAAACTCCTGCGGGACAAAATTCCGGCACACCGGTGACGTTGATGTGATCCTGGCAATTGACAGCGTCGTTAAATAGCAACAGCTTTTTTTTTTTTAAGTGCACTTTTGAGAAAAACAATGTTGAACGTATTCTTCATTTTTCGTCGTTTTGGCTATCGATGCTTTACATAGGCATCTTCCTTCGTGATTAATTTTCTAGGATTCCATGACGTTTTCCTTTCTTATTGGTTGTTCATCTTGGAACAGATGAGCAACATAATCCTATGATGTTTGGGCCTGGTTCTATACCAACATCTTGCAGTGTTTTTGGCTGCATAATTTCATAGTATTAACTTTTTAAACATTTAGGTTGCGTTACTGTAGGCCTTTATCCCTTTTAACTTATTTTCACTGTCATATTCACTCTCGTACTCACACTTCCAGCCTCTAAGAATAGCAAGGAATAAAAACTTGAAGTAAAATTCGCAGGACGCGAATCGAACGCATTACCTACGGAGAAGAATTCGACTTGCTGAGCATTCATCCTTAGAACGTTTATGATATTTTGCCATTATTGTGCAAATTGAAGCACATATTTCTATTATGCACTTCTGTTTTCAATATAGTCATCCCTGCATGTACAGTTTTGGGAGTTATAATCCAAATTAAGTCATTACAGAATTCATTTAAATTTTGGGTTTTCCTCTTATAAATATTTCTGCAGAAGTTCTGGTCTAGGAAGTTCCGTACACATAGGTGGCTTTTTTTCCCTATTCCAGTTATTTGGATTTCCATTTTATTTGCGTTATTGCCCAAAAAAATCCAATTTCAACTTTCCTTAAGAACATTGGTTCACTAACTTACAGTTCTATAATCCACTAGGTATCTGGTCCTTTCGGGTGAAGTTTTGACGAAATTTTTCATATATTGAGTATTTGATGCAGAGTATCCAGAATTGTTTCTTCCGTATATTCAATATTGCCACCATGTGAACTTTTGTTACTCTGTAATATTTTTCTATAATAGTTCTTAACTTATCACATATCATAAGACGTCTGACCTAACGAATAAATTCTGGAGTGAATTTGTCTGGACTATTTCATAAATAAAATATGAATTTGAATACTATATGTCAAGCATTTGGACAGAAAATGTTAAATTCTATAAAAATAACCTAAAATATATTCATTACGATTAGTGCACTTCAACTAAACAAAAAAATGACCCAGTGATAAGTTGTGCAAAAAAAAAAAAAAAAAAAAAAAAAAAAAATGGTAAATTTAATTTCCTGTCGATCAACCTGCCTCAAAATATATAAATACATATTCTTGTAGCCTCCACATATAAACAATAAATTGATAGCAGAACTTTATTGTTAGCATCGAAAATTACGTTTGCCACAATATATAAAGTTTAGGAATTAAAATATATCCAACGAATAAGTTGGTTCAAAGTTCTGAAGTTTGTAGTAACCAAACTATTGTCAAAAGAAGGGAACCACGCACTAAAGAGGGCGTGGCACCTTTTGCTCCATATTTTTAAAGCACAAAATACTATATAAAATCGGGAAAAATAAAGATCGGAATCACATTCTACAAACATGCAAGTGCCTTGTCACAAAAACTAAAATTTGAATTATTTACCCTAAGTACTGTTTAATCTCCCCTTAGTTTGCCATTTAATATTCACAGGGAGCACTTTATGATCTATAAAAAATCGAACACAAATTTCCCATTTGCGATAATTTACCCCGCCTAAAAAGCTTAGGCTGGGTATCTTCTCACATTGCGTGCTGCAGCACAGTTTCTAGTAATTACGTATTATTTATCTTCTTCCGAATCAGAGGCTTTGGAAAGAACAGCCGGACACACGCGACATCAGTTTGTATTCAGTTTTACCCAAGAGATTTTAAATGACATCTCGAAAAGTAGCCTTACAATGTGAGATTACTCAGGTACTTTTGCAGTATTCAAGCAGGTTTCGCTTATATCACGTGTTTAAAAAAACTGTCCGATATTGCAATAGGAGTTGGGATAGGTCAAATCTGGAATAAACGTTCCTATAAATATATGTTAGGAGCATCAGAGTGGTGCATAAGTTGATGTTTATTTAGTGTTATACTACTACTATACTTCATCGAACCTTCTTCTGTGTGGCTGCTCGTGTTACTTTGGTCATTGAAATTGATTTAGAAGCAGCAATAAAAGTTTATTCAGAATAAGTTAAACATTGGCAATTGTGACGTTTTTGGAACACTGATTTGCCAAATCTTTCGATCAGACATTAAAATAAAGAAGTTTCTAATCAGTTACTGGTCCAACTTACGTCTTGTTTGTGATTTTATTTACAGTTTTCCTAAAAGAAAAGTCAGTTCTTATCAATTTTGGTGAGCTGCACTAGCTTTCTTCTTCACATTTCAAGCTTATCAGACTATCCCCTACCTGTTTTGTGTTCTATGCAGTAAAACCAACTGTACAGTGGTGTATAGAACACAAATAAAGTGCACGAATATTTAGTAACTTACAAACTGCCCCTATCAGTGATAAATTCATTTGAATTTAAACTCTGTTCGGACTGGAAATAATATCAAAAACTCTATTGTGTCTATTTTGGATACAAGAGCATAAGTAAAATATTACAAATGAACGCGTGGATCAATTGGCTAAATCAGAAGCATCTTCTGGTACAGTATTCATATATGAAATGTCCCATATGTTATGTTAAAAAGTAAAATGTTGAACTGCATCCTTGATCGTTGGGATAATCTTTGGATAAAAAATGCCAACGTGCTTTGACTAAACAACCCTTCTTCCCTACAGTATTTTACAGGCTAACTGTAAGAATTCTCTCCAAGTTTCATTTTAACTCAATTTATAACAAGTCATGGAAAAGTGGGAAGCTATTGTATACGATTTTATATCTATACAAACTCTGTAAAATGTTTTGTTTCACTGTCCCATATTTGAAGAAAAACACCTTAGATGAGATTGCTTTTCGAAGAATGTCTTAATACCTACATCCATATGTAAAACAACATGGAAGCAATGTCATTACAACTGCTTTATACAATTTATACGCACATTTGTAACCATACTTACATGATGTTTTAATTTTATCAACTTATTTTACTTACTGTTGTTTCTATCATGGTCTTCTGGAGAAATAGTGTTTTACGTGATGGAGATTCAATAAATAAAAATGATTTTATATATATACATACACGCATATATACACACATTTTGGCATTTGCGCTATCAATTAGCGCAAATGCTAGAAGTGCTATCGTCAGATAAACAGAATATTCTGGTACTTTCCCCCTTCCCCGCCTACATAATATTCTAAATCTTTTTTCAATAGCTATGCGAGTGTTCTCTAGCGTTAGTGAGTCACTACGTTTCTGGTACGACAAAAAGTGCTGTTCTCCGAGCGAGTTTCTGACGGCAGTTGTGACGTGAAGTGAGATTAGAGAGGCTTGAAAGTGGGTGAACCGTCCGGAAGAATGGGCTACGTGGGCCTATTTCAGTATTCTAACACGTCGCTATGAAAGTGAAGTGGCAATTGAAAAGTTGAACACACATCAAAACATTAGCGAGCGAAATGACAATCAGAACTAAGTACCTAGGTGACAGTGAAAACTGGACAAGTCACAGTATTAAATTAACTATATAAAATACTATGACAAAACGACAAAATCCAGTTCGGTTACTTTTCTATCACTTTATTGTCCTCTAAAATTTTATCTCAAATACACAATTTCCTTCTCGTTGTTAACGCAGTCTGTAGTCCTTCGTACTAACTCAACTTATAATTTTTAGTTCTCATAACCTTGCTCAGCCCCTTTAGTGTCTTTCTTCATTTTCACTGTCTGTTATACACTACTACGACGTTACTATCACTCGTGACGCTCAGTGAACCTTGACAGGACGTACTAACACGGAAGCACACACGCACATCTGCCTTGCATTCACTAACACTCCCACCAACTCCATGTCCGCAACTCAATACTAAAACTCACTCACTCTGTTCTTCTCTGGCCTCCTTATATAGTGGGAATGACGTCACGCGAATCTTTCTCGATTCCCTCCCCCCCCCCCCGGACACTCACACACACCGGAAATGACCTAGCCAGTAGTCTCGCGAACGTTCTCGAACCCTTTTGTTTCTGCCGCTGTGATTGTTAAAGTCACGTACACACAGCAGACGCGCAAGACCACCTGACCTTTGCCCGCTCGCTGGCCCGGTATGTCGTGTGAAGTAGCTTGGTCCCGTTCGTCCATTATTGTGTTTGAAGCCCAACGTCACAATACATATGGTAGCCATATCGTTTAATATTCCCATTTTGTAGGCTTAAAGGCATATATTGCAACGAGAGTATGCACTGTATAAAATAATTTGGCCACAGCAGTGACGTAGATATAATTTCACCGCATATCTAGAATGGAACACATTAACTACAAGCACACATATACGTAAAAGCATTAGCAGTGATCGATGTGTATCACTTCACTTCAGGGGTCTTCAGTTCAACGACCGCACTATGTTGACCCTCCACGTATACTCGACTGTGAATTCTGTTTGCTAAACGAAGAGAGAGAGAGAGAGAGAGAGAGAGAGAGAGAGAGAGAGGTCACATTCAAATGTGATTAATTTGCTGCCTACATGCTGCTTTCAGGAGCACGTTCCTCGTGTACCATATATTTTTGTATACATTTAATATTTCATTCCAACGATCATAAGTCTTTTGTATAATGCGTGAATGAGTTGATAATGGTGCAAATGAGAACGTAATGTGTAGAGGGCTTAGTTTATCTTGGTATGTCCACTTTATTAATATACAGGGTGATTCACTTGAAGATGCTAACTTAAGCATTGTGACTTTGCCCTGTTTTTACTGTTAGCTCAACTAGTTGTCGATGCCATTTGATCTAATGCCAATTTGCACTGTTACTTCACTTAGTTCTCCGTCACTTAATAACCTGATCCGGTTTCAATTTTCACTGTTGCTACAATTAGTTCTTTTTGTCACTTAATTACATTATCTAGCTCCAATTTTCACTATTATCTTTATAAATTCTCTCTATCAGTTAATAACTTGATCTAGTTCTAACTTTCACTGTTGCTATACTCAATTCTCTCTGTCACTTATAACTGATACATATACCATTTGCACTGTTGCTTCCTTTAGTCCTGTCAGATAATAACTTGACCTATTCCAATCTTCAGTTGTCACTGTAATTTAATAACTTGTTGGAGTACCAATTTCCACTAATTTTCAGTCACTTCAGTAGTTCTGTCCGTTAATAACTTCATCTACTACCAATTTGCACTGTCACTCCACTTAGCTATGTTGCTTAATAGCTTGACCTAGTCACTTAATAACTTTATCTAGTTCCAATTTTCATTGTCGCTTCATTTAGTTCTCATGGTTATTTAATAAATTCGTCTAGTTCCAATATTCACTATCAGTTACTTAGTTTTGCTGTCACTTAAGTATCCTAGTTACCTCCCGCAACCAAATACGTACCGCTACCGGACGGTTCAGCTCTAATACCTCTCTAATCTCTTGCAGTAGCAGAACTTACTATACACAACAGTTGTCACAAACTCACTCGGAGAACATCATCAAAAACGCACTCACTAACTCACTGTCTGACACTTCGCAAAGGCATTGGCTTATATGTAATGTAAACCCCGCGCGACAGCCCACGAAGGGCCAAGGCCTACCGCCCAGCCGCTGCGTCCCCCACCTCTGCCCACTACAGGCGTCATTGGTGAGGTGCAGTACTGGAGGGTGGGACGTGGTCAGCGCCCCGAGCCCTCCCGGCCAGTTATGCGGTCTTCTCGACCTGGGGCCGCTACTTCTCCATCAAGTAGCTCCTCAATTGGTCCCCCCGGGACCTAACGAGGCTGAGTGCACCCCGTGCCAGACCTCCCAGAGGGGATAAAATCCCCATGCTGGTACCGGGGATCGAACCCGGGTCCTCCGCGCCACAGGCAAGCGCGCTGCCAGCTGCGCTACGGAGGCGGCCCATTGGCTTATATAGTCACTGAAATTTTCCACAGAACATTCGAGAATGTTAGGTGTATAGAAGGAATGTGTAGAAGGAACATGTGTTGACGTATCGAAGAGTAATTTGGACTGGATAGCTTCACTGGAAATATTTATTTCTCGCTCCTGAAAAATGCTTAACTTAAACACGAACTTTAGTATCTAACCAAGCTTTCCTTTTTCTAGTACGTTGTTCTCTACATCCATCCGTCCATCTCTCTCTCTCTCTCTCTTTTTCGTCCCTCTCCATCTATCCTTTCTGTCTCACACACACACACACACACACACACACACACACACACGCACACACACACACACACAGACACACACACACACACACAGAGAGAGAGAGAGAGAGAGAGAGAGAGTTACAAAACATACATATAAAGGATTTTATAATTATCTTTTTAAAATAAATTTAGTTAAACACATTTATTTCGCTTGAATATTTTGGAGCGGAGTATTAATATTTTACTTTAACTAAACTTGAAGCCTTTAATCAGTGGTTTCAGGCAAGTGATTAAAATGTTGCTCTCACAAACGCAGAAAGACCTTTTACTTAATATTAGTTTTCTTTGATTTAGAGACCTAAGGACGATTTATTTTCGATAAAATTTCGATATCGAATTTATGGGTGTAATGTAGTACTTCCTCTATCTAAGTAGGTTCTAGAAAAGGTAATAGAGCTGGCATATTTCGACCACGCAAACAAATGTGCAGTATCGCATTAGTCTTGCAATATGATTGTTATGAATTGTATGTTGTATAGCAGCCGTTGCATGAAAGCCTGGGCACGTGTATTCTGACGGATGGTCATCTTTCGAATGTTGGTGACAACACATTTCCTAGTCTTCAATTTAACTTGAAATTGTTAATTTTGAGATAAAGCAATTGAGTAATCTATTTTTGTTGTCGCTTGAACTTCTGTCATGCCGCGTAATCTTTGTACGTATGAATATACTTTTGGAAGTAGCACTAGACAGATCTCCTTAGAGCTGCCAACTGCATCTACGTTTTTGTTTCCATTAACAATCTGTCTTAGAAGTTTTGTTGGAAACGTAATTCACATTGGAGTATTTAACCTCCTGTCAAAATTTGAAGCACATTTTACGGACTTCACTTCTGTGTTCAGGGCAGAGGGGTTTTTCACATTTTGCGCACATTATTTTTAATTTGTCACGTCATCTGGGACAAATTATGTACCGGGATTTCTTATCGAGTTTTGGTTGCAGCTCATCTACCAATTCACTGTCTGAATTCCTCCCTTTGTCTTGTTTTTCTTCTGTTAGTTCCGAAAGTAATTTATTCTAATGAATTACACAGTAGGGCTCTGCAACTCATTACAGAGTAAAACACTTACATAATTGGTATTCGGAAGAAAAAAATGCAAGACATCTGCTAACTGTTACTGCATATGGGGCGACAACGGACCCCAATTATTCAATACACTGCCATTACACAAAGCTGATAAGTCAGAAATTCCAGGAAAGGCGATTTCTGCATAGCAAGGGATAAGAAAGTAAAGCAGAGAAATGGTAAAGAGCTAATGGAATCCCCGTTTAAAATTAGCAACAAGTAAAAGAATTACTGTGATCTGCACAGACCCCACATGCAGTCCAAGGTTGAATATATTCTGTGTAAATTTCAGGCTGAGAGAAAGGAAAGCACCCTGAAGGAAGGGATATAGGAACTGGCGTGCAGCTGTCCAATCATAGATGTTTTGTTGCCGTAAACAAAAGTTTGGATCATTGACCTATCTCGAGACTGCATCTGGTTTATAAAACTTAATTGTGTTGATCGCTCCATTTACGTCAAGGCCGTTCAAGGTCTATTTCGCCTTACATTTTCTCAACTTCAGCTTCAGTTACAGCCAATGCAACGGCCTTCAAATGTTACCGGGAGAAGTAACGTGTAAGGCTTTCGTTTTGAGGCCTCGGGTTCGATTTCCGGTGACCGCCCGCTCTGACCATAGGTTTTTCGTTTTCCGGGTCGATATGCAACTACTGTCACTTTCCTGCTCATTCCTGTTACTTATTTCCTAATTTGATTCAAAGTTGAAGGACCCGGCGACGATGCTCGGGGTGTTGCGACGGGTCGGTCAAAATGCTTCGATGGCAGTGCTCAACTAGAATCCTCCGATCGTCATTATTGTTCTTAATAGTCACATTATAGGGTTTTAACGACATAAAGTATTTATTGTTACCTTCACCACTACATTTCTATAGTAAACAGGCGAAGTATTGTATTCGACCCAAAATTCGATGTCAAGATTTCACCGGAAATGTGTTTTGAGACCCCTGAATAAAAGTGTTTTTAGAAATTGGTGTGTGTGTGTGTGTGTGTGTGTGTGTTTTTTTTTTTTTTTTTTTTTTTTTCCCTGTCTGTGAACAGCATAGCTGAAATTATCTTTCAAGAATACGACACGAAGATTTTGAAGAAAATTCCTCCACCCTAAAACATGGAACATTTTTCAAATATTTTGATTTTCTCAGAAATAGCTCTAACAGATGTTTTATGACAAATACAGTCTTTATTATGAATTTTCTGTCTGTAGCCTATGTAGTCGTGTTTACTCATGATGACTTCTGCACAGCTGGCAAATCGTCAAAGATAGATTAAATCTTACTATACAAAAATGTACATCTAGTTAAAATACACAAATGCACTTTTTGGAGAGTGAACCATTTTGGAGATATGGTTCATAATACAGGTCGTTATCCACTTTTTTACCCTTTGGCCGTGCAAAGAGGACAGAATGTTAAAGTCTTCATATAACGACAATATTTAAAACATTTGACTGTTGCTGTATTGTTATATTCCCCTTACACCTACAAGAAAATTAACAATAAGATAATTTCTGCAAATGTTTATCTGGACTAACATGAAAAAGATAAAAGAATAAGAGTCTGCAAGAATATTTAGTACAAGAATAGAGAAACTCGTGAATGCAACACATCATATTTTGTTCTCAAACTATTGAAGTAGCTACAGCAATAGAATTATATTTTGTTTTGTATATTTAAAAAATTAGATATGTCATGTTTTCCCAAGCATTATTTTTGTCCTATCTCGCATGTGTGGCTCATTGGTTTTGTTTTGTTTTTTAAGGAAGTGTGACACTAACACTGTCGGAGATAACAGAGCAACTCACACCCTATCCTGCGTCATCAGAGAGACCACCTTTTCTGTCCACCTTACAGAGGTAAGTCGACACTTTAATTTATTACCGGGTTGTTTGCTTGCCTCTCGCTGGGCAGGCGGCTGGCTTGTCGAGTGTCAACTTTGTCATCTATGAAAAATCGGAGTTGTCACCTAGGTGTGTCGCATATGCCGTTATTGCTGAAACCTACATTCCACATGAGCCTGAGCAAAGCCGCTCTTGTGTGGTGGAAAGGGTTGGATACTGGTAGTTTTATACCAATGAGAATTGCAAGATAAATTTGTACCTAGATGCAAAAATATTGTCAATGCAATTCGTATATGAATAACCAAGGCAATAAAACTAGAAACAGAAAAGCGCACATATTATTCGTAGATGATCAAGTAATGTTAGTAGAAGATGGCATGTTAAGGCGTTTATGACAAACTGACTGAAGTCTTTGAGGAATATCTTGATTGTGGTTTATGCATATCGGTTTTAAATCTGTTATACTAGGTGATCAGTATAGAGCAGAACAGGTTTCGCGGCTCTTAGTCGGCCGGCGATAATGCATGCTATCGGCATTCAGCGGGGTGTAAGTTACTTCTACAACAAAAAGAGTGATAACACTTAAACATACCATAGCTTGTAACGTGGCTACAATTTCACATAGATTTGAGATGAACCCAGGCTGGTATTAAACCGTGTATTATGAACCACAGTTTAAAACTGCTTGTGTTGTTTTCCGAATTTAACTGCCTTTCTGTGGCTGTTACTCATTTGTTTTGTTTTAAGTTGCATATACTTGCATACAGAGTACATGCATGTCTAGAAACAACAATTTAATGCTTTATTTGTTTATTTTATTTCTATTTATTTATTTGTTGCCTTCAGGGTAGCCTATGATGCACGTAGGTATAAGTTGTTCACATCGACAATCAGCAAAATAATTTAGATTACACTATTATTATATTAGTAAACGTACAAATGTATTTATTTAGTTTTCACCCCTTTTCACATTTTTACTTGCGATATTAATTTGCTAGTGTGTTGAGGTACATGTGTATAAACGTTCTTCGAATTTTCAAAGAAAAAGATAGTGGCACAGAGACGACAACGTTCTCCCGGAATCGGGAACAAAATCTGGCCATTAACCATAAGAAGGCCATGGGAGTGGTATCGAAGTGAGGTGCTTCTAGTAAGAAATACGTAAATGTGAAGGTTAAAATGGCAACTCTGGGAATAACCTTCGAACTGTTATTGTTCGTTTTAGAAAGGATAAGTCCATTCTGAAGTTGTTTAGGCGCTTTTTTACGAAAATCTAAGGCAGAATGAGTACATAGACACATAGGTTAGAACAGGAAATAATGTTTGTTTGTTGCTGGTCTATTATTTCAAACCTCAAACGTGTTTAGTCTATACTCTACACCCATTTAATGATTTATTGCTGATATTTTAAGGGAACTGGCATTTTTGTAACAGAAAAGTATACTCGGGCAATGCCATGTATACTCTTCTGTGGCTTCTAAGGACAACTTGAGCTAGAAGAAGTGTTTATTCCACCCAACATTCCATACTGAGATTTCACTTCAGAATACAGTATGTTTTACAGTACCTCATTAAGAAGGTAAGGCATTTTAAAAGGTTGAGCGAACGCGTAGGTGGGAGATGAACGTAAATAAAATTTGGCATCTTTTAGGACGCAAGGCGCTGCTTTCTAGAACCCTCCCACCGGTGGCAACATCTTTTATGGAAACGTTTCTGTATTGCCCATTCTTTGAAAACAACTGTAATGATTTTTCTCCTAATGCTGTAAATTTGAAATGATGACATCTCATAAAACACTCTCCTAGTTTTCTGCTGAGACTAGGTAGAGAAAGTTATCTGAATGTAACACATTATATATTTGTTCACTCTCTTGACCGTTTATCTATAGTAGTGGTGTCATTGATGGAAACAGGGCAAGAAAGAATGCTGGGAGGGCTCCGGTTGGAATTTGTAACGGGACATGTTGACATCTCTCCCGATGTCAAAGGTCAAGAGATACATTTGATATTCATTGACTTAGAAAAGGCCTGCGATTCAGTGCCTATTATTCAACTTTGGGACGCAATGTGGGTGTTGGTATTGACTTACCAATGACTTTACTTATTCGGCGGATGTACCAACAATGCCAGGCTTCTGATAACATAGGGAAGATATTACCTTCTCCATTCAGAACGCCATAAGGCCTGAGACAAGGGTATAGTATGTCTCCTACTTTACTTAAAATATATATGCAACATGTATTAAAATAATGGATTCGGTCTCTTGGGTATACCATTCAAGATGGCTCTGTACATTCACTACTTTTTGCAGACCATCAGTTGGTGATGACTTAAAGTCGTGAGAAGATTAAATATATAACAAAGAGCTGTATAGATGCCTTTAAAGTAGGAGGACTAAGACTAAATGTGGATAATACTGAATATCTGGTAGCCGGACGAAATATCTGTCTATTCAAAAAGGACTATTAAAGTCATTTTAAGTTTAAATATTTGCGATCGCATGACAGGATAGAATGAAGAGGATAGTGCTGGGGCGTGGACTTTGGTAGAGAGAAAAATCTAAGATCTTGGCAGTAGAAATGGATGGAATAAGGCGTAGTGCTAGAGTATGAAGATTGGAAAGGACAAATGAAGAGTGAGACAGATGATGGATATGGAGGAAATAGTGGTAGACAGAATTAAAAGATGGGGGTCTTCAACAGTATGGACACGTTAGAAGAATTGGGGATGACAAGAGGACCAAGATCTTTTTAGAATGGTCACCTCGTGGGAGAAGGAAGGGAGGCAGGCCAAGAGCCACTCGGAGAGGACAGATCCATAGAATGATGCCTAGAGGATGATGACATGTTCAAACGGGGAGAATGGTAAAAGGGAATACAAGGCAACCGCTGAAGAGTGCAAAAGCCCTTATAAGTAAGTACATGTTGACACCGTAGTGTCACTTTTGGCATCTCTAGTAACTAGAGGAACTATTGCATTCTATAAAAAAGAATCCGATACCTAAATTTAATTGTAAATATGTATTTTGAGATTCCCTGAATCCAAACCGTAGCACGTACGTATGTGTACGCGTGCATGTGAGTGCATATGAATGTGCGTGCGAGAGGTTAAATTGCAAATTCGATATTTAAAATCAATATCTTCCAAAGCTGCGACACGAATACTTTCAAGAAAATGTCCCCATTGCGAGAAAATATATATTATTTTCTCAACTATGCTTCTAATAATTATTATTATAATATATAATTATAATTATATATTATATATAATATATATATATATATATATAATATAATAAATATTATTATAATATATAATATAATTCTAAATTATAATTTAGGGTAAAATACCGCATGTTAAGATCTCTAAATGACAAATTAAATGTATATCTTAAATTTTCTGGCAAAACCTGTGAACTGTCTTCATTCTGAGTGACTTTTCTAGAAGTGGTAAACCGTAACAAAGTTTTACTGCACAAAAATGTAGATTTCGTTAAAATCTACAATTTATATAAAATAAAATGTTAGTGGCGTTAACCATTTGCTAGATATTTCAATGCTAAGATATCAAAAGTTCAAGGACACTCATTGATATTGAAATCTCTTCGAAGAGCACATAACAATGTACATGATTATAATTTATAATCTATTGCTTCAAACATACATTGTGGGTGGTTTTGATACATTATAGGATCTTCTTTGGCTTTCAATCACTTTCAAA
Source organism: Tenodera sinensis (assembly GCA_030765045.1). Taxonomy (NCBI): domain Eukaryota; kingdom Metazoa; phylum Arthropoda; class Insecta; order Mantodea; family Mantidae; genus Tenodera; species Tenodera sinensis. Next base: position 176,794,008 of record CM060961.1, on the reverse strand, counting down.
CACTTTTGAGTATACTGTCCACATGATTCTTGCACAGTGCTGTTATTCCAAGATTGGGATAATGCCTCTATAGATTCTCGGCGGTTTTTCGGCCTTTGGAGCAACTACTCCTCTGCCTTCCAAGCTCACATGGATATAACTTTGATAGTTTTATTCTACAGGGGCGATGGAACTCTTGGTCCACCACTTCGCTCCAGCTCTGAGAATTTGCCACCTTTGCTATATTTTTTGTTGCATGTGCCGCGTATGTTTTACTTATCCCTAATTGAATTGCAATATCTCTGTATAGCTTGCTGCACTTATGCATACCAGTCACTTGCCAGTTAATAACCTTATTCAGGGTTTTTACTCATTTTTTGTTAACAATCTCAGAACAAAATAGAAGCTACAGCACAACTGAATGTCATGGCATCATAACAAGGTTAATATAGCAGCATTCAATGGTGCGATTTGCAGTATAATGATACGTTGTGAAAAGTCCACCACGGTTTCGCTGGCTCATTCGTCAAGGATTAAATGTATTTCCAAATAGTGCAATTTAAACTCTTTTCCTCCAATTTGTTTTCAGCTTATAAACATTGTTAATAAAAAGTATACAACAATGTCATATTTATCAATATTCCTCACATACTTTGTACCTTTCCCGTCAGAGAAAAATAAAATTGACATCCCTCATATTCTCATGGTCACATCTGACACATTTAAAAATGAGAATTTTTATCGGTTTTCTAAACCTGAAAAAAATCATAACTCCTTTAAAAATAATGACATTTACATAATTATATTTTAAAATGTACCATTTAATTACACAATTTTTTGACAAAATGTAAGGCCACTGCGTAAAATAGTTTTAGAACATGGTGTATTTTCGTGAAATATAAAGGTGTCCTTAAATAGTTGGTAGGTACTGTATAATTTTCTCAACCATGTTGCGATTTTCTTTTTTTCCTTTATATTTCTCGTGGTCATGCGGAGCATAGTATTTCAAAGACATTACATAGTGTCAGGCTCGTTATAATTTTGAGTAACCTGTATTTTTTGTATTGTACAAAGAAATGTGCCTAATAATGGCGGGGGGAACCGGATAACCCGGATAAATTCCATCCAGATGCCGCTTCGTCCACCAGAATAACACCTGGGATCGAACCCTTGGTGATGGGCGAACGGTCTAACTGCTCGGCCACGGCGGCGCCTCTATTTTGATATAAAATATAGTCAAACCTACTTGTTGATTTTTACTACCTCGATAATTACCCTCTTTATGTATATTGCATACGTTGTATCTATTTAAAAGAATAAAGCACTTAAATTAGTCAACTTTCGTTGTAAGGAAGCTCGAAGATACGCAGTCACTGAATATTAATACACGTTGCGTGAGATAAATGGAGTAGGCCGTGCTCAAATGAATAGTTATCATAGTAATCATGGCAGCTAACTTCCACGAGTGCGTTGATTCTGAAATCGAAGAAAATTGGAAAATAGGTTTATTTCTCTCATACCTGAAGAATCTAAAGAGAGATACGAAAGGTGCTACAGTTAATAGGTACAAGGTAACTAAGTTCAACCACCAAGGCACCATGAAACGAGGAACGTTATGTTTCAAAGTTGGTATGTCACATTTCATTGATTTTGCCATATTAAATAATTAATAATTATCTCCCATACCGTTAGAAGATTGAGTAGAGTCCTCTGACTGCAACACATCGTATCTTTTAAAAATGCTATATAAGTTAATGATAAATATGTACTTCGAAAGGAAAGGCAATCTTACTAGATTACCAAATTAACATCTTCCTCTCACGAACAACTTTTTCTGCAATATTCCAGTGAGGTAGGAGACCTCTAGAAGTTGCCAATTTTATAATTAAATTCCTGGTCGAATACGTCATACTTTGGAGTCCCATTAACATATTTTTTCTTCTCAAAATCTCTTGACATTTCATCACATGACAGCAACTTTATATTTTTTTTTTCCATTTGTATAAATGTTTCCGTCTGTGCAGATGTACTTGTTTTATTTCTATTCAAACCAATCATGCAAATCATTAGAGTGGATGCGAGTAAGGAAAAGAAGATATTCCGGTTCGTTAAATTCCTACAGATTGTACGGTTGACTGAATTGTGCATCTTGTTTTTAAGCAAGTATCTTATTACTTAGAGCGCTGAACCCAATAACCTCAGTTAAGTTGTTGGAAATCAGGTGCTGCAAGATAGGACAGCTTTCACAGCTACCCAATAGTGTTATCACATCACGTAGATGTAAAAATTATATTGTGCATGTTGAGCGAAATCCTGTGATTTACATGACTAGGCTCACTGGGTTTCATGTTAACGTTACGTGCCTGCGTACAGAGATTGCTTGCAGAAATAGGCTTCCTTCATTAAATATTAGGAAAAGAACACGGTGGAAGGCATGACTTAATGGTCTGTCAGCGTTAAACGAAAATAGGAATTTATGGTATAGTAACTAGGTTCGAATTTTTATACCACTATCCTGAAATGAGGCGATCACAAGTTGCCTGTCACATGGGCAGAGTGTGACGTCATTGCTGCAGTATAGTGACAGTAAAAACAACTGGGCTCACGGCCTTGAATGTGTTCAAGTTACACCCCCCCCCCCCCCCCACACACACAGTAAAGTGCCTTCAGCATGAAAGTTGAAACATTCAGGTATTGTTGAACTTGTACAAGAATTTGGGAGTGAATATTTTACTGCAAATAGTGACAGCATTTAACATCGTTATCTACAACGTTCGCGCCGGACACCACTGTTCTAGAATGCTCAAAATAAATTGAATCTTCAAGAAACCTCTGAAATTTGACCAACAGTGTTTTAATTTATTGAATATTTTCATAATGAATAATATGAATTCTAAAATTTAAAAAATACATTATTTCTTTTCACTTGACGCACTTAAACTACCAATAGACTACACTTTAAATGAACAGACCTTATTAATTAGGCATACCCAACTCTAAATCTTGCCTCCGTGCAAACCTTTTTTTAAGCATTTTTCCCTATTTGAAATGCTGCACACGATACATTTTCATTAGTTTCTTCAAACGTACATTAAAATGCGAGTAAAGGTTCATATATATTTGAAACTAATTATATAAATTTCAGAAGTACATTAACCTTTTAAAAATCAACAATTTTTAAGACTATAGAAAGCAATATTCTTCTAGAATATCATAGTTATCTGTAAACTCATTGACAGTAAAATACTCTTAGAAATGAGTTTCTTCAGATTTTTATTATAACAATTAATAATGCAATGCAAAAGTAGTATTTCAATCATGGTTCCAGCAGGAATTTTGAAGTATAGGAAAATTATTACTGTTATTGTGCGTAATAACTGGCATATATTTCTTCCATAGTGACAGTTTTACATAGCAATGCGAGCGTTCATGTTTGTCCGCAAATGATCTTAATAAATTACCAAAACCTGGGAATTTTAAGGTACTTCCATAGAACAAAGGTTTGTCCCACGAGAAAGCAAGTGTTATTGCAACACCTTTTCTTGTTGGATCGTATATTTCTTTTAAGAATGGGCGAGGAGTTACAGCGACAATTAATGGATAGAGTTATTTTAGAATGCTGCAAGATTATGCGATACCACAGCCGCAGAATCGTGGAAAACGTGCCCCTCCCAGTATTCGTAACCCAGTGAAGGAATTATTGAGAAATTTCTGGTCTCCATAAAATCCTTATAAAGGAAAAAATGTGGCCGTTCCTTCAGGTACCGATTTTACTTAATCCTAAGTATCTTATACTGAAAATAAAACATTCTCTCATGTGTTTTAAATTTGGATATGAAGACATATTTACGATATTCTACTTAAATACAGGAGATGGCTTCGAAACGTCTGACCTTTGAATGGCCAAAAACTGGAACAATTTGAATCCTTTATATTTAAAGCAATTGTTTGTGACTAACCTTTTAGTTATTTCCGCTGCATCGATATTGTGACTTTTGTTGGGTGTAAAAAGTAAAGTAGACAGATGTAGTCGAGATAAAGAAACACTTTTATTTCCGTAAACAGTAACTTGTACACTCGTTGCAACAACAAGAAAGTCTTTTCCGATTCTCCAACAGCACGGCTCCGAATTCGTAACACAAAGAACTGTCCCTTCTCCGTCGGCACGACTACTCCACGCTTCACATACGTCTGTCCTCTCCGTCGGCACGACTACTCAACGCTTCACATACGTCTCACTGCCCTTCTGTCGCACCTTACCGCTATTTATATCTCCCAGGCACTATTCTGGAAAGTTCAGTTATTGCGGTGAAATACAAAGCAGAGAAGATTCTCGAAGTCTCTATCCTTTTCTCTCTTTCGGCAAGCGCCCCAACAATGCGGCCATGCTCTGTCTCTTTCCTTCGGCTCCTTTGCGGCAGTGCCGACAATAATACGATGGGTGACACTGCTGTTGTCGGCAATTAGATGCGGCGGGCGCGGTGACAATATTCATATCTCTTGTGACTAAATTATACATACGGTATCTACTCGTACGAGTTCACCAGCATATGAAAGCTCACTAAGGCCAATTTTTGTCTAAATGGTTGTTATGTTAACGCTCCGTTAGGCGTATGCCCTGGTAGAACAACGTCGGTCGCGTGGGGCCATGTAGGCCCGCGCTATATTTTTGTCCTTATATGTTCATTTTTATTACTTTCTCTCCTAGGTTTAGTAAAATAGAGCAAGTATTGTATTCCACCCAAATCTCGATGACGAGATTTCACCGGAAATATATGTTTTGAGGCCCCCGATTAAAAAAGAGTATGTTTAGAAAAAGTCCGCGTGTGTGTCTGTGTGTCTGTCTCTCTGTCTGTCTGTCAGTCTGTGGACAGCATAACTCAAAAACGAAAGTCGGTTAAATACCAAAGTTGGTATTTAAGTTTAATGTCTTTCAGTGATGCTACACGAAGATTTTGAAGAAAACTGCTCCATAAAACTACCCTTTTATGGAAAATTTTTAAAAAATTGTGGCTGTTGAAAATGACTCTAACGATTTTGATTAAAATGCCATATGTTTGAGATATTTTTATGATCTGAAATGTATAACCTGAATTTCCTGGCTATAGCCCATGAAGTCCTATTTACACTGGATTACTTTTGCATAAGTGGTAAACCGTAAGAGATAGAGCAAATCTTACTATACAAAAATGTCGATACTGCTAAAACACACAATCTGTGTCTAAAAATTTTTTGTAGAGTGAACCATTTCGGAGATATTCCATGATATTTGTGTAAGTTTTGGAGAACTTAACTTCTGTCAAATGGAACATCGCTACTCATTCTTTATATATTAAGTGTGCAAAGAGAAAGGAATTTGAAAGCTTTAAAGGATTTGACTATTGCCCAACGTCTACTGTATTCTCAATTTCCCTTGTGTCTACAAGGAAATAAGCAATAAGATAATTTCTGCATGTTAATGTCACCTAACACGAATATATAGGAATTTGTGTCAAATATTTGGAGCCATCTAGCTTGTTGACGAATGGATATAAGCGGTTTATTATTCCAGTTACTGTCGCACAAACGGTATGTCAACAATGGTCTAAATTCGAATGAATTTAGGGAAAATTTAATGTTAACGTTGCCAAATCTCTCTTAGATATTTGAGTGGTTGGCGTTTGCTTTGAAGTACTGTTTCTAAACAAACCAAACATATTAAGGCAATTAATAACATATAGGTACTTCACCTTCATATCCCATTTCATTTAGTTCCAAGGCATCACAGCCCTGCCATTAATTAAATGTAATTTCCAAAATTCACTAGAATAGCAACTTACCAAATGAAAATGTGTTGCTTTGTGCAATCACGTGTTGCATTCCGTCATGTGGAAATGTGAACAAACTGTATACAAACAACATTGTCTTGTAATGTAATGGGTGAAACCCCTCTTTGGCTCCTGATTAATGTTGAGTCAGAAAGGGCCTCCCTTACTTCATTCCTTTCTCCGCCGCGTTTGTAATCCACCCTCATGACCCCCCAGAGTGACTGCAACCCTTTTCAATATAGCCCCATTGCTCCCATGTGCCAACGCAATGTCACTTGCCTACAGTTTATAGGTTTCACTCCCCTATTCTTGTTGTTGTATGTTTGGAATTACTTTGCACTCGCCGCTGCCGGCTTTCTCACAAAGAATGAGTTTAATCTCTTAGCAGCATCGTACCAACTAATCTTTGCTACCTCCAGTGCTTCTGGTTATATTCCCCAACACCAGAAATGCTATTAAGATGACCTGTATGTAAATTAAGTTAAAAAACTGATAGACGTAGTCAAGGTCCATGTCGTAGATTTTCTGTGAAAACATAAGTGTTTCGTATTAATTTGTGCTTTAATATAATAGTTATATAGAGTAGTATCTTTACAGAATAAATAAATCGCAAGTTTATTTTCTGTATTGCCTGCTAGTGACGTCTGCACATGATCCATGAACGCTTGGACTGTCGGTGGCCGCTGTACGCCCGATGGGCAACCTATTGTTTAGCGCCGTCTTTTCATTTTCTTTGCCGTAGTTCTCGTATTCGCTCGGCACTAGATCTTTTAGGTTTTCTGATTCCTTTTGACGCAAGCTTCTAATTTGCGTTTTCTATAATTCCGCGCATTCTTACGATTCATATGAAATGAACGGGAGTGATTCGGGGGACCTAATGTAAATATCCTTCCAGCATTCACCTTAGTGACCCGCAAAAAAAAAAAAAAAAAAAAAAAAAAAAAAAAAAAAAAAAAAAAAAAAAAAAAAAAAAAAAAAAAACCTGGATACTCATACTATGAGTGTAACGGTTATACGAGCATCAAATTCCTACATCTCATTTCTTGTCCTGTATACACCACTCCCTCCATACATCTTTAGAAACATTCACATTTCAACTCTTATTTTAAATGGTACTAATTAGCTAAGATAATTAGACCTTTGTCACAAGTTGTTGCTTAAGGCTTGGTAATCCGTTTCTAAATCCAGTCATTATTGAGCCATTTCATTTATACCGTGGATGTAATAAATATACTGCGTCGTGAATGTGAATACCTCGCCATTTGCAATTACCACATTCCTTCAATTAGTCATTCTACCAAGAGGAAAATAACTGCACTTCAGTTTTAGGTCAGGTTTAGTTTGAAATGTCAGAATAATTTCAGCAGTACACTTCCGTACGCCGGCTTTCCAATCCTGCTCTACTTGAGTTTCATTTGATTTAGAACTTTTATAACTGTCTGTTGATATACTTTTGGCGTGAACTCGCGTTCGATCCCCGGTACCGGCATGGGGAGTTTCCTCCGCTGAGAGGACTTTACGAACTGTAACTGCTGTTCTCGGCGGATGCGTGGCTTTGAAGTTGTCTGACCAGCGGCTGCTTGGTGAACCCTGGTGACGAGATGGAGAATCTCCAGCACACGTTAGGGACCCTCAGGATGGCTCACCCTGCTTCCCCGGGTTCCAGCAAGCCCATAGAGCGCTCTCGTTTCATCCCTACCTCCTGGGGTCAACAGTTGGCTCAGTGTGGAATCCCCTCCGTAAATACTCCACCTTTCTGCCTCTCTATCTCCATGTTGAATAACCTAGTACATATTATCCTTGAGGAAAGTTATATTGCATTTATGTATGGACATTTCTGTTACGTAGAATAATATTTTTAACTGCAGAAGTAATTTTGACATACAGGTATCACAATAGTGGGTCTTTTCTTGTCAACAAACAGGAATACTGTAGTTTTGTGTGCCGTACTTTTAATCGTATTTTAACATTATCTCTTCTTTGGAACTTGTAGAATACGGGACCAGTTTTGCTCAACTTCATCTGGTGCGACTTTCTGGAAAATGTCATTTCAATGTTCTTCTGAGTTTGTTGACAAAGAGTGAAGCAAACATGAAGGAGCAGATGGCAAAAACTGGAAACTACCACAATTTGATATAATACTTAAAACATCCTGGTGAAATGACAGTTCCATTTTTTTAGTAGTGTTTAATGCCCGTTTTCACTACATACGGAACCGTATGCACCGCAGGCGGTGAATGAAGATGGAGCACCGGTGGAATGAGATGGCGGGGGAAACCGGAAAACCCAGAGAAAACCCGCTCCAGTGCCGCTTCGTGCACCACAAATCCCACATGTGGTTGTCTGGGATCGAACCCGGGCCACTTTGGTCAGAAGCGCATGGTCTAACGACTCGGTTACGGCGCGACCGTGACAGTTCCATGTCAAACTATTTACTGGCATGTAAAAGAACTCCTACGGGACGAAATTCCGGCACACCGCCGATACTGTCAATTTAAAGTGTTGTTAAATAACATAATTTTTTTAATAACCAAGAAAATTCTCTTTCAGGCGTTGGCATTAGGACGCGCTCCGCGTGTGATTATTATCATAATTATCACTGCTTTTGCTTCTATTATTACTATTATTATTGTTGTTGTCAACATCATCCTTATCGCCCGGCCCTTCCGTCCTTCAGGTGCAGTTAAGGCTACGGAAGAGTGCAGGATGGGGGTGACGGGGGTAAGTGCGCCGATTCCCCCGACCGTAAGGCGTCTACTTGACCTTTCAGGGACGCGATAAGGGCACCCTGTGTAAGGGAGAGCCACCCTAAGGATTATTATTATTATTATTATTATTATTATTATTATTATTATTATTATTATTATTATTATTATTATTATTATTATTATTATTATTATTATTATTATTGTTATTGTTATTGTTATTGTTATTGTTATTATTATTATTATTATTATTATTATTATTATTATTATTATTATTATTATTATTATTATTATTATTATTATTATTATTATTATTATTATTATTATTATTATTATTATTATTATTATTATTATTATTATTATTATTATTATTATTATTATTATTATTATTATTATTATTATTATTGCTGTTATTATTACCTATTACCATGACGAGAGAAGCAATTGCGTGAGTTGTGAGTTATGAGTTGTTTTCATAAGCTCAGCCGTGTTAGGTTGGTCAAACGCATGTTGTCCACGTTGTGGCTAATCAGCAAACTGACGATTCGACTGTCCGCCAAAGACACAGCAGATGACCCAATTAGACAAGTATGCTAAAGGGCGTATCCAACCAATGTACTTTTTAATGAGTACTTTAATTAATTACATAATTTATTCGTCAACCGATGTGAGGTAATATATGTGTGTGACACAGGCACATAGATCCAGGTTCAATTACCGGCCTTGCCTGTCATTTGAGGAGTCCGATTAGCATCTTCAGCGGAACAGCTGTCAACAGTTCCAGTTCGTCATAAGCCTGGGAGACTCAGAAGGGCGGATACAGGAGAGAGTTTTAATTTCACCTCATTCAGTCATCCCTCGAGACTCATACTGAGCCAAGTTTTAATTAAGGCTATTAAATTACCATGCAGAATGGGATTATAATGACAAAAATTTAATTTAATGATACTTGTAAACGTCGTAAACTGCAATTTGTATTCCGAATAACTGGAAGAAGGAAAAAAAGAAGACAAAATTAAGGCGTGACAGAAGATCCATAAACACCACCAGTTTTAAAACTAAGGCAGCTACCAACTTCTAAGATGCGAACTTTACATTCCTTCTGCAAGTTTTATCAAGTTGTTCCTGTTTAATCAAATGCATACAAATCACAGTTTATTATAATAATAGTTATCTCCATTATTGATGCATGTATTAACAACACACATGTCCATCGTAAAAGCGATTTTGCTACACAGAATGAACCATCCTACAGCTGCAAGATATCGAAACTTTGAGATTTGCCTCCAATAAGCATTATCCTAAAGCCGAATACTTAGAAGCTTAGAAACTTAACTCATGTCATTTTAAGATGGCATTAACTTGCCAAAGTATTTTTTCCTCTGTTGAGAAAAAACATCTGTGGAAGATATATCCAATTTGTTTGAAATTTTGTGTGCTTATTATTATCATAACTATCTATTATATAAATTTCAGATTTTATACCTAATGCAAGTCGTTTTGCAAAACGTTTCATGCACTAATATATAAAAAAGAAGGTTTTTACTATTTATATTACATAGTATTAAATAAATAAATTATTATTTCAGGAATACTCTAAACAAATACCGCTCGAGGTTTTCATATTTGGGATAATTATTTTTTGCGCTCCCAAAATTATAATCATATGAAATCCTCTCGTGCTATTGCCACAGATAATTATTTCGAATATTTCCTTAGGTACTTCAACTTATAATTATAGAAGTATGTCTATAAATCTGTGTTAAACTCACATGACTTTCTCTACTCTTGTACTACCCATTCTTGCAAACTCCTATTCCTATATCTTCTTCGTATTGCTTGAGATAAACATTTGTAGAAATTATCTTATTACTTATTTCCTTGTAGGTGCTACGGGAATATGGGAATACAGTAGGCTTTGTGCGAATCTTTTAAAGTTTTGAGATTCCGTTGTGTTTGCACGTCTAACGTATTAAAAAACGAATAGCGATGTTCCATTTGACAGAAGTATGTTCTCCAGAACCTATACAGATAACAAGGAATATCTCCGAAATGGTTGAGTCTACAAAAAATTATTTTGATATACATTGTGCGTTTTAGCGAGATGTACATTTTTTGTGCAGTAAGATTTTATCTCTTACGGTTTAAGAGTTATTCAAAAGTCGTCAAGAGTAAACAGGACTACATGGGCTATAGCCAGAAAATTCAAAATATATATTTCATTCGTCATCAAAATATCTCAAACATATGACATTTTAATCAAAATCGTTTGAGTGATTTTCAAGAAACTCAAAATTTTCGAAAAATTTTCCATGTAAAGGGTAGTTTAGGTTTCAGCAATTTTCTTCAAAATCTTTGTATCGCATCCTTGAAGGACGAATTTAAATATCAACTTTGGTTTTTAACCGACTTTTCGTTTTTGAGTTATGTTGTCCACAGACACACAGACAAACGCGCACGGTGAAATCTCCACATCCAATTTTTGGGTGAAATATAATACTTCCTCTACTTACTTAGAATAGGAAGTAAAAATGTAACTAAGCTGTTCAAATATTAAGTTTGATACATTTTTCTAGAGAAGATCACTAATAGATAGTGCAAAATAGCTCCTTGACCTATTTATTTAGTTTCAGTTTTGAACGTTTTCGGCTTCTGCCCTCGGATAATTTATTAGAGCACCAACGATTTTAGGTTTTTTATACTCGCTGGGACTAATCGTTAAATAATATTCTTTTTACTTTAACTTTCTCTGGGATTCAACCTCAAGAGAGAGTACTTTTCCTTGCTGAAGTAAAAGTTCGTCAATGTTCTATAGAGAGTACCGAGTTTTTAAGTCTTGTTAGATTTTTGTTGGCAAGCGTGTTAGCATCCCACTTAATACGTAAAGTTTCTTTATAACACAGAAAAAACTTACCCCTGTCTTCTCCTTCAGCTGTGTGCAAGCAAGATTAAGAATGATGGGGCGGGGAAGGGAGGAGGGAGGAGGGAGGGAATCAGATCACGGGCAACTTTTCTGATGAGGAAGCATTAAGAAGACTTGGGGCGAAAACAACGGAATACTGGTGGTAAGGAGGAAGAAGAAAGAAGGGAAGGAAAAGAGCAATTAGTCATTTATGAAGCTCGTAATTACGCATAAAAAGATAAATAGGCGTATAAATGGTTAGCTAAGGCGACACGTGGTGATGCTCTCTGCATGTAATGGAATAGCCTGACATTTCCAAGGCGTTTTTAGTTCTCCTTCCTAATTTAAAAAAAGCATTTTTAGAAAAAGGTCCGTGTGTGTCTGTGTGTCTGTGTCAGACTGTGGACAGCATAACTAAAAAACGAAAAGTTCCTTAAAAACCAAAGTTGGTATTTAAGTTTAATGTCTTTCAAGTATACGACACAAAGATTTTGAAGAAAATAGTCCCACCCTAAACTACCCTTTACATGGAACATTTTTCGAACATTTTGATTTTCTTGAAAATAGCTCTAAAGATTTTGATTAAAATGCCATATGTTTGAGATATTTTTATAACAAATGAAATGTATATCTTGAATTTTCTGGCTATAGCCCCTGTAGTCGTATTTACTCTGGAGGACTTTTGCATAACTGGTAAACCGTTAGAGATAGGCCAAATCATACTGCACACAAAATGTAGATCTTGCTAAAATACACAGTTTATGTCTCAATAAATTTTCTTGCAGGTTGAACCATTTCGGAGATATTCCTTGTTGTGTGAGTGAGTTTCGGAAAACTTAAAGCTTTCGTGAAATGGAACATCGTTGTTCATGTTTTTATGTTACGTGTGCAAAGAGAACGGAATCTCAAAGCTTTAAAAGATTTGACTGTCGCACAAAGCCTACTGTATTCTAATATTCCCCTTGCACCTACAAGGAAATAACCAATAAGATAATTTGTACAAATATTTATTTTAACTAACACGAAGAAGATATAGGAATAAGAGTTTGTAAGAATGGTTAGTACAAAAGTAGAGAAAATCATGTGAGTGCAACACGTCAGAGTTTTTATTATACGTACTTGTCCTTCTACAAAACAAGTTTCGAGAATTGTAGCAGATATTAGACGTTCAGTATTTCAGAAAATAAGAGCCGTAGATAATAGGTACATTAGACACGTTTAACAAAGTGGGAACAAAGTATTTCAGCTAATTACCTCATATGTATTATTTTCCCCCAAATGACTTACAACTCAATTTATAGCTCAAAAATTAATATTCTCTACGGTATAATTCTTTATATTGGATCCGAAATCTTCTTTTTCGTCTCATTGAATAACGACGTTCCATTTGAAAAAAGTTAAAGTACTACAAAAATCGCACAGTTAACAATAAATATCTCCGAAACGGTTCACATAGCAAATAAAATGTATATTTAACTTGTGTGCTTTAACGAGATCTACATTAAGATTTGGTCTATCTCTTACGGTTTATCATTTATACGAAAATCTATCACAAGAAAATTCAAAATATACATTTCATTTTCCATAAAATTAGCTTTAAAATATGACATTTTAATTAAAGTCGTTAGAGCATTTTTTGAAAAAATTAAAAATTTTGAAATATTTTCCATGTAGAGTAGTTTAGGGAGAAGAATTTTGTTCAAAATCTTCTTGTCGCATTATTAAAAAATATTAAAGTTAAATACCAACTTTGATTTTTAAACGACTTTCCGTTTTTGAGTTTACGCTGTTCAAACACACACACTTGCGTGGATGTTTTTCTAAAAATGCATTTTTGGATTCAGGGAGCCTTAAGACATGCATTTCCGGTGAATTCTCGACTCGAGTACAATAGTTCCCCTACTTTACTATATGTAGCAGAGAAAGTAATTAGGAATATTCTGCTCAAGTGAGTACAGAAAGATATGCGAGTTCAACACATTAGAATGTTCTAATACGGAAACGTTTCTTGTTTGATTGTTAAACATTGCTTAGATCCACACAGGTCGGGTAGAATGTTAGCTTTGTTGTGAGAAAGGTCGGCGTGAAAGCCTGTGCGTACATATATCCATGTGTTGGAGGTGTTACAACTCCATCGACACAGTGAGGTACAAGACACCTCGAATAAGGATTGAGAAGTAACTGTGGCTTGTAACAGAAATTACTTCAAAGTTGTAATACACAACACTAAAAACTTGTGAAGCATGTGAACTCTAAGAACAACACGGTGACCTCACAGCAGCGCCAAATTCTCCGAGTGGAGGGAGACATCAACTTGCCACAGCGAACTGAGACCAGAGGAATCGATCTAGTAAGATGCACATACGTGAAATTTATAAATTTTATACTTATGAGCACTTATTTTACTTTCTCTACTGCGTATAGTAAGAGGGGATGTGTTGTATTCCACCTAAAAATTCGATATCGAGATTTCACCGGAAATACACGTTTTGAGGCCCCTGAATCCAAAATGAATCCTTTTAGAAAAAGGTCTGTGTGTATGTGTCTGTGCATTTCTGTGTGTGCGTGTGTGTGTGCGTGCGCGCGCGCGCGCGCGTGTGTGTGTCTGTGAACAGTGTAACCCAAAAACGAAAACTCTGTTAAAAACCAAAGTTAGTATTTAAGTTTAAGGATGCCACACGAAGATCTTGAAGAAAATTCCTCCACCCCCAGCTACCCTTTACATGTCAAATTGTTTGAAAATTTTGATGTTTTCAAAAATAACCATTTTGATTAAAATTCCCTATGTTTAAGATATGTTATGGCAAATTATATGTAGATTTTGTGCCTATAGCCCACGTAGTCCTCTTTACTGTTGATGACTTTTGTACAACTGTTAAACCGTAAAAGAAATACCAAATCTTACTATACAAAACATGTAGATCTCGATGAAACATGCAGTTTATGCCCAAATGCATATTTTGTGGAGTGAACCCTTTCGGAGATGTTCATTGTTATTTGTGTAAGCTTTGCAATATTTACACTTTCATTTTTTATATCTTAGCCATGCTTTAAAAGAGTTGACTATCGCTCAAAGCCTATTGTATTCCTACATTCCCTTTGTACCCACAAGAAAATTAACAATAAGACCATTTCTGAAAATGTTTATATCGACTAACATCAACATAGATGAGAAAGGATTTGTAAGAATAATTAGTACAGGAGTGCAGAAAGTCATATGAGTGCAACACATCAGATCTTTTTATATACTTATTGCTAGTAAATCACTAAATCATTCTAATGTTTAACAAAGTTCGTTGCCATAGCTCTAGTATTTTTGAGGTTATAAACATTTGACTGATAGAAGTACTTCATACATTGTAAGCATTAACACTTTACTTATATAAATGCCTATTTCCAGTAATAACAATGCGGAACTAATCATGTAGGTCTGACACGGAAGTGTAACTAAGTTTTTCTCAAGCAACTTTCCAGCTTCCGTAAAATGTGTAATCCAAGCAACATATCAACTTCAATTACCCCAATAGGTAACCCAATGTTTCCACACGTGAACTAAATGTACTATATCGTTTTGGGACCAGAGCTACGAAACAAAGCGCATGGGAAGCAGAGTAAAGGAATTTGACTGCACATCTACAGAACCATTTATTTTTCGTGTAAATTTCCTATTTAATTCCTCGCGGTTAACCATCACTGTCAATTTCTTACGGTTCTTAGACATTCAGGACGAAGAAGGCTTTTCCTGAAAAGTCGAGATAGGCATTTCATTTGTCATTAAAATATCTTAAACACGATTTGAAAATTATTCCATGTAAGGGGAAGTTTGGGATGCATTAAAGTTCATATCTGATTTCTCGACTTCGGCGTTTGACCCGCATGAGTAATACATGATAAGAGCAGCACAGGGTATAAGAGGGAGGAATTTTTAACCTGAATTTGTGTTGCTTGCTCAAGTTTATTACGCGTATCCTTGAGCCACACTGAACGTTATATTCTATTCGGGCAAAACAACAAGCCTGAATCTAAATTCTGATCGCTTTAACTGTGTTAATATGCAGCACTTATTAATGTCACCTCACCCGTCTCTACTATCCTCCATATGCACACAAGAAACAACTTACCAACCGCTGCAATTAGTCAAGTGCATGAAAACGTGTCGATGCTTCTGATTACCTTACTACCTGTATTTCCCACTGAATAAACCAATTTTTATGAGTTGGAATTCAGGTGTAATACACACACGCATTAGCCTATGAACAAAGGTGGGACCTAGGTGAGCGGCAAAGGGGGAGGGAAACGAAAATAGTTGATCTAAGTGGCTGGAAGGCATTCTTAACAGTCACGATCCACACCAGACGCTGAAGAGGTCTCGTATTGGTTTGATGTCATAAACCTTCTTATCAGACATTAATTGTGAAAAGTCAGTTACAGGCGAAGGAAGAAAGGAGTAAGGTGAACATTAATTAGAATACTAATTGTGGCTGGGCTTGGCAGAGACACTTATTTCCTTACCATCAAAAACCAGTGGCATGATTCCATAAATTTGATATCACAGAGTTCAGATTTTATACATGCAAGTTCAACATTTGTTGACCTAATTAAAGTTGGTACAAAATTAAGGGTAGTTTAGATGCCTCCTAAGCATTTTAGACACAGAACTAGATAGAGTTGATATCTTCCATTCAAAAGCTCTCTATAATCCATCTTCTTCTTCTTCTTCTTCTTCTTCTTCTTCTTCTTCTTCTTCTTCTTCTTCTTCTTCATCATCATCATCATCATCATCATCATCATCATAAGATTAGCTATCACTCTGATTTAAAAGCGTTATCTAAGTATCAGAAAACAAAAGCATGAATTTTTTATTGATTTCTTAATGTTTTATTCAGGCACTACTTGTTGAAAACATACTGTGACTGTTAAATAATTATTGTTATAATTTTGAACGTTGTTTGCGAGGTGTTTCTAAGAACAATTAGCTCTTGAATTGATTTTAAACATCGACGGTGGACCACTTTACGGCAAATCTGGTGAATTTGTACTTATAACATAGTTATTCTCAGTTATTTTTTAGGGGATCCTGAATCAGGAAAACGCTATTATGGAAAGAGAAGAGGAATAGAAAAACGGAAGCTTAGCGTCATTTCGTGCGGGCATCGAGATCTACTTTTCATAGTTTGGAGCAGATGCTTAGGTTCGAATGGAAAATTCTTATTGAAATTGTTATGCTGTCAATTCTACTTTGTTATATAACTATTGTTTGAGAAGCAGCATAAATGTGCTAATATAAGAGAAATTCATTTAAAGAGCGGCCCATGTAAGACACATGGAAAATGTGCGATTTGTAGAGCTGTACAGTGGAGTTTATAAAATCGTGCCAGGGTTAATGTTGGTTAGGAAATGCTTAAGCACCTCTACCACAGCCCAACTGCGCTGCTCTTACTTGGTTCTAACACTCCACTTAATGTTTCTTACTTCCCCCTTCTCCTTAGATCCTGAACCTGAAACCGACCTTTGTAATTTGAGTGCCAAGGTTAAAACCAATATTAGACTCATCCAGAGACTGGTATGGACAGTCGCGGTAAAGCTTGCCTTTCTGTCAATTAGGTGAAATGTTTTATGCTTCCTCCCTTTTCGCCGCTCACCTAGGACTGACCTATATTCATAAGCTAATGCAATTGTGTCGGACTTGAATTTAAACCAATAAGAGCTTCACTCACACGGCTGGTGTGGAACAGAGATAATAAGACGATTCTGCCAACATTAAATAATTAAAAAAGACCACACACCCTAATTCGTGGACCTTTTAAAAATGAACAGGCACAAAGAACCTAAACATGTGTGATTCTGCTGAAATCTAAGCATTTAATTTTTGGGTGTAATGCAATATTTTCTCTACTTGCAGTGGGGAAAGTAAAAGTCCTCTGTGGTCTAACAACAATATCATCCATTTATGTTTTCAAAGCTTATTTTATTGTTAGTTGTATTGTTATTAATTTGTTTTTGTTTATGACTTTAATACAATTTATGTTGTATTATACATTTTGTAGTTTAAATATAATTTCATTTTAACTGCTTTATTTGAGCTATATCAGCAATCAAATTAATCTCAGAAAGTTACGAACCAATCTAGTATACTGCAAGAGTTCAATACCTACTTTTATATATCCCTTTATCGGGCCCAAATGATCGCACAATCGACGGGCCCTTAAACTCCACTGACACTCACTCAATATTTCTTTATTTCTGTCACAATAATCTCGAGTACATTGTGATGAGAAGGCTGGGAATATGACATTAAAAGGTAGGGAATGGGGCACGTATTGATTTTTCCTACAGGAGACCGACTGTATGGTTTTTCCTCCCCTTACCATCTGACATGCCACTCTTGAAACATATATGTGAAAGAAGAGGGTCGCGCTGCACATTAGATCACTGTGTCATATCGATCCTTGGCCGACTACCCTAGTAACCAGATTCCTCAGCTGCATCATCCTCTAACTTCAACTGCTGCATATACAGGGCGAATTTCTAATACATCGCTTACATTTGTAATATTACCTTAGGTATAACAATGTATGATATAGATGTTAAAGGAGGGGCTTTATTTGGCAAGTAGTGTTTGTGAAACGAATGTTGTAGCATTCCTACGAGATGCCTCAGTGGTCTGGCGGTTAGCATGCTAGCCTTCACATCCAGAGGTCCGGGTTCGGTCCCTGGATGGGGGTAGACATTTTTCTTCACATAGGATTATTTTCCATACTCCCTAGGGTCTGGAAGAAGAAACGGGAGCGCGAATAATAAATATGCTGGTGGCCCAAGGTAATATCAACCCAAAGATTGAAAACCACTGTAAAGCGAGTGTTCCAAAGGTTAAACGCCACCAATATAATCTTACATATTAAAGGCGGTACGTCAATGGAACATTAAAAAAAGGTGTGACACACACTATTTCTTTAAAAAGCCCTGAAATTTAAAATATAAATAAAATAATACTGTATTTATTCCATGTCTACTTGAGAGAAGTGACACTTAGAGCAAGATCAACAAAGGTGTGCAGCGAGAATGCAGGTGTTTTGTTGATTTGCTAGCAATACTTGCCTTACACCAGCGGGTGAAGCAAACATACAGGCTGTAAGACGTACAAGTGCTAATATTTTGATACATACCTCAGTATTTACCCATTTCGCTATGTTAATAGCTTTCTCTGTTCCTCTGACAGTTTTCCCACAAAGTTTACTACCTTGTGTTTTGCAAATGATGATATGGGTATATCGATGTCATATCATCATTTATCATATATTCCCATACACCATATCATATTCAAATATAATAGTGTGGGTTTTGATATTGGACTGCGTGAATGAGAAAGTGATATGGAATGTGATAATACGGCTTTAATGAGGTGTGCACATTGTTCTCTTCCACTTTGTTTTAACCACTTCATCAAAATTCCGCATCTTCACTTTGAGGACTAATGTATGTGTATCAGATGTGTAGTATGTGTATTTTGCGGTATTATAAGTAATTTAAGCAGAGGGTTTTTGGCACTGTTGATTGAAAATGTAATGATACACTGACGTCATTGAATTATAAATAATTTCCCTGCTATGGTATTAATATCTTGGTACTTTGTTTCACTCTATTAAAATGTCACTTGAAGTAGAATGCAACGTTTTGCATGGAATGACACAGACACTGTTTTGTTTGTGATTGGTGCTTATTCTAAGCCCGTTTTCACGAGGTTGCGAGTGTTCGAGGTCTAAGGTGTCCCTTGTTAGAAATGCTAAGAAACCATATGATATATTTTAGTGGCACGCATAACTAACATAATCGCAGTATATCCTAAATATCTGGTTGTCGATATACTAGAATTCCATTAAATGAATAAAGCTTTATGTCTTAACTAAATTTGACTTCTAATTACCTTCAGTTCTTCTATAACTCTCTATGGTGGCAATTTTTTGGTGTTCACTTTACGCAAGTAATAATTTCATTTCCTCCTCTTTTAGTGTATAAAATTCACGCTGACAATAACAGCTGGTACGTAATGTAATTAGCCTTTATTAATTTATAAACTTAGTTTTCTTAAACATTGTTAAATAGTATTATCTAAACAAAATAAACGTCATTCCAATTTAAATCTATTCTCCACGCCTTTAATTTTCCTCAGATTCGAAGTATAATGTATGTAATAAATAATTTAAGTTAAAAACTTGAACGCATAGCATTTTGAATAGTAAAACAAATTGAAGCAGAAACTAAGAAAAATGGCTACTGTGCTTTCGCTTAAACGAATCTCCTCGACATGCAACTGAAGCAAAGCCTTTCTTGAATAAGAAGAAAAACAATATGTCACATGTCCGGCTGAATTTTGCACGTTAATAAAAGTAAGCATATCAAAGTATTTGTAAATAACGATACGCAGAAAAGCTAAAACAGTATTTTTATTGTTTAGTACTAATTTCCAGATTGGTTATCCTAAGGGTGAAGTAGGTGAAATTTCTTGAATTGCTTCACTTAATTTTTCAATGATATAAAACTGTAAACAGCAACAACAACGACAATAACAATAATAATAATAATAATAATAATAATAATAATAATAATAATAATAATAATAATAATAATAATAATAATAATAATAATAATAATAATAATAATAATAATAATAATAATAATAATAATAATAATAATAATAATAATAATATCTAATAATCGCCTCCGTAGCGCAAATGGTAGCGAAGGACCCGAGTTCGATCCCCGGTACCAGCATGGGGATTTTATCAACTCTGGGAGGTCTGGCACGGGGTGCACTCAACCTCGTTAGATCCGGGAGGGCTCGGGGGGGCGCTGACCACGCCCCACCCTCCAGCACTGCACCCCACCAATGACGGCTGTAGTGGGAAGAGGTGGGGGACGCAGCGGCTGGACGGCAAGCGTTGGCCCTTCATGAGCTGTTGCGCTAGGGTTTAGTTTGGATAATAATGATAATGATAATAATAATAATAATAATAATAATAATAATAATAATAATAATAATAATAATAATAATAATAATAATAATAATAATAATAATAATAATAATAATAATAATAATAATAATAATAATAATAATAATAATAATAATAATAATAATAGTGCAATGACAAACACCATGTTGAATAATTATTCTTTGCGAGATACCGCGCTGCAGATGGGAAATATATCGTGATACAACTAGATAAATGTGTTCTCTTTTTTCAGGTAATTTGTAGTGTTCAGAGAGGTACAAAAAGTGCAATATCTACATTTTATTTTCGCCTCAACCATATCAGTTGGTTGCGTGACAGTATGGGTGTAATATATCGTAGAGATAATCGATTGTGTCGAACTCTGAACAAGCAGATAGGGGGAAGCAGGAAGGTGAGGAAGAGAAGCATGTTCCGCAGCAGGAGCTTCAGTGCCAACCATGTAATTTATGAAAATCTCTCGCAATCATTGCTTCAATCTCCTCCTTGGGCCCTCATAACCCCGTGCGTATATTTTCCTGTGTGCGACATGTCTAAGGCTGTGTTTCTTTTGCTATTCCACGCCTCCTGGTCGATAGCACGACGCCTCCTTTCGTTACTCCTTCCTGCTGGACGGGACGTAGACAAGAATGTAACAAACCACACCTAACCAGGCTGTAATCTCTCCTTTTCTTATTACTACAATCACGGAGTTCCCTTAATCTAAATCTTGCTCATTTTAACAACTTGTTAGGTTACATTTGTCAAAATGTTACCTACTATTTTATGTGACTTTCTCTGCCTAGTATGTAGAATTTATTGCTTTCTCCACTAGTAAGTAGTGGAAGTATTGTATTCCACCCAAAAGTTCGATTTCAAGATTTCACCGGAAATATGTTATGAGGCCCGCTGAATCCACAAAAAGCATTTTTAGAAAAAGGTCCTTGTGTGTACGTGTGTCTGTCTGTCTGTCTGTCTGTCTGTCTGTCACACACTGTCTTTGTGTTGTGTGTCAGTGTGTGGACAGCATTCCTCAGAAACGAAAAGTCGATTAAAAACCAAAATTGAACTTTAAGTTTTGAAGAAAATTGCTCCGCCCTAAACTACCCTTTACATGGGCAATTTTTCGAAAATTTTGATTTTGTTGAAAATGGCTAACAATTTTGATTAAAATGCCATATGTTTAAGATATTAGTATGAAAAATGAAATGTATATTTTG